>VZTN01034705.1:19400-75389 GCA_013400515.1 Erpornis zantholeuca | reverse complement strand
GTGACAGCTGACTTTGTTCAAAGAACAGTTGAAGAAAAATATGCTACTACTACCACTACTATCACTACTCCTCCCCCTCCTCCTCCTTCCCTCTGTATAATGTACAAGAATGGTCACAGCATTCATCCAGGGTATGGAAGGACTGAGATCAAGACAAAGCTTCTGTAAACAATTGCGTTGGTTTATCTTATCCCAAATATCAGGTTTGAGGCTTCACTTCTGATTTAGAGCAGGGAATAGCTCTGGGATTTTGGTACACAAATCCTTCACACTACCACCCTTACAAGAGTGTGCACTCATGACTTAACATAGAAAGAAGGGTTTACCAAAGCTTACACAGGAATGTGCCTGGCTTTTTTATAGAGCTTGGTCTGGGAACGGTTTTAACCCGGCCTGAGGAAATTTACAATTCCTGGGTCCTATAGCATGAATATATCCAATGCAGGTTCAAAACTTTGAAAGCTGCAAGTATTTTCACTAGCTCATGAAGTCAGCAGATTTTAATGACCCACTGTTTTTTCAAGGACATCTTCAGGCTTTCTTTCTTCAGATTATATGAATCAGTTACCTGCCAAAAGCAATCAGGATAATGTTGCGGCTAAATGTGCCATGCAGTAAACCTGATATTAACAATAACACTTGTAACTATGACAAGAGCTTTATATCCAGACTATGAACTAACAAGAGTATCTGGTGAACCCTTTGCCACATTTTTTTGGTGTTACTGTCTTTTTAATTATGTAATTCAGAAAATGAAAAACAATGACACATTTCCATAAAAAGTAGACATATACACATTGATAATCTACAAAGGCCTAATTAATTCAGTATCTCTAGGGTATGTCATAATTTACAGGTCTAAAATTATGAGGAATTACCTTGTTAAAGTCTTTTGAATCTGACTACAGGTGTTGTAGCAGTGCTCCAGTAAGAGAGTTATTCAAATCCCATTCCCATTTCTGGTGGAATTTTTATCATTTGTGTGGCTATGTTTTGCCAACAAAAAATGAGAAAAGAGAAGACTCTGTTCACATTCATCTGTGGGGATTCAGCAATTAAATCAATTTGATTAACCAAAGACCCATTCTGCTGTGTATTTACATACTGTAATTACGAATTGGCAAATAGCGGGAAAAGTGGGAGCGTGGGATAGCGTGTTTTTATATCAGTTGTTCCAATACAACGCCTGTAATACTTCTAAATAAGCAGTCAGATCTATTCACTGTCTCAGCACTCCAAAAGGGTCAGATGAAGCAGTATTTTTAATGGGATTTGGGCTGTCTGACATTTTACATTCTTTTATATGTAGCAAATACTTAAAAGCCAGTAGTACAACTCTTGAGAATTGTTCTGTCCCATCTTTTTTAGTCTATATTTTCTTCTTCTCCACCACCAGTATAGCTGTCCATTTATTTCAGACTTGCCAAACATCCAGGTTTGATCAAATCAGTTTGATTTCCAGAGTGTTTGGTTGAGCTCAGATTGCAGCTTGGTCTACTGAAAATTGAGTAATGTCTATGTTGAAGGTGGCTGTGAGGAGAAAAACTGACAGGTTAAATCAACAAGGACTGCAGTCTGGAAGCTCAGCCGCCAGGCTCTGGCTGGGTGGCCTCACATGTGCTTCCAGTCCGAGCTAAGGAAGGAGCACTTTAGGGCACCAAGGGAACATAACTGCTCTGTACACTGAACAGTCTTGGGGCATCTCAGGCACCTGCAAGGGTCAGACACCACCACTTCAAATACGAATACAAATGTAAAAAAATTTAATTTCCTCCCAGATACTTGGTTACTGATCTAGTAACCGCTGAGAGAGAAGGAAAACCTGGACTGATGAAGTACTACCATGCACATCCATGCAAATTATCTATAGAGCTGCATCATGCAAAGCACGGGAGTCATGATTAACACATAGCCCCTAGTGATTGAAACTGCTCTGTCCTTACCACAGAAGACAGTCTCTCTTTTCAACTCTGAGTTGCAATAAAAATGAACCCCAGTTTTAACAGATAGTGCAAGCACTGATATTAATGTAGAATTTTGTATCACCCAAATAAAAAAGTGGCAATTCCCAGGAATTTTTGCATACAGTCTGTTTTCAACAACTGTTTGTAATATACAATATGTTTACTTAAATATATAAATTATTAAATTATTCTACTATTTATGTATTTATGTATTTATGAATTTATATATGTACCTGGGTTTAAGATAAAAATCACAATATCTATTTTGATTTTAAAAGGTTCCAGAGAAACCACCACAACTGTTTCAATAGATAATTTTCATTTACTCTTAAAAATCAGAGATTATTTTCAGTTTGTATTTATGTAGCTTCAGTTCCTTCTTATTATGCCTTTATCTACTAGATTAAAGACTCCATTACAAGAAATAATGCAGGTAATTTTAGACTGTTGTCATGCAATTTCTTAACCTTTTTATGTAAAGGAAACAGATTTCCCCATTTACTATAAGGTAGTTTTTTCAGGCCTCAGATAATTTCTTTTTTCAATCTTTGTCAGTTTAACAACAATCTTTTTTTTTTTAATCAAGGTGAAAGGTCTGGGCACAAACCACTCTCAGAATCTTCAGTTCCCACTGATGATTCATCTGGAAGTCCTCACTCCACAAGTGGAGCAGGCACCTTGTTTCTGAAAAACTGGGCTTGTGCCAGACTTTGTTAAGTTACCATTTATGTCATTCAAATCGACCTGCTGCCCAGCATGCTAATGTAAGTGACTGCTAACATTAGCACCCACTTATCATGTAATGTGTCATTTTTGTATCTTCTGTTCAGTTTACAAGGAATAATTCCAGAGATTTGTAAAAATATTAGAGTGTCTGAAATCCCTGAACTTAAAATTTCCCATTTCCTGTTACTTGAATATTATTTTCTGATAGTTTGTCATGTACTAAATATTTACTTTTTACCTTGGTTTCCAAAGCAATTTAATGTACACCTGTGAGAGATCTGGAAACATACAGTAGACTTATCTTCTTACCTTTTTTATTCCTCTATTTTTCTTTCATTGACATTTTTTTCTGCCCTGTGAGTTCACAAGGGAATGCTTATGATTGTACACAGGTATTGCAATCTTTCTACCATGTAGGCATAAGTTTACTCACAGAACTACACAAAATCCTTGACAGAAAAGCTGTTATTTTCCAGAGCAGAGAAGTGGGAAGGAAAATCATTACACAAAGTCTTACATAAAGGTGTCTTTCTGAAGTCTGATCTTTCTGTAGAGTCAACAAAGACTCTCAACCTTCTCTTTATGAAATGTTGTAAGGGGGTTCATTCTAGGAACTGAAAGAAAAAAAACATCTGCCAAATATTCAGTGGGAAAAATATTCCCATTGGTTTAAAGGGTGCAAGGCTGCTAGAAAGTACATCTATACCACTTGGCATTCCCAGGCGAAATAAATGATGATCCCAGGCTTGTAGGTGCCCTGCTTGCTAACACATCAGGTTAGTGTTCAGGTTTGGTATGCTACAAACACTAAATCCATCTGCAGTGTTGCAGTCAGGTGTTGAGTTCTGTTTGAGAGGTGGTTGAAGAATTTGCCACTTACCTGCCTTTTATCATCCCATGTGAACATTTCTTTCCCATCTGCAAGTGAACTCCACCAGGCCTTTGAGTGCTTAGGAAGCTCTCCCACTGCCATTTATAAAATATGAGGGAGCTAGGAAAGCTATTCCTTAAGATCTCAGCCATAATTACTATCTCACAATAAAGACCTGATAATTAGCTCCATTCATTCTAGTTCTCCACCCTCTCTTTTTAGGCATAAAGGTCAGGCTATTGCCCAGAGCCTGTCGAACCTCCTGTCCTACATTGCATCACACACTTCCACAGCACAGCCTGTTGGTTGTGGATGTAAGGCATTTACCCACTGCCGAATCACGTAATAACAGGATGGCAGAGATTGGCAGGAATTTCTAGAGACCACCTGGTGCAGTCCCCTGCTGAAGCAAGGCTATCTAAAGCTGGTTGCCCAGGACCCTGCCCAGATGGCTTTTGGTATGTCTAGCCTGGGAGAATCCTCAAGCTCCCCGGGTCTGTTTGCAGACACTTTCCCAGCGAGTTCCTCATGAATCTGCCAACTGAATGTCAGATAATGGATCACCAGTGCCTCTTCCCTGAGCAGACACACAGAATGGCCTTTGTCCTGCCTTGCTCCTTTGTGTGCCTGCTATGGGGCTGAGGACAGCCTTGTCTTTGAAGATATCAAGCCTATGGAAACAATGTACTTTTCCCCCTAAGTTTTTTTTTATTGGTCCTGTACAAGGTAAGATCTCTATCACAAGACATTTCTTAAAAATCTGAAAATACTTTCAGGATGATAGAATCTCAGTAATTTCTTGCTCTGTATTTCAGTGACAGGGTAGCCTAATTTTCCTCTGATTGTGCTCTTGTCTAGGTCACTATTCATCCTTAAGCCTACAGCAATGGCTATAAGACCATTGTACGAATTTCTGATATTCCCAACTGTTTTTAGGATGTACTAGTACCCTTTTATTGGACTTCAGTTACAAAAAAGGTACTGTATGGACTCTAGTACAATAAGACAGGACCATAACTGGAAATTATGTAAATAATCATAACAAAAGTAATTCAGGTAGGAGTAAAAAGCCTTAATATGCTTATATTCAGAGAAAAGGCAAGCAAGGATTGGTAGATTCAGAGAGTAAGACATGGATAAGGCTCCGATTTTTGTTTTGCAATCTTTTCCTATAAATCTTGTATATAATCAATTTGTGGAATTAGAAACACTATATTTGGGTATTTTTCTGCAGATCATAATATCACACGAACTTCTGGAAAGACCTCAACTACTAGACAGAAGTGAGTGCAGAGATGCAAAAATACATGAAGTGTAAAAATATACAGAAATGACTGAAAAATTCCCAAACAAACAGAAAAGCAGGGTTCATGCCTACAAGACTTCAACTTTTTTGTTATATGCAGTAATTTAAACAAAGCACATTGAACACTAACTTTGAAAAAAATGAGCTTTGTGATTAAAATGTCTTTTTTATCAGACGATTATCTGGGTCACTACAGTAAAAAAGTGCATCAGCAAGAAGGAGTATTTGCTGTGTTGATAGTCCTCTGAGCATCTTCAATGAATGCCTGACTGGAGAATGAGAAACTGTTCTCTTGCCAGTTTTCAGTAACCATATGTTGTGTGTCTCCTGAATACTGACTGCAAAGAGGTGTTTTGGATCTTCTAGACACCAGTGAAAGAAAATATTTCTAGTTTCAAAAGAAAAAAAGAGAAGAGAGTAGACCTTTTTGGTCATGTTTAATTGCTCGGTTACCAGCAAAACATGTTGGATGCTGAATTTAGCGTCTTCTTGTATCCTTAGTAAAAATCAATCTTTTTTAAATTAACATCTCCTTCTTCTATGATAATCAGATAAGAATTTTATTATAGTTGTAGCACTTCTGAGTGTCTTGGATATCTTGAATAAGCCTTTTGTCCTGTATCCCAATCACACTCACATGTCTTTTCATGTGGGTTGGGGTGTTTGCCCTGATGTATCTGCTCCAGCTGGTCTTGACATTCAGTGGATAGTCAATAAGGACAAGTCCCAAAATTTTTTAATTCCTTTGGTCAGAGTGGTTGAAAACATGTATTTTAACATCACATTTTATTACTAGTTTCAAGTGAACAAAACAAAAAAATTGCGTGCCTCCAGTCTTGGGAATTAAAAAAAAAAAAAGAAGCCTGCAACAGATACTCGTTTTATTGCAGTTTCTGACTTCTGAGGAGTTATTATGATTGAATTTGATCAGGTATTAGAACAGACCTCATATTAAAATGTAGGGGTTACAGTTTTCTGTGCATGAAGCTCATTTTATCACACTGGTTGTATCCTCAAATGACAATAATCAAGTGATGTGAAATAACTGAAACCATAGATGTAGCTTGTGGATCAGGAGATATAAAACTAATCTCAAACGGTTCAAAGTCAGGACAAGCTAGCATCCGTTGTAATCTTCTACTGAAATCTGCTACTTTTTACTGCAGAAAAATGGCACAGGTTTATGCTCAGGTCCCATTAACTTTCACTTTTAAGAAAATAATTCTTTGAAGGAAGTAATATATTTCAATATATTTGTGTTTGTGGGAGTCCTGTGGGTGAGATACGTAGAGAGGTCTCTCATCTTTCTATTAAGTTGTCCAGATGTCTCCTCTGACGACTTCGTTCTCTGTTTTGGACTCTGAATGTTAAAGTTCTCATACCGCCCTTCTAATTACATAGTTCTAGAAAATACAGTTAAATGTACAAAGGTAAGAAAGATCATCATAATGTGTTTATTGACAATGTAAGAGAACTCTTAACAGATGCTCTCTCAGAAAGTTTAGCACAGCGAGAGACAGCTTAAAGGCTTTGGGGGGCTATGGCATTAAAAAAAAAAGTAAAGTAGAAAAGAGTGTTTTAATATTTATGTCAGAGAAATACAGAATAAAAAACTAATTTGTGTATGTCCATTATTCTTTTGGAATAGCAGGACAGGGTATTTTCTGTTCACTGAAATATGTTCAGTGTTCATGAGTAAGGAGTACACAATAATCTAGGCACCACAGCTGTAGAAGGACATCTTAGATGTAATCATTCAAAGCAAATATTTGGCTCTATTTCTTTAGGTGATGAATCTCCTAACCCCACTGCCAAACAGTAGCGTAGCAAAACTTATACTGAAAAGACAGAGTGAGACTTCTAAAGAAGAAACTCCTGCTTTGGGCTCTGAAAGTCCAACACTATTTTTTGTAAAAGCATCAAGTGCTGACACTGAAAATGGCACTGGGTCCACGTGGTTGGTGAAGAAATTTGCAAGGTTAAAAATTATGTAAGATGGAATTTTCACACTGGGGATTAAAAGCCACATATTTGAATAAGTTAAAAAGTTTTTCACACCCCTTTCATAAGTCAGAGGGAATGGACAGTGGTACAACTCACCTCAGCAAAATTCCTCCAGCCTGAGACTTCCTGTCTAGCCCAAAGTGAAGGTTTTGTCCTTTCGCTTCATTCTGTGTCCTCTGCTTGGAAGAATACTGTGATTTTGGTAAGATAAAGGACAAATCTGACCTTTCTACTGCCCTTTTATACTCCCTTCCATAATTCCATGAACATAGGATGGCAGCCAGCTGGCAGAGTCTTAAACAGTCTTGAAATAGCAGGTTAGAGAAAACCAAAAGTGCCTGCAATACAGCATGACAAATACAGGCTCTGCTGCTGAACAAGTTTAAAAAAAGATGAAAATCCAAGTTCAAATGGACCACAGAGGAATGAAAAGTCACAAAAGCTGACTCCAGTGTTGTGAAGCTGAGTTTCCTAAGTTCCCTCCGTAGCCAGAAGAGTCCTCCTCTAAGGTGCAGTTCAGAGCAGGTATTTGAGTAGCTATGAATCTCTCTTTAGAGATTGGGTTCTCAAGGAGGAGCTTAGGAAAGTGAAAGCTTGGGTTGTCTTGCTAAAGGTGAAGCCTTTGTGAGCACTTTCACTCAATGTGTTTCCTAGGTGTGGAATCCCCACTTGACAGTTTTAATTTGGGCTCCAATACAGAGCAGACAAAATTATTTCCTTTTGGGGACAGGTGTGACTGAGACATGGGCCATAGCACTTAATTATTTTGCTTTTATACAGAAACCAGATTTGAGCTGTGACTAAACTGGCTTACCCCACTGCATCACTCCCAACCCCCAATGCCCCCCACCCCAGCTCTACAAGACCTACTTTTCTGGTGTACCCCAACAGGCCTGGTAGCCACAGATATCCTCCATTACTTCATGTCCTACTCTGTGTAATGCACTCTTGGCACAAGAGTACAAAAAACATTGTGAAAAGGCTTGAAACAATCCACTTCCTAAAATGTATGCAGCTTAGAGAAGGCCATGGCTCAGGTACAGAAAACTATGGCCTAAGGCTTGGAAGAAGGAAGGGCTCCAGGCAACATTTTTACACCTGTGGCTTTTTCCTTGGGCAGATCTCTCAGCCTTATACCAAAATGACCAAGCATGTGCCTTAGAAGAAAACTAGTTTTCTGAATCCATGTTTGTATGTAAGGCAGCCAGCCTCCCCAGCATGTATAAACTCTATTTGGAGCTGTGTGGGAACACCACCTGCTCACACTGCTCCAAGAAATTCCACTTAGAACATTCAGAAGCAGCTGGGATGTGAATATTTGATTCATCTCATCAGAAGCTGAAATTAGGATTGAAAACATAGATCATGCATTCTACTAGCATTCCAAGAAAATATTTATCTCTTAATATTTTTTGTTCATTGAAATATCACAAACTGCTTATCATTTTGAGCTTGTTTATGCTATGGGTTGATGTGGTTTATATTAAACTTTGTAAATGACTTTAAGCTGGCAAATTTGCCTTGATTCCAGACGGCTGACCTGCAGCTAAAATACAAAGTGTATCTGGAATCAATTGATTCCATTGTGACCATCAGCTGTGCAGCACATAATGCTCTTCAGCATGGTGAGCATGGGAAGCAATTGCCTAGGCTTTACAGCTGTATTACTCTTCTGCTCCTGTAATTTTAGAAAGCATAATGTTACAAAGAAAATTCCACATGCTCCAGGAGGGAGTAGAGTGAGGACTCTGCAAATGATAGCTCTAAGTCCACTAAATACAGTGGCCAAACAAGGGGCACATTTTTCTTTATACATATATAAAGGAAGCAAGATTCAGCACACAACAAATCTTCCTCAGCTGCAAAGAGCTAGAATGCCTGAGGCTTCTTTTGATGTCTCTCAGTTCTTGAAAAATGTTGTTCTTGTGCTGTTCTAAATCCTTTTACCTTTTTCTAGTTGAGCTGTATACCTTGCACTATTACTTATTTTCTAGTCATAAATTAAAGGACTGACTGTAGCAATGATCTTTGGAACCAATTTACTGAAATACCCGATCAGGCAGGGCTGGATTCCCATTCCTCTACTTAGGAAAATGTATTTTATTCCTAATTGGGTATTATAAAACATAAAATATATTTATTACATATAATAATATATTTATTATAGTTTATTATAATACCACCTCTAACTACTAGCTATGTATTTAGACACACAACTGGTTTTGGACCAAAAAGGTTTGTTAGTTTTTTTTGAAGTGGCAATAGCAAGGACAAAATGCAGATCAGAAGAGTACAAAAGCCCCTTCTTTAATAGTTCATCTGAGCAGGCCAAGCTGCTCTTGTGAAACCAGATTCTCTCCAGAAATATTAATTTACTAATTCCTGTGTGGAAAGGTATCGTTGATTTGAGTACCTCATTAGAGTAAGTGCCTCAAAACTGCTACTTCTCACTGGTTGAAAAATTTAGGACAAGAGATATTAAATTATTTTGAGATTTCCACCTCTCCCCCTTTCCCTTGCATATTGCTCCATTTGCCTAGGTATAAAAATTTCCACCCAGAACATCCAGGTCAGAGCTAGAATGGCAATGTTTGGAGAGGAAGACAGACTTATCTCTAAGGATCCATGTCACTTTTAGCCAAAATCAAATTTTTTGAGTAATCTATTGTACAAAACAGGCAATGTTGACAATAGAGCAGGTCATTTGTTTAGCTTGCTATTAGTTGAGACATTCAGCTTCTTGAAGAAATGTTTTCTATTTTGCATTCTCAGATCATCACCCTGCTCTGGGCCCCTTACATAGTCCACGTGCAGTACTTCACTACCATTTACTCTACAATGTGCTTGTCTTCCTGTTTCCTTTGAGCCAAAGTGTCGTTTTTCAAATTTTATTTGTGGGAAAATAAACGCAGGGACACACCAACTCCCAAAAAATATCAGTGGTGTAGCAGGGATTTGTTCTTGCTCCATGTGCCCTAATCTTCTTAGTGTCTATGGAAGGGTAAGGGGTGTTGGGTCCCAAAACTGTCCATGCTTTTGCATAGAACAGAAGGAGCCTTTTATGCTTACATACCTGCCCTGCCCTGCTTTTTGTAGTTATTTTTCCAAAACATTTCCAGAGGGAAGGTGGTGGAGATGAATTGTGTAACACACCTCATAAACTAGAGGCCTGGATACTTGGACAACTTCATGCCTACCTTCTGGAATTTTCTTTTGTACCCATGTATCTTCAGTTCCCTGTTTGTGTATGGCAGTATCTAATACCATAAGTTGACCTTCCCTAGCAAAATTAAAATCATCTTCACAGACTAAGAGCTCTTGCAGTGTTTAAGAACTCTTTGGCATTGGATACTTCTGAAAACACTTAAATATCTTAAAGACCCAATAAAACAAAAAACCAAAAAAACAACCTGGTAACTTCCCTCCTGGATAATCATCAGTAAATTGTGACTGTTATTAAAACAGCATAAATCCATCAAGAGTTGGAAGTTGCCAGATCTCTGCCAGCCAGAATTTGAATGTGGGTTCCAGGCCTCCTGTATGGAAAGACTACATGTGTAGTGTGTGAGCATGCACTTCTTGATCTCTTTAATCAAGACAAAAATTGATAATGTAATAGAAGAGTTTTGAGAAAGAATGCAAATTGCTGTGCCTTGCAATGAAATGTTTCCCCTTAGGATTAGAGTGCCCAGTAAGACTCCTCAGCATGAGCTGGAGCTGTTATATGAAGGTTTTGCTTACATAAAGGCAGACAGGTTAGAGTGCAGCTGGGCCAACCATAGGGCCTGGATCTTCAGCACTTAATCAGGAAAAGCACCTGCAGAAGTCAGAGAGGTTTGCCCCTTAATGAGAATTACCCAGCTAAACCTCCCTCTGCAGGGCTGGCAGTGTAATCCTGCTGCAGGAAAATGATAGATAGGGGTCCCCTAATAAAAGTCTTAATTTGCTTTGACCACTGCTAGCATTTTAGGTCCACAATGGCCTTAGAAGTTATAAGTTGTGCTTTGTTGGCCAGCACATTACGTTCAGATATAATTCCTCCTCAGAGCTCTCTTCTTAAACCCACTCATGTCCCTTCTGCTGCATGCAGACTCTCTTCCACCTCTGTAACTCCTGTGGGGATGAACGGGTGTGGAACTGCCTGCCTCTTCCATTTTTAATTCCTATGGAAATTATAACAGGCAAAAATACATAATAATTATTTACAAAGAAAGAGTAAATCATGTTACAAATTAAAGAGAAATATATAGTGCAAAAATGCAATTAAGGACTTGGACATTTGATCAAAAGCACTGCATGGCAAAAAGAGTTAATGTGGCAGCTCAACCACAGTAGCTTCATGACCTCTCTCAGCTTTCAGTGAAGGTGAGAAAATGTGTTCTAGGTCAGCCCCAAGTGAAAAAGCCTTACCTTAAATTTCATTATTTCACATTCTCCTTATATTTCAAAGATGATATTGTCATGGCTCAGCTGAAAGTTGATAAAAAACCAGTACCTGACCACAAGGCTGATCCATATACATGGGAACGGTGTGAGGAACGCTGTTGAGAGCACCTCATGTGGCTTGCAAGTGTGAATATATTAGCTCAGATCTCCCAAATGTTTTTCTTCTGCTTTAAATTTCTCTTCTGCTAAGACATCACTGAGATATCTTAGTGGTTCAGAAAAAAAAAGAGCAGTGAGTAAGATAGAGGATCTGTTAAAGCGAAGGCTGCATTTTTAATAGCTGTAACAACAGAACTAGGGGAAGCAATAACTAAGTCGTTCATCCCTTCACAAATCTGTCAGGACACACTTACTTCAGCTGCCAAAACAATGGCAGTAATGCAGAGAGGTGCTTAATATTGTGAAGTCTGAAATACAGATGCAACAAACAATTATCAATATTAGTACATAGTCCTACCTAGCTAGGCCTCTGGAGAATCTGGTTTTATCAGATTTCCACCACTGACACCACTAACACCAACTGATAATGTGGAGAAAGTCTTTTCCAGCCCACTAAAATTGAACTAGCCAGAATGCAATGCAAATAGAGGACTCCAGGAGGAAGAAACAAACTCGATGCCAGTAAGTAAACTGAGATGAAGTATGAGCAAAGCAAAGCAAACAGCACTGACTGATCTGTGAAAACCAGTAAGACCTCCAAGAATTGCTTGAGCTCCACCCAGATGTGATGCTGCTCATGTTAAAGAAGAAGTATTTCTCTATTCCTTCAGTGACTGCCATGTGCCAGGTCATCCAGCCCGCATGCTGTTTGACACAGGATGCCTACTCCTCTCAAGTAAGTGACAACAGTCTTTATAGGGACATTAGGAATTCTTTGGACAACTACTTTTATACAGGAGTGCTTTAAAAATAGCAAATAAAGCTAGCCACAAACATCAATTAGTTAGCACTTGGCATACTTTAATTCCTTTGCTGGGAACAGTGGGTGGAATAGCAATCTTTCTAGGGTTTATCACAGAGATTTCAAAGTGGACACAGAATTAGAATTTTAATTCATAAGTGTAATGATTCAGAAAGAAATGCATTCACCTGTGTTGACTTTAAAATGAGTATTTAGAAAAGCAAGACTTCTCTTGTTTGTGGGGAAGGAAGACCGGTTCTCAGGGCTCCAAATTTAGGGATCATTCCTCACATCTATTGCTCTACTGTCAAAAACTTGGATTTATTTTGTAAGAACAGATTGTATTAGTAAATAAAGATGCTAAGCTTAACTCCAGTGAATTTTTATCCCTCTTTATTCTGTCCCCCTTTACATCAAAATCCTTGCTCCCGCTTGCTGAAGTTCACCTGCATGTTTCCAAACACTGGAAACGCAGAGGAAACTAAAAAAGGGATTTAACAACAACAACAACAACAAAAGGTAATCTTATATATAAAAATTGTTTTATGTATGTAATTATAATGCTAATTTCCTGAGTTCTTTCTTGAGGATACTCTATTGCCTGCAGGGGTCACTGTGACTTCCTCAGGCCTCTACTACAACTGAAATGAAAAAAAGAACCAAAACCCAACATAAAATTATCTAAATATAAGAAAACAGCTTGCTTTGTTTTGTTTTGTTGTTGTTTTTGTTTGTTTATTTTTTCTTTATTTTCTTTTTTTTTCTTTTTTTTTTTTAATTATAAATTTACTATCCCACCCTCAGGGCTTGTTATCAGGACTTTGACAAATCAAAGTAATACTTTTTCTCTGATGTTTTGGTGTACGGGGCAACTACATGATTTACCACCAGACCTAAAATTTGGCCCTCTCCACTCACCCCGTGCTTTGCCTGTGGGTTTCAGCAAAGAGGTCTTCAGTGCATTTCAAAGTAACCCTGGAGAGAAGTATCTGAGTAACGCAGGGGATGCCCCAAGCCTTCCCCCCCACTCCGGTGCTTGTGCAAGCAGTGCCTGCCAGTCCTTTGCAGACTGACTGCACTGTTCCCTTCCCTGCTTCCACCACGTCTGTGCAGTAACAGTACAATAACTTTCCTGTACAGTGACTCTCTGTACCCATGAAAAGAAGGGGTTGGGTTTTTCTCTGAAGATCGCATCCCAAAGTCTTTGCTCAGCCTTTACCCTCGCAAAATCTCATTCAAATCAATGGATATTTGCATGAGAAAGAGATCACTTAAAATTAGACCTGAGTGAAACAGGGCTTGGTGAGAGAAAGGGGGAGGTAGTGGTGGGGGGTAATAGGTGCTTTCATTTCAGGCAGCACAACATTTGGTGTTGTTTGTTATGATTTGTTCCAACAGATTATTTAAAATTTTAGATTATTTGCCTGTTGAGGTAAATTGGACTCTTAAGAATTTTGTTATATGTTTTCTAGTTTCTTGAGACTGTGCTTGCAAGATCAATATCTTTTGTTAGTAAAATATAAATAAAATCAAGATAAACACAATCAAGCTGGATCATTCAGCCAGAAAACGAACAGATACAATTCAATTGCTCCCTTGCCCATCCCAGGTGAACACAGCTCTCTGTTATCAAAGGTGCTGGACATTTGGCTTGACAATGAATGATCCCTCTGAAGAGAGTGTACCAGTTAGGAGTGAATCAAAAATGTAGGAGGGGAAGAGGGGAGAAAGGACGGAGAGGTAAAAAAAAATAAGGAAACCTAAAAGTTTAGGTCCAATACTCTCTGCTACCTCATAAATATTTATTCGTTGTTCAAAGGTGCAGGCACCCAATATTTACCACTGACATTTAACAAGAGGTAATAACTCAATGATGCCCTCATCATGTTCTGCAAGTGACAAGGGATGACAATGAAGACAATTTATGGAGGGGCCAAAGAAGTCCATGCTGTAGCTCTTTTTCTGGTTGAAGATCATGTATTTTATTCCTTATCCACATAAAGCTTCCTGTTTATGCTTTATGCTGATGGAGTGAATTTCATCCTTCATAATTTCGCCTACCCTAGCTCAAGTCACTTAGGAAGCCTTTATGTAGATTTTACACTTAATTAACATAACCTCATCAGACTTGGTATTTTCTGGAATTTACACGAACTGGGTGTCTTAAGAAGTGGCTGCAGACGAAGTCATAAGGATTGCTTTGCTGAGAAAGAGGAAGAAAAATATTGTATACAGCAAAAAGGCAAAGAAAAACTTGGATTAGAAGATGGATTTAGTGGGTTAAGAAGTCACAGAACTTTGACAAAGCACAACTTTACTAATACAAATAAGAACCCTGAGCTGCATTTGAATTCACATCACACCACACCTGGTAAGAATTAGTCTAGCACAGCATCATCAATCATAGTGTGGTTGTCAGTTTTGACATCCTTTAAGTCTATGTTGTATGCTTAATGACTACATTACAGAAAATGTAAACAGACACCAAACATACAGGTATGCCCTATATTTTTTTAAAGTTGCTGTATATTTAAAAATAAAAATAAAACAGCACCATCAGTGCTTTATATAGAATAAGTAATCTTTAAAACAAGCTGCTATAAAATGATTTTAAAAAAATTCTTAAAACAAAAGTTAAAAAAAAAACAAACAAAAAAGCTGGGAATATTTAGGAACTTTGATTAACCCAATTTGGGAAAACAACAATTAATATTTAGAGGAAATAGAAAGTGTCTTATATTTTGCTATTGTATATTTTTTCTATCTCAAATATCACTAAATATTATCTTTACTATACATCCTGTGAATTTTTCAGTTTGATATTGTGACCATGATTTACTAATAAGGACTCTGGAGTCACTTGTGAGCCCATTACAAGCCTTGTATTAATAATTCATAAGGGAAAAGCATGCTGAAGAAGTGCTTGGGATCATGACCTAAGTGAAATGCCTGAGTTCAAACCAAAAATTTCCCAAATTCCGTTTTTATTATTAGCAGATTTCTAGAATTACAACAGTTACAAGAAAGCTTTCAGTTCTGCAGCTCAGAAGGTTGAGCAGGTATTATGACTATAAGGCCCCTTGTCTCAATTGCTTGTGTGATTTGTGATTAAAACTTCCACAGACTTCAGCGAGTGCAGGATCAGGTCCCTCAACAATTCATTCAGAGGGAAGCTTAATTTGAGATTTTAGTGAGTGTTTATTTTCTGGCTCAACAGCAGTATATTTTGGAAGTGGTAAAAATGCATGCAAAGAAGGGTCAAAATCCAGATGTAAGAATGAATAGCAAGAATACATTCAAAGGAGGAGTGAGAACTGTAAATACATCTGTGATTTGGTCTGTGAAAGGTAATGCTATCTTTTTACTGAAACTGCATTGTACGTTCCTGTGGTATGCATGTAACTGCCTCTGCAGAGAAATCTAAAAGGTTTTAAAATAAAAAACCTCACTTTTTCTTTGGAAATTAGTTTTGTTAAGTTTCCAAAGTAAAAAGAAGAGCCAGAAAACAATGTTTTATTTTAATTCATTTAAATAATCTTCCTCATTTCTGTGATCTATCACTCACAGATAAGAAGCACCTTGCGAATTTTATTATTTCTACAAAATAGATCTTATTCAATTAGCAACTGTCACTGAAAAATAATAGACAATAAACCTCCAGATCTGATTAAAATGGAAAGAAACTTGGAGTGAAATGCATGATATTGAAAGCTGTTATATTTCTTTGAAAATGAGAATTCTTAGAGAAATCACTTTCAAAGTTTTTTACTGAGCATGAATCAAAGGCCCGAAGTTGGTTTAATTTTAGTCATCAGGAGCAAAATTTGAATTGGGAAGTGCCTCAGATATCTGTAGTTTTAATTTAGCTATTTGTTTTAGGAATAATAATGTTTCAGAGCTTTGAGGGAATTCATGTCTTCTTCGAATTTTGATTTATCCCTTTAGGAGCCCCATTCATTTCTAGAAAAAGGAACAAAAAAAAGAGAGAAGCCCTCTTACACATCCCAACTTTATTAAACTTATCAGCCCAGAGAAAGAAACTTCACAATTTCCTACATCTCAGTTTGTAGATGAGAATTTTATTATTACAACATAAATTATATAAAGTAATACAATTAAGATACTTCTACATGTTTGATTATCGCAGGTCTGGATTATTATTTAAAAGTTGTGATACTTCCACAGATATGTGTGTGGGTGGCACAGTTACAAAGTTTTGAATGTTAATTACTATTTTTGTAAAGTAATTCTCATAACTCTTTGGTCTAAGCCAACAGTCCTTACTCAAGCAAAACAACTTGAATGCTGTGGGAGTTTTACCTAGCTCAGTACTTCAATCTCCTTAGAGATCAATAAATAATTAAAAATTTTATCTTACGAGCCACTGTGTTTTAAAATTGACTTCTTTTAAATTAATCTTTGCTTTACTTGTTGGAGAAATGGTAGAGAATTTCTAGCCCGCCTTTGTGCCTGCACCCCCTTAGAAAAGCCTGTGCAGGCAGCACCCTGCAACGCTGTATCCAGCCCTAGTCTGGTTCTGAAACAGTCCCGTTTTTGGATTGCTTTTCCTTTAACAACCTGATTACACTGCACGATTTACTTCTACAGTTCCAGCGCTCCTCATTACTAATTCCAACAGTAAAAACTCGCCAGAACCCCTGAGAAGCAAACCTTCAAATCTAGAATTAAATAACAGAATATATTACATATTGGACATTTTCAGGGAAACTTTACTTGAGGGAAAATAAATACAAACATCATGTTCTGTGATCTGTAAGTAAACTACTTTAACTGCTGTGCTGCTCCTAGAAAAGCTTCTGACAATTATGTCTTTTAAGCCAAAGTTTTAACAGTGTGTTTCTGAGGCAGGCATACATACTTCATACAGTATTAATAAAGGGTTTCCTGAATAAATGAAAATGTACCGTATTCACATGTAATGAATAAGCACCTAATTAAAAGCATAGTAAAACCAGGAGCACAGATATTGGTGGTTGTGTGTTTTGTTTTTTTTTTTTAGTTTTTTTTTTTTATATTAATATCTATTGTATTACTTTAGCCTTTAATGTGAGCCTCTTCAGCTGACTGATGCCCAAAGGGGAGCTAACAAATCGCTCAGCTGGTGGCTGACACTGGTCCTGAAGAAAGCTAGTAAGGAACACTTTGCAGTCTTTCAGAGCCTCTACACCAGCTGTCACCCAGCTATGGGTGCTGAAAAGCTCCTGTCACTTCATCCAAAGGGATTTACTTGGTCAGAAGGAAAATTTAAATACAAAGCATGCAGCTAAGAAGCTAGTGAAAAGGATTATGAGTGCACAAGAGCACATGTGTATAAGACACTAATACATCTTTAGGAAATTTCAGATCCCCAAAGCCAGGATTACTGCCAGAGGCAGGGTGGTATACGTATGCTGGGACCTTTACCATTAGAGTTATTATCTCCCAACTATTCAACTTTATAGGTCTTTCATCGTGTGTGTGTGTGTGTGTGTCTGTGTATGGGGGGGCGGGTTCTCGGTGGCTGTGAGGAAGAGGAGAGGGTTGTTTTAAAAAACGCTCCCCTTATCTTCAATAGGGGAGCACGAAAAGACATTACTAACTTATTATTCTGTAGAATTCACCTGCATTTAAAACACTTTATAGCTTTTACTTATCATCCGCCGTTAAACGTGTGTGTGTGTGCGCGCATCATTGCACAAATGGACCCAAATGTCCAGCTTAATTGTTTAATCACGACTAAAGCAAACAAAGCACGGCGTCTTAGGCTCACCGTCAGAGCTGCTGAGCGGAGAAGTTGAACACGCAGGAGAGGGGTATGGCAGGAGCAACCTGCCCGGACAGGGGAGGGTTGATTTGTGTGATCTGTGTGATCTGGCCATCTTTGCAAACTGCTGCTCAAGAAAATGGCACACACTGGACCTGCTAGCTGAGCTTGAAGGGGAATGTCAGCGGGAAGCATGCAGTGCTGCACAGAGTTGGAAACGCTGTGCCGGAGAGTTGAGGGAGGGCAGCTGAATCTCAACTCTAGCCTACTCTTGTTCCTTTTATGACTTTTAAAATTTCCTCTCACAAATGTAATTTTAAAATCACCAAAGGGAAAAAGAAAGGAAAAGAAAATGTGAAACAGAAGAGTAACGTCTACAGAAACTTACATTTTTTAGCCAGCTTAACGCTGCAGTCACACTCGACTCGGAGCAGCACCCATGCTGGCTGGCCTGTGGCAAGGTACTGCTATTCTACGTTAATAAAGCCCTGGGCCTGGCCTGCTGCATGCGGGAAAGTTGATGGTAATGCCAAGTTGTGCAGAGGAGGGCCGGAAGGCGAGGCCACGGCACGAGGTGCCGGCCGCCAGCGCCGAGCCCCAGGGGAGGGTCANAGCGGCACCGGAACGCGGGGAGAGGCGGGCGGGAGGGCCAGGGCTGTGGGTAGGAGGGGATGCAGGCAGGCAGGAGGGCTGGGGCGCGGGGCTCACCTGCAGCTCCTGCGGACAATGGGGAGGAGTGGGAAGAATGAAACGTGGGAGGCTTAATGGACAAATAATATTTTTGGGGAAATTCTCCACGCAGAGCCTTTAGGAACATTAGCATTATGTGCCTTACAAAGCGGGAGGTTTAACAAAAAGTGCTACACAGCGAGAACCAGCTGCCTTTAGAGGTCACTAGAACATCACTGCAGTATTTACAAATTTTCCATGAAGGATTAGAAGTTAGTCTAAAGCCCTATATACACTATATACAGTTCCAGTGGATGCTGTATACTATTATCTAAATTTCTTCACATAGACTATCATGTATCTGCCCCAGCAAAGCTGATTAGTGAAGCAGCTTGACTCTGACATATCCTTTATGCCAGCCACAAGCTGCCTTGCACAGCCACCTTATTCACTGTGGAGACAGGCCTGAAGCAAGATTGTAACACAACAAATGCAAATGAGATGAGCCTTACACCACTTAAACTGAGATGGCTATAATATGTAACAGCTTAATGTGCCCACAGAAGTGATTGATGCCCCCTCCATATCTCTAAAGAGCTTCAGTTTTGATGCACCCTGTTTTTAACTAATATTTCTTATTACTCCTCTCCCTGGCAATGCCTTTCTCTTTTTCCTCAGTGTAGGGAAAGGAGGAAGGAAGCAAAATGCCAAATAACTTATCAAAGCTGGTTGTCTCTCTCAAGATCCTGACTTGTGAAAACAAAATTTTGAAGGATCCCTTAATCAGCTCTTAGCATTTTGTTTAGATTATTCCAGCAGAAGTTTGGTCCCTTGCAAATTGGTTATTCCTGATATTAAGCAGGAAAGAAGCAAGGAAAGATATTAACTGCAAAGAAGCAATGTTTGTAACCTGACAAACGATTTGTCATGGGGCAACACAGTCTGAGGGTCTCAATGGGCTATTGCCATTAATCCAAACAGACCACAGCCCCAGAGTCACTCTGCCTGATTAGCAGATAGCCATGAATTTTAGAAAAATTTCAGACAAATCTATCATCTTCTGCTAACCTAGCTGGCTATACATTTCTAATCAGAATTCGTTCCCTGTCCTTAAAATAAACAGAAAACAGATTTCTCCATTTCCCCTAAAATCAATCTTTCACTCTGTCAGTTGCTTTTTCCCCAATTAGTATTCCAAAATCATTTATTTTTGTCATAAATTAATTTTTTTTGTGTACCTTGGCACGAGTTTTTCATTCAATACTTGTGAGTAATGTGACAGACTTAACGTTGTGTTGCTTAGCAGTAATAATAATAAAAAAAAAGTAACTTTGTTAATGAATTGAGATGAATCAAAAATGCCTTATTAATTATTGCTTGCCTAGTAGGCTAAGCTTTGGCTCTTCACCTCACTGGCCCAGAGAACATTTCTTGCCTTTGGCCATGTCGGAGGGGCTCATTAAAACATCTCTTGGGAGCAGACAGAAATTGTTAGTGAAAAGCAATGGTCAGTGCCTCAGCTAGAACCCAGAAGGGAAGGGAATCCCTCATCACTGAGAGCTAACAAGGCTGTATGTATTACACCTGTAATCAAACTGCTCCGAAAATGCCAGGAGACCACTGAGCTCTCTTTGTGATTGGTGAAGTTATCTGAAAATGCTGAATCCAATCCATAATTGATGTGCACACATACAATTACAAGCCTCCAGATATCAGTTAAAATGTTGCAGTTGCAAGCCTTAAGGAGTGGTAAACCTTAACATGCATGGCATAAAATAAGGTGTTTGACATAATAGAAGTGAACCTGTTTTGCTTCCATGCACTGCCAGTTAAATTTTAATTGAATTTGCTACATTTGTTAACAGATGTAATTGTAGAAAACCATACTGAAAAACAATGATTTATGGATGGGCTTGGTTATCTTGTAGATATTTTGTGAATTAGGGCTGGGGTATCTTTTTCACGTGCACATTTTGTGAATTAATTTGTGTATTTAAATAAAGATCTACATCACTGCTTTGCCTAAGGTAAGTAAAACTTGCTATGACATGCAATGTGACCTTGGGATATTGAAGTTTGAGAATTTTACATGTCCTAAGGTGAAAAATTGGTGTCTCTTGAAAACTTGCATTTGTATCTGACCTCCCTATGGTCTCCTAGAATAGCCAGAATTGCAAATTGTTTTCAAGGCTTGGCTTCCTAGTAAGTCACCCTCTAGTAGATGAGACACTAAAATGTGAGATGAAAGATGGCTTAAAATGAGCTCAACAGATAAATTTACAAGTCAGTGGCATAATATTCTCCAAAATGTTTACCACATCTCATCCAGTCAGCCTCAGAATTAGGGTTTTCCTTTAATTTTTATATTTGTTTACTTCTTGGTTATTATATGAGCAACAAACTCTCTTCTCATGTGATGTATAAGCAGATAAGCCTCTAGTGAAGCTGGAGATTACAATCACTCTGAGGAGAAAATGGCAGGATAGTAGGGAGGCTGTGTAATGGTAAAACAGGAAAAAAATCTGAGAAGACATGGTGTAGAATCATCCAACTACACACAATATATATTTTTGGCGAGCACTCATGAGATGATGTGCACGAGATGGCTTAAGATGGGACAATTGTCATTGCTGCTCAAGAGGGCTTCCCTGTTTTGTGAAGTACTTTGATGTAAAAAAAAGATATAGATAGATGGATAGATGATAGATAGATAGATAGACAGATAGATAGATAGATAGATAGATAGATAGATAGATAGATAAATAGATAGATGGATAGACAGACAGACCCCTGGATCAATAGCATTGCAAATGGGCCACAACACAAAGAACATGGTCTACTGCACTCTGGTGACACTGTCCATGCTATATCTTACTCTAGGGTGTTTCTTCTAAACAAAATAAACTAAAATATATTGGCCATTAATGAACAGGAATCACAGAATGCCTCTTCCCAGTGCATCTGTCGGTGTTTGGAGAACTCTCTCAGCCATGGTGGGGAGGCTTTCCACTGCCCAGCCTTAACTGCTTCAAGACATGCTGCCCTAAGCTGGGTGGGCGGCTGCCCTTCTACAGTTGCTGAAAATAGGCAGCCATGGAAATTGTCCCACCTGTCTCCAAGGGGCAGATTTGTGCTTCAGAGGCAGAGGGAGTCCAGCAGAGACTGGAGAAGGCAAAGGCTTAGGAAAGATGAATTCTGTCTAAAGTGGCTTGCCTTTTTTCTTGCTGTTTAGGGTTTATATGGGGATTTTTTGTTTAAGATTTCATTTGTAATATTACTAAAGCCTTCATCATTAAAATGTTTTTCTGTCTGGATTTTTGTTTCAGTAAGGCTTCATTTCACATTATCTTTTAATTGTATCTGTTTAAGTACTGCAGTGAACTGGAAGGTGAGAGAAGAAAAATTGCTGATCGAATACCATCTCAAAGGATTGGACTGAGAGGTGTAGTCAGAGTTCAAATACCTACTCACATTTATTTGAAGGCACATTTAGTTTTCTATTTTTTTTATATGTGAGATTGAAAAGGGGAAAATATACAAAACTACAGACCCTGGGAATTTCTGAAATAGAAAAAACCCTTTCTTTTCTTCTTAATATTCCTAAGCTGTAAGGAAGGTAGATGAGATCTGAATGATTTTCAAACAGATGTCACTCTGAAACTTCATCTGACCAACCAAATAATCAGCATGAAGACCTGTTTGTTGAGAGGATTGCATGTTTGACTAGAAACACCATTTCAGTGGTAGAAGTCCTTTCTACTGGCTTCTGTAGAAACAGAAAACCAGAATGACAGTCTCCATGCTCTGAGAGTAAATGGTTTAAAGAACTTCACCAAGTTTGTGACAAGACCTCTGTGGCCTAATTTGCTGCCCTGTCCTATTACTAAGAGAATATAGATACCAGACCAAATTCATCCTCCAGAAGGCCCTGGCCATGTTCAGATCACATGAGATATGAATTTGACCCATGGACTATGGTGATGCAAATGGAAAATGCTGAGGAAAGGCAGAAAAGCAGATTTTCCCCACCTTTGCCCTGTCTGCATTTCAGGGCTGACAGTGGCTCATGTGTAGAATTCAGAACACCTCAAGACTGCTCTAAGCTCCACTGGCTTGTAGCATCCTCAGAGGTGGTTTTGTGCCACTGAGAGTGTTTCCAGCACATACGGGCCCTGCAGTGGGGTGGAATAGAAAGAGATCCTTGTTTGTGCTGCACTTGAGGATCCATTGGCTCCAAAGTAATCCCCCAGCCTCCATTAGGGCAGTTTTCCAGGTTCTTTGCAGTGCTGGACTCAGAGCTGTGTTCTGCTTGTACATCCTCACCCTTGCCATTACATGTTAAAAAGGTGAAGGGGTGTTAATTTGTCACACAATTTGGATTTCCAGCACATGAAAAGATTTCTGCCATGCCTGTTTTTGGCCTTGGCATTTGCAAGGTACTTCTGCCCACTCTCTATTGGCTAAATTTTGCCCAAAGATGACCTTCGCTTTTGAAATATTGCCAAATATATATATGTATGTATGTATGCATGTATGTATGTATGTATGTATGCATGTATGTAATTCTCGGAATAATTTAGAAAAACCTGCATCTACTAAGCTTTTTAATCAAATGTGGGATCAGCAATCCGTGACTACTAGTATATCAGTGGACAAATAATCAACAAAGTAGCAACCAGTGACACGTGGTGGGAAGAAAACTGACAGATGTCAATTATTACACTGAACTGAGTGACTGTGGATACCTGCACACGTAATGCATGTGCATGTGCATGTAACAGGGTACATGCAGCTCTTGTATGTCCAGGAGTAACAACCCTCAAATACATCATGACGTGCATACGTGGTACAGTTTCTGATCAAAACAAATAGAGCCCCAAAGTGACCATTTAAACTGCAAGCAAATGGTGCTTCCAGCCTGTGGTCCCTGCTCTGAATACAAGCAGGTGAGGAATGGTGCTAAATGCTTTTGATGTTGCCAGCTCCCATTTGCCACCCAACTTTTTTCTCCTCCAAAACCTCTTAACAAACTTCAAAGGCCTCCTTGCTTCTTGCCTTAATCCAGTGCACTGAGACCTCTAGTTCAAAGAACTTTCCTTAAACCCTCTTCTTAAACTGCAACCAAAACTTTTTCTTTCCTTTCCACAAAGTAGCAATTACAGCTCTGTTGCGTGGCAATTGGGCTTGGGCCGATCAGCTCCTGCTATTAATTAATCTCACAAAGGGGGCTCATTTCCTGGCATTCAAATTGACAAGAGAGCAGAGAACAGAAAGCCCTTTCAAAGCAGTTCCAGTTAACTGAGGGAAGAGGTATCAGAAGAAAGAGCCCCACAGTATTTGAGGTAGAGGGCACATTTGATACTACCTATGCTTGCTACTGATTGAGTGATTTTGTTAAGGAGAGCTCTTTACTAATCTTTTACCTGCAAAAAGCTCAAGAGCAAGTAAATGCAGCACAATTAATGCTAAATTGTGGCAAAGCGGCTTCACAAGGCCAGGCTTTCGGTTTCACTCTCCCAGTGCATCTTCTGCAGCATTACACTTACTTAAAACAGAAAGTGTTCACTTTACTAACACAGAAGAGCTCTTGGAAGAAGGGGGAGGGGGGCAGAGGAGGTGGGGGGAGATGAAGAGGCAAGAAAGAAGAATAGCAGACAAGAGATTAAAGCTTTTTATTCAGTATCTCTTTCGTATTCAAATTGTGCTAAGGGCTCTGTGAAAGTTAGAAGCAAGCTTGTTCAGGAGGGCTTCTAAAGTGTGTACATGGATTTCATGGGAATGGAAAAGAAGCCACGAACTGGGTAATGAAAGAAAGATAAGATGTCCTATATAAAACAACTCAAGAGTGGTTCAATTACTTCAGCAAACCATCAAGCAAGCTTTGAAGATTTGAGGAAACACTGTTAAAATGTAACAAAAAACTCATGTTGCAGGTTTTGTACCATTACATGTTTGTATACTGTGTGAATTGCTTAAACTATATTCCCTCTGTGAGCGTTGTTTACCTCTTTGGGGTTTTTATTATTATTTTTCTGGAAGAGCTGTGTTTGTCTGGAAGAGTTATGGAAAATGAAACATTCATGTTTGATCTTTATATCTCTATGAAAGGGAGTGTGCCGTAAAAAAATGGCATCATTGTTTACAAAAATAAGCCTGGGAATTAAAGGTCTATGGCTGACAGTTTCACATATTTCTATTTGCAGTTAAAATAGCCCTCCTGACATAGGCTAAATTGTATAAGAAATAACCAACTCCTTTCAACCTGGGAAAGGTCTGAACTGAAGAATATACCCACTATAAAAATAAAAGTCTGCAGTTTAGAAAATATCTGCTTTTAATTGCAGCTCTCTCTTTCTCCCTCTGTCTCCTTCTCCTCCCCAGTTCTCTGTGTCTGAGACTTGACAAGTAACATCAAACATGGCCCGAGAACAAAGCTAACCAACCATGGCCTGCAGCATCCTTCAACCAGAAGTCATCTTTAGTCAAGCTTTGCTATCTAATTTGTAGTTTCTGCTTGTACTCTTCAAGCAGAAGTCCTAAAACTCATGTGCTATAAAGCTTTCCTGGTTTCTGTCTGGTGAGATGCAATGAAAGTGTTGGATTGCTTTAACTCTTGTAGCTATCGTCAGCCACCACTGCCCTGGTGCTCTGGCTTCAGAAACCTGGAGCTGAGACCACTACTTTATTCCTCCTGAGTTTATGTTATGTTTTTAACTACCTTTTGAATAGTAAATCTGTAAAACTCCAAATTTAAAGTGCAGCTCAATCCCCTTTTGTGCCAAGCCTGAAACCATTTATTAGTTGGGTCAAATAGATGGCAATGTTATATCACATCAAGATATATTCAAGAAACATCAATGGTGTTGAAAAAACACCATTTACAGATCCTTTTCTCACAAGAGAAAAAAGGAATGTCACCAGCACGATTCATCCACTCATGGAGAAAAAACAAGGGAAAAATGAAACCTAGAAAACAAAGAAAATCTGCATCATCAAGAAAAGTCTTATAAACTAATTCAAAACCAATATTTTTTTTCCAGTGGACTGTCAAAGATCTCATGGTTTTCTAAAAACTCAGAGAATTAATCAAAGACAAGAGATGGTTGTTAAAATACACCACTGCTCACTTTACTCAATATTTGAAAGCTCTGTTGCCTTCGCAGACATTCGGAGAAGGGTTGTATATAAATTGTGTTTCGCCCTTTAGTGATTTAAACTCTAATGCTGCATGATCAAACCACCTGCAGTAAGCAATTCCATCCATCCACCGAGTCTGAATGTTTGCTGGCACTGGGGTGCAGTGGTGATGGTGCCCCACTGGTTGGACCCTGCGCTTCTCCTCAAAGGGCTGGCTGCTGAAGGGACTGTGGAGAGAGCTAAGAGATCTGGCACATTTGCTAATCCAATAATGTGAAAAACACTTTGACACCCGAAGGCAAGCACTAGTCATACCTGGAATATTGTTTAAAAGCAGGGTCATTTAAAAAAAAGTGAACATAGAAAGCAAAATCATATCCAAGCATTTTCCAAACTTTTAAAATGAACCATACAATTTTAAGAAAAAAAGGTTTTTTGTTTTTTTTTTTAAAAGCACCAAAACCCCTAAAAACCCATAAGAAAAGAGCATCTCAATTTAGACATGCCATAAAAAAAATATTTTAAATGAAATATAGATCGTAAGTTAGGAGTAATGAATTTAACACCTTCTACTCTTCTCCATCCCTAAAGGAAGTCCTGTCAGCCACAGGGGGAGGACAGTAAAGAAATTAAGGGAAAGGAAAATTTCTATGTTGTAATGAACTTTCCTTTTTCCTTAATTTTTGTGATGGTCATTACAATATGCTGGTAAATACAGATGCAATTAGGACTGTTCTGCTACTTTCTTTGTTCAATTGCCCCTATTCCCGATGAAATTTTATTTCTTTCTTTCTCTTATACATTAATAAGTTTGCCTCAATACTTTATTCTTCAGTAACTTAAGTCCTAGTGGAATGATACCAATTCATCCTTAATAGAATATCTCTTTTATCATTCAGTTAGTGACACTATCTATCAAATATATCAATTTCTTAAATTTCATAAACATGCATTTTATATATATTGACAGACATGAATCTCTTAATGGTGTGTTTGGAGTTTTGTTCCATATATTATCTTTTTCAATGGAGCAACATCTTGAGTGCACTTTCAACATTGCAGCAAATATGAAAACCACAGCAAACTTTAGGAAAACTAAGACTTCACTTACAGGTGCATACCACTTGTTTTGAATATCTTGGTAATTAATATCTGTCAGTACCTCCACTGAAGAAGTGAGAGATAATCTTTAGCTACACTTACAAGAGAATAGAGTGTTACCCTGGCTTCTATTGTCCTTGTGTACTCTTCTTCATGTCCTACTCCTTCTCTCTCTGTTCTTTTCCTTTACCTGACTAATCTAGATTGTATGCTTGTTGAAGCAACATTCCTGTCATTTTATGGGTTCTGCTTAGCATGCGTAGATAAATTCCAACCAACTTGGATTCCTATGTATATACATACTGGTGGCATGTAACTCCAGAATATATCTGCCTGCTTCCAAAGAATTGAAGCTTGCAAGTGTTCAGACATCAAAGCTCTTTGGAAATCCTCACCAGAAATGTGGCTTTCTTGAGTTCCAGTAAAGTTAATAACAAATTTTCCAATGACATTGGAAAATGTGAGTTAAATTAGTTATCAAGCATAATGGATTTTTTAAAATAAAATACAAAAGCTTACATGGAAAGAGCTCCTTAAGTTCTCTTGTTTTAGACATGCCAGAAAGCAAAGTAACTTTCAGAATGTCTGAAATTCTTTCTGATTTCTGAAAAAACCCCCATTTTCACAGGAAATAAATAAAAAGCTTCTGATTAACTGACCAACAAAGCAAAGGTCCTTCTCTCTTCCTAAAATGAGCAGTTCTTTATCAGCTTAATAAAATTGTCTGGGGCAATTTTGCTGGTTCTGAACTTGATATAAAGACAAATACCATTCTTGAGAGACTATAAAGCATACCTTTAGATCAATAGAGCATAGGAAATCCTCCAGAGATACAGTCTTGTTTATGGTCAGAGAACCCTTTTTGGGGGTGGAAAGGGAGAGTTTCACAGTATTCAGGCTCATTAGAGTAAGTATCAGCCTAGAGGAGCCCTAATTTCTTTGAGACTGCAAAAGAGATTCAATTGAAACCTAAGCCCTTTTTCAATTGTAGTACTGAAATAATAGATTCTATGGCAAGTATCTTGGAGACGGTGGAGCGGCTGCTCCTTTTTTTATGCATAGTTCACTGATTAACATCTGCCTGATTGAACCCTTATAAACTTGGAATGGACTGAAATTTTATTGAGTAGGCTTGCTGAAAGGTCTGAAATACATGTATACGATGCCTGTGGGCATATAGATGGGCAAATAAGTGGGACTTCATCAGGCATCCTGCTATTTGAGGACTGTGCAGAGAACTGACAGTAAAAGCTAGTCAGAGTGATGCTATCAGGTGGTAGGTGTCCCTCAGTTCATTTGCCATCCTTTGGACTTGGACAGCAAAACTTATTTCAGAGATTAGAGGAGCAATAAACCTGTGACAGTAATCATCGAAGCTTTTCTGAGCTTTCGCAGAGGGCAAATAAAATTTTAAACTTGGAAAGCATGTATAGGTTCTGTTTGAGACAAGAAGGAGGGGAGAAAATTTTTAGAACAATACACTAAAAAAATGTTCCAGTAATTCAACTATAGTTAAAGCTGAATTATTTTAATGGTGTGACTACTTGCCATGTTCTGCTTTACAGCCCCTTGAAAGCAAGCTTACTAGTAGCACATTATGGAATTCCAGTGTCTTTATTCAAACTGACTGGTGTCTTACAGAATTCCAGAGGATGATCACACATGAAGGGAGCAATAACTTTTAGTGTAAAAAGAGTTAGACTCTGGTCCCTCTCCTGCTGAGGCCCCCATGGCTCATCATGCAAATGACTCGGGAAAGCTAAAAGCAGGAAGTACCAGGACTTCACTCGGCAGGATACAGAGCGCTCACTGGGATGCTCGGCAGGGTAGGTGGGTGTGTTTTAATACTTGCTTGATCCAAATTCTTCCATCTGACTAAACAAAATTATTCATATTTGGAACAAATTAACCACAGTATGGTGTATTGATGAAGATAAAATACACCCACAGAGGTCATCTGACTCAGGAGAGATATCTGAAGAGTGGGAGAGAGAACAGAGATGGTGCAGACAGAAAACCAGACAATGTAGCTAGCTAAATGGGAGGGAAAATGGGAAGTAACTAAGAACATCTGAGAAATTAGGTTCTGACCTGGCTTGTTTTCTTGTTATCACCCATTGTACAAATACTGCATCATCATAACAAGTGGACTAGAAATTTGGATGGTGATCACTAAACACTGAGAATATTATCAGTGCGTGGTAATTGGAGAAGAACCTGTGTAGGATTTAAATGTGATGACATACAAAAGTTCAATAGCCCTTAGCATTTCTCTATATTTCATGGTGATGGAGAGGTGCATGTTATTGGTGTAGGGTGAAGTGTACAGCACAAGCAGTGCTGCATATGTATGTGTGCTCCTCTTTGCTCATGTAGTAAGATTCAACATTTTGTTTAACAGCACACAATGACTTTTGTCTCTTTACTACTATTTAAATAGCTTTTATATCTCATTTATTAAAATCATAACAGCACATGAATACATGTTGAGCATGGGAAGGTGGTAGTGACTTTCTTTCAAGGTATAGCTAATATATCCCTCTGAGAAATATTTGTACTGTGACTGTAAAATTACAGCTAAAGTACTTGTTGGACAATATATCTAACTGATCTTACAAGAGGGGAGTTCATTACTTAAATCTGAAACAATACTTACACCTGATATCTGGGGGGAATTCTTCACAGATCTGGACTATAAATACTGATTTTCTAGGGAAAAAAAAAGATAAAACAACTAGAGAAGAGGTGCCTGTGTTATAATTATTTACAAAGCCACGGAGAAAAATGCACTGAAAACCACAAAACTTTGAAGTTCCCTAGGCAAAAATGTTTTATTGTACATGGCGTAGGCAACTGATGCTGACAACTAAGACTGCTGAATGTAGAAGTGTTCAATGTTTATAAAGGCACATTTATTGACCCACTAGTAGAAGAGTAGTAAATAAATCAAAGCAGGAACGTACAAGACCCTTAAAATAGGGAAAGCAAATACTCCGACCCAGAGATTAAAGAGTTTACACTACCTAATTGCTGTTGTGATGTTTTGTTTTGTTCACTGTGCCTATATATTCCTGGGATTTACTGCTAGGATTTTCTCTGGCTGTAAGGTATCAACCTCAGTCTGTGGTGAAGGGTGTTTGCCTTGCCCACATTGGCTTTACCCTGACCTGAAACAAGGCAATAAGCTGAGTAGAAATGATAACACCACTTATCTACAAGGAAGAAGCATAAGGAATATGGGAGAAGCTGGTGAAGTCTGTGACACAATGGCAATGGCTGTTTAAACATGTACAGTATTCAGAATTCACTCCAGAAAAGCAAATTGCCTACATAGCTGTTTAGCTCTAGGTTACTCTGGTCTGCAGAATCTTTAGAAGTTCAAGGATAGTCATTGAGTATGATGACACATATGACACATACAATTTGATGACACACAATAACACATGAGAGTGGTAGAGTAAGTTTACTTGGTTGCAGCACACAATGAATACTCAGGTTGTAGGTGCTTGTACTTATTTCAGTTGGGAAAAAATTTGTTCTGGAAAAATGTATATAAGCTTCATTATTTGATTTTTCAGTCTCACAGGTATTGTTTGTACACAATGTTCAAGAGATTGAAGAGGAAAATACAGTTTGGAGCTAACTGAGTGTGTTTCTAGTACTGCTGAGGAGCCTTCAGCAAATCTTGTGTTTAAAGAATTAGAAGTTATCGCTAAAGGTAATGCACAAAAAACCCTCAAGAACAAAAATAAGAAGAAAACAAGCCTTCCAATGGTTTGGAAGACTGCACAACAGACACCAGCATAAAATAATGAAAGGAGTACACATCATTTAAAACTAGCTAGATGCAATACTTGAAATAATAAAAGAAATATTTCTAGTTCAGCAATCTATATGTGGTCTCTGAGGTCTCGTGCTAGACACACACCAGACACAAAGAATTAATGTGCATTATATTAAACTGACATTGAAAGGAAAATATCTTAGAGAGAAGTGGTTTCAGGTGTTGGTTTTTTTTTTTATTTATCTATATTATGCAGTAGAAAAATTTGATAGAGTGACCAATCTGAATTTTTTTAAAATAAGTGGTGTTTAATAAATTAAAAGCTAACAACTACTTTGTTAAAAGGTGAATTTGGTAGGGTATTCTATTTAAATTCTAGCTCTCGTAAGAGTTGTACATAAAAATTCAACTGTTTATTATGTTTAGAATGGTGAAAAGAAATACAGTAGTCTGCAATATACACATTTCTAAGGTACAGCAAGACATCCTCCTCAGAAAGGGGTTACAGCATAACATAAATCAACTTCAAACTCATAAAAGCACTAACTTACAAGCATTTTATTTCCATAGGCACATTTATTAGTATTAAAATTTTACTGTACCATAATACCCCTACTGGCTCATCTTAAAGTATTAAAGTGATAGGAACACTATTAATAAATACAGATCTTGCAGCAAGTATTTTCTAAAAAAGTGTGACTTTGAACCCCAGATATTGTACATGAAGAATTTTTATCTGCAGTTCAGTACTCATTCCCAAGTCACAGACAAAACTACAGCAAACAAGTATTGCTTACACACATAACTTCAGTGTTGCTCATGATGACTAAATATTTTTAACATTTTTTTTCCCAGAAAGACATCCTTCAGCAAAACAGAAAATCTGTATGACATTGGTTCTATCCTTGTGAATGGTTGTTGTGAAACATACCCTTTCATGTTCTGAAAAAATATTTTTGGTCATATATTCTTTTCAGCATGGTATTTTAAATGCATGTTTGAATTAAAATTTTTTATCAGTATTTCAGGCATTGGGTCTTCAGTATTGCTAATCATAAAGTCTATTGTCACAGAAATATCAGATATTATTGGAACTTTAACAAAAATAACTATGTTTTCAGGGTTTCTCAACTGCAGAATTAATAGTCTGGAATTTGGCAGCTTTCTTTTACTTTTCCTCTTTACTTTTTTCCATCTTTTTTATTTTGCTGTTAGCAATTCTAGCTGGTTGAATTACATTCAACTCTATCAAACCTCCATCAAATCCTCTGTAGAACACTCCAGATGTTCTTCACCTTTATGTAACATGCACTTTTCCAGCTGTTCATTATTGGTCTTCCTGACTTAATTTTGACAATAACACATAAAGTAAAGGGCACTTCAGGGGGGTTGCTTGATATTAAACTATAGCAGTCATCAACTTAATGTGTTTTGGGATATTTTGATACCATTTGTTTATCTAATACATCACCATGGGTGGGATTCATCTCACCTAACTTCTAGTCATCTAGTCATGGTCTTCTGGAGACTAATAAACACATTTAGATCATCAATCACTTAACAAAATTCTGCTCTGGGAGGAGATGAACCATGCCCAAAAAATTCCTATCCTACCCACTTGCTGATTATAAAGGCTAAGGTGATTAACTCAGATACGGATGTCGGATTTGAAAACATCTACACTTCATCTCCGTGTCTTGTGGAGATATAAGAAATTCTAAAGCTCCTGTGTAGATATTTTGGGATTAGCATGTCTGGAGTGTGAAGTGGTGCTGACATAAGGAACAAAAACAGCAGAACAATCTAACAGTGGCACAGCTCAAAATTTTGGGGGCATTTATTTGGCTAAAGTAATTCAAGTGTTTTCTGAAATGCTGACATTTGTTCTTATGGATGTGAAGACCGTCTGTTACATTTGCATGTGGTAGTGCAAATGCACTGCTGCTTGACTGGGGTTTGCCATTTTGAGTGCAAGATGAGAGTGCAAGCGGGGATAACAGGAACCTAGCTCTTCCTGGCAAGGCCAAGCTCCTCAAGGTAAGAGGCCATCCTTTGTGAAAGTTGGCACAGAGGTCCAAAGAGTCCATTCTTCACTGGTCTGCTGAACAACCAGCCTTAAGTCACAGAATATCAGCCTTCAGGTTCTTCTTTCAAGCCTGTCTTCCCTGCTGACATCTTTCCAGAGGATCTGCTGTAACCATAGCATTTGGCGCCTCTGGCCACATGTTAACACTGCTGAAATCTTCTTGCCACCATCTCCCTCTTTGCTGTAGAAGAGATATTGGATGGAAATTATGGTGAGGCAACTTCTGAGTGAAAATAAAATGCAAATATATGATACTGTGAGCATTATCTAGTGAGTATACAAATAAGCATCACCATCTGTGATAGTTTTTTCAAATGTGATTTTTAGGATCTGTTTTATTTTTTGTTTTCAGTGAAGCACAAAAACTGAAGTTGTAGGGAAATCTGTCCTAAAGTATTTGCCATCGGTATATACATTTCTTCTTTATAAACAACATTCACTTATATTTCATTTCAGCACTTTCCTCTCCCCATTCCCTTTGTCAAAGAAAATCAATTGATTGGAGGGAAAGGATGCTTACCGTGAGAACAAATTGGCACGGTATCTTGCAGATCAATATTTATTTTTCTTATTCAATGCATATTTTATTGTTAATTGGATGTTGGGCTGTTCCTGTTTGGAAGTATGCAAATATTTCTGAACTTTTTACAGAGAAATAATAATAAAACCTAATTTTAAAAAATGCATTTCAATATATGTAGAAAAACAAATCTAGTTTAGACTTTGGACAGATGGTCCGATTTGGTGCAGCTGAAAAATAGCACAATTAAAACCTAAATATTGTATGTTTCCACACTGCATGAGTCAGAGGTCAAATGTAGGCATTTATTTTTAATTTTGCCAGAAGATCTTGTCTAGTGCACCATATAGAGCAAAACTAAGGAAGATTAATGCACATTCCTGACTAAGTATGATTGGAACTTTCTGCTGGCATTTATACATAGGTTTAAATTCATTAAAATATAACTATCTAATATTTGTTTTATATGACTGAATTAATTGCATTTGTAAATGTTAACACTCAATGACAGGTCTACACAAATCACCTCATTAAAATACAAGTACACTATGTGCCTGAACTCTTAATTTTAACTCATTTTCAGATAACATCAACATAACTGCTGATGCTAAAAACATTAACCTATTCAGAAGTTTATTTTTTGTTTCCTGTATATCCTTTGTTACCAATAAAGGAATTATTAAAGAAACAAAGAAACAAGGAGACAACAAACTGGCTGGAGTTTGAATGACAGCTATCAGCAGTACAAGAATGTGAAGATATATGGTCTGGTAAATGATTTCTCTTGTCCTAATTGAGATAAGAATGAATACATCATGCAGAAATACAAAGGTTTTCAAAATAGCAAAAGTTATCAGGGAAAAATATGAACATCTTTCTGTTCACTCTTCTATGATCTTTAGACCAAAGAAAGGTAATCTAAAGCAAGATTTAGTCACTATGACATTTTTGTGGCAGCACTTCTTATGAGATACCCTCTTTTCACGCTTGCAGGTGATTCCTGGTTTTCCACCTTACTGCCTTCCTAAGCTGTGTTTCTGTTGCACAGTCTGGCATGCGTAGACTATTTCCAATTTGTTTATTTCATTGGTTTTCCCCTCCTTTTCCCATGGAAGGCATCAAAAATATCCCAAAATCCCACCTCTCCTTAAATCTCATTGATGTTTCCAACTTTATTGCTTTCTGATTATCCTAGAATTTTTTCAGATGAAAAACTGTGTTTTTGCCAAGTATGTTAGTTTTTTTGTCGAGAAAAAAATACTGTAGATTTTAAGAGTACCTTCTGTGTCTCCTGAGGCAGGTTTGGTAAAAGTACCAATAAGCCCTCTTTCTCCATGGGAGTGATATTTACCAGTTAGGCAGATGATCACATGTTCTGAACAAACACATATGCCACAGAAGAAAAGCTGGGTATTTAGGCTAGCAAAAGGAGTAAGACTCAGATTCAAAATTATTAGCCAAGCCTTCCTTCTTCAAGAAAATGCCTAGGGAATAGTAATGCCCAAGAGGTAAATGCAAACAGATTTCCAATTGCTAATTCCTGTTCTGAAGGCAACCACTTTTTTGTTGCTTGACACTCAAAATACCTAGCTTGAAACTTTGAAAATGCTGAGCTGCTTTGGGGCTTCAGACTTTATGGTTTGGTTATTTGTAACCTTATACTTGGATTTTACAAGCCAGATACTTTGCATCGTGTCCACTGATAGCACTAAACAAATACATTTTAAATGATATATGTGAAGTGTAATGTAGAGAAAGCAGTCATAGTTCATTATTACTCTCTCACAGTTCTGCTTTAAAGCTAAATAGGTCAGTGTAGACAATGTGCTAATTTAGATTCTACCTACATATCTACCAAACTGCTTAAAATCTGCAGTATGCTTGCTTGTTTTATTTATAAAATTTTCCTGTCTAAGGAAATCTCTTTGATCAGCTGGAAAAATGGAATAAAAGATTCAAAAAAAATGATTTGTGGACACAAAATTTTCAAAGAATCACTGTGTCGTTAATTTACATAAAATTTCAGATTCATTTAGAAAAAATGACAAATCAATGCTGAAAGCATGTTTGGTTAAACTTTTTAAAAACCTACTGAGATAGATGCAAAGATCAAAACTGGTGTGCTGCAATTAAAAAAATTGCAGACAAATTCTTAATAGGGCAAAGATGCAAAGTTGTCTTCATATACCATTTAATCTAAACTGTAATACCTGGCATTATTATTTATATAAATCTTACACAGCCCAACAAATCTTTGTTTGTATATGCTTTTCTTCTGTTTCTGAAGCCAAAAATATGGACTGGCATTCTGCAACCATCCATGGAAAGCAAACAAAGTCTTTGATACGTGTGATTCTGCAAAACTTCAAACTCTGTATCATGCATGATTTTTATGAAAGATTATGAGTGATAAGTTCTGAAAGTCTAGTGTTCCACACAAATATTGGGAACTCTAGAAATATTCAATAGGTTCCTATTGTTTAGAATCACCTCTGAGTGTTTTCAAGTGTTGTATAGAATCCTGAATGCTAAGTCTGTTCAGAAATATTTGGAGAGGCAACATTAAAATAACACAAACAAACCAAACAAAACACATAACAAGCCCAAAGACAAAACTTGTCAAATGTATATTTGACAGGGAGAAAAAGACCCACATCCACTGCATATTGTAATGTTGGCAGCATATCCCTACTTCCTAACAATTTAATGACCTCAAAAGAAAAATAATTCATTTAGCTTTCCTGTGTTGCCATGTGTTAGTTAATGTACAGTATGGCTTTCAGAACAGACTCTTTATATTAGCTTATTGGTTTTCCCAGATTACAGCCAAAGGGATATATATGAGAGAAATAACCTTTCATGAAGCATTGTGGCATTTTCAGTTAATATTAAGTTAAGAAGTTTAAAAGACATACACAAATTTAAAGATATTTTTCTATTTATGCAGAATTATTTTGATCCATTTTGAAGCTGCAATACTTTTTAGTTTATCTCAGTCAGTTAATTCATGCCTATTATGCTAATTTTCTCTTCTGAGTACTTATTTACATTTGGACCACTAGGGCACATAAACCAGATTTGTGATTGTTTTCCTTTAAGAGATAGTTTATTACAGCTTTACTGCACATGTTTTCATACTGAATTGACTGTAAGAAATCAAAGAAATCTGAAGAGTTTGGTTTGTTCATAAGAAGTAAAGAGTTGTTGACTGATATCCTAAAAAATAATCTTCATTTTTGGGGCGTAGTTTGTAATCAACCCTGTGGAATAGAGCAGTGTCTTCAAGTGGTGACATGTAAGACATATCTCATTAGGATCATGAGATTACCTAATATCAAGTATAACTTTTTTTTCTTTTTAAAGCACTGTAGACATGTTAAAGAATTAATTAATTTCAGCAGAACCTTGTAAGACTACTCTGTATTTCATTCCCCATTTTCCTGAAACAAAAGCTGTATCACCAATGTTGAAAAGATTGATTTTCCGTGCGACAGAGCTATCACAGAAGTGTTCACCCATTCTCAGCCATTTAAAAAAAAAAAAAAAAAAGCGAAAATACAATTATAACAATATAAGAAGGTGATCACTGTGTGAGATGAGCATGTAGACAGCTGAGCCCAAGACAAGTTTTTTACTTGCTCGGTAAAAACACTTTAACTATGCTACCTGTGTGCAGGCCATAGTGTTGCTGGCCTTCTGGGCATACCTAACACGTCTCATGGCTGTCCATATGGATGCAATGTGTGAAATACGAGATCAGAGAATGCATTGTTTTGTGTCCTCCTAAGAATGTTCTTCCAACCTCCAAAAATTTGCAGATAAAACATCTCCCAGGGTCACAAGTGTGTCTCTTCAATTGCTAATAATGTCTTATCTTTAAATTATCTTTTGTCCTTCACCTGAAAGGATCCTACTGTACCATGCTTAAATTAAAGATCCTGCCACTGGCCAAAGCTGGCCCTGTCAGCAGCACTGGTAGCACCTTTGTGGTAACTTATATGCAAAAGAGTAAAAACTCCTGCACAGCAACTGTGAGAGAGGACTGATACAGGGTGAGAGAAACAGCCCCACAGACACCAAGGTCAGTGAAGAAGGAGAGGAAGGACTTCTCTCCACCAGTGAAGAAGGAGAGGAAGGACTCCTTCATGAACTAGAGCTGAGGTTCACTTGCAGCCTGTAGAGCAGGTATCCTGCAGGCTGTGGAGGGCCCCATGCCAGAGCAGATGGATGTGACCTGGGGGAAGATGCAGACTGTGGAGAGGAGCCCATGCAGGAGAAGTTTTTCTGACAGGACCTGTGACCCCAAGAGCAACCCACAATGCAGCTGTGTGTTCCTGAAGGACTGCACCCTGTGGAAAGGACTCACACTGCAGCAGTTCCTCAGGAACTGCAGCCCACAGGAATGACCCATTTTGGAGAAATTTGTGAAAGACTGTCTCCCATGCTGGAGCAGGAGAAGAGCATGAGGAGAAAAGAGCAGCAGATATAAAACGTTATGAATTGATCACAACCCTTCCTCTCCACTCTTCTGCACCACTCAGGGAAATGAGGAGGTGGAAGAGTTGGAACTGAAGCTGAGCCTGGGAAGAAGGGAGTAACTGATGAGCAAACTCACTGTCCTTATCTTGACCTACATGCTTTGTGTAGCATTTCCTCCCCTTGTCCTGTTGAAGAGGGGAGTGATAGACTGGCGTGATGAGCACCTGGCTTCTAGTCAAGGTCAATCATCACATCCCTTTCTTCATTGTGTCCACGTTAAATAACAGATGTTTTCTAGATGGTGCTATAGGAGTGGGGAAAAAGAAGAAACTCAGAACAAATTCAGTGTTTGCAAAACCTTCTGGATACAATATCCAAATTGCTTATGTGAGGCTTAGACTTCATGGAGTTTTATAGAAATAGCGATGTAGTAGGGTGAGGAGGCAATGTTATCTGCAAACCCTTTGAGCTTGAAGATCTTTGGCTCTGGAGCAGGATGACAGAAACTGCTACTTACAATTCAAGTAACCATGTATGAGAAATGAAATGTCAGTGGACACTGTTTCTTTCATGCTCACTTGAAAAAGAAATGGCGGGATGGAGTTTCTACGTGGAGTTTAACTCCTGACTTGTGTCTATCTGGAATGATGTGCAGAGCTCTTATGTGACTGTTGACCTCCTGCCTCTAGAAAATCACAGATCAAACATTGGACTCATGTTTTAAATGAGTTAAAAGCACTGCATGAGACTTGTGGTGGGATGTAAGAGAAGACTAAACTTTGTGCAGATGTATTGCTTGCTCCCAACTAACCAAGAAACACAAGAGTAGTAATCAATGTGTTTCTGCATTGCCCAAAATATAAAGTATCATAGGGCCAGAAAATGAGAGAATAAGATGAAACTTTTCTTCTAGCCTAATAGTGAGTATCCACTCTGTGAGACTTTTCTTTGAGGGTCTGGTCTTAGAAGTGTTAACATAATACATGGATTAATACAGACAGTAATTGGATGAGAGTAGAAGTGGTCCAGTAACCATAATTATATCACTTTGAGCTTAAGGACAACCAAAAGAGACTCCTTTTCACTTGTGCTCCAGCTGAGGCCAGCAGTCTGCCAGGGTTTGCCACATTCACCATGGATACCCAAACATATTTCCTGTATCCTGCCCTGATTTGCACACTGTCATATGTGAAAGCTCACTAAGTGAGCGAATCCAGCTGAGTCCTATAAGTATCCCAGGCATCAGAGCAGGCTTTATGCAAGAGGTGCATGGATGAGATAAACCCTACACAAACTATTTAAAGATTACTATTTACAGAACATTATCATACTGTAGAAGTGATCCATCACTGACAGTAGGAATTATTACATGTCACAATTGTTCTACTCTTTTGTTTCCAGTTGTTTTCAGGAGGATATTAGGAAGATGTTCTTACCTAGAAGAGGTACAGCCTGAAATCTTACTGCAACCATAAATTTATTTTCTACATGGCTGCAATCTTTACTGAGGAAAGCAGCTTAAATCAGTATCTCTTCCTGTAAGTCATGATCAAGCCATACCCTTACTCTGTGAAGAGGGAATATGTCAGAAAAAAATATGTGAATAACATATATGAACTTTATTTTCCAAACATTCCTCATATTCTCTAAATGTTCAAACCTAAAATAAACACCATGGCACCACTTTTCAGTTTGCTACTTCAAGGAACAGCCCTAATTGCAGTGACAAAATACCACATCAGAAAGCATAAGATTTGTTAAGGAAGAAACATAAATTCCCATTTTATTGTCTCCTCTGATAGCAAATCTAATAGAAGTCCTGGAGAAATTCTTAAAGCACCTAAATTTTATGTGTGCTCCAATAGCTTTTCTCTTCCCCCAGGGAGAAGAAACTACCTCAGTAAGAGATAGTTGTGGGTCTTGAGACTTATTGTTAGTTCAAATATAAATCACCTTTTTTTATATGAGATGAGAAATCAAGTTCTAGTCATTTTTATACGTGAAGTTTTGAATTTGATAAGTGCACAAACCAGAGTCCAAGGGTATTTTATAAACTCTTACTTTAATAAGTTGAATAAATTGCTTTATACTTTTAAACCAGTAGAGAATTTTGATGTATCAAATATGTACTCTATCCTTCTTTTTCACCTCATCATTGCTTTCCTTCCTGAGTATTATGGTTTCTCTTGTCTTCATACAGCAGTATTTGCTGGTGTACTCAAATTAACAGTATTTTGGTTAAGTGTATAGTTTTCAGTAAGCAAGCTTAATCACCTCACATGTTTAAATTACATGCAGTTCATGAAATACCTGTGGCCGGTTTATCTGTATATAGTTTTTCTGGAAAGTTGAACAAGAGCCAGCAGTGCCCTGGCAGCCAGGAGGGCCAAGTGTGTCCTGGGGGGCATGAGGCACAGCATCTCCAGCTGGGCAAGGGAGGGATTGTCCTGCTCTGCTCTGCCCTGGGGTGACCTCATCTCGAGTGCTGGGGGCAGTTCTGAGTGCCACAATATAAAAAAGATATGAAGCTATAAAGGAGTATCCAAAGGATAGACACAAAAATGGTGAAGAGGCTAAAGGGAAGCCTTATGAGGAGTGTTTGAGGTCACTTGGTCTGTTCAGCCTGGGGGAGACTGAGGGGAAACCCCATTGCAGTCTATGACTTCTTCATGAAGGGAAGAGGAGGTGCAGACACTGATCCCTTCTCTCTGCTGACCAGTGACAGGACTCAAGGGAATGGCATGAAGCTGTGTCAGGAGAGGTTTAGGTTGGATATTAGGAAAAAGTTCTTCACCCAGAGGGTGTTTAGGCACTGTAAGAGGCTCCCCAGGGAAGTGATCACCGCACCAAGCCTAACAGAGTTCAAGAAGTGTTTGGACGAGGCTCTCAGGCACATGGTGTGACTCTTGGGGATGGTCCTGTGCAGGGCCAAGAGTTGGACTCAATTATCCTTGTGGTAATTCCCTTCCCTTCCCTTCCCTTCCCTTCCCTTCCCACTCAGAATATTCTACAATTCTATGATTATGCTCACTTAAAGGGAACATGTCACCATTTAGTAATACAGATTATGTTAAAATGAAGAGGATTCCTTGTCTTCTGTTTGGTTTTGGTTGTTTGGGTTTTCTTTATATTTCCACCTCATTTCAGGAACAGAAGGAAATATTCTGAACTTTCCCTTTCCTGGATCCTGAATCTGGATATGTTTTATTTCAGTCTAGGTACTGATTATTATCATGGCTGTGGAATGGTCTCATGGCCATTGCAGATAGTAGCAACCTCAGGCTGCTGCCACTGTAGAGAGAAGTCTGGATCTGCAGCAGTAGAAGCAACAGACCTAAATTTTCAGGGCTCACAAGTCCTTCTCTTCCCCTTCTATGCATATCACTCTTTTTTCTCTTTCTTGATCCTTCTCATGGCAGAGGCAACTTCACTCCAGGCCCAAACCACATCTTTATCCTTGTGTTATCACAATTTACCAACACTACCAAAAAAGCTCAGAAGCTACTCTGCCAAACACAGCAGTATATTCTATTTATCCTGAAATAGGCAATGAGTAGAGATGAAGAAGGTACCTTCTCAATGCTGTGGACACAGTGTTGTACCTCCAAATTAATGCACCCACTCAGCACAGCTCTGTGCTCAATTTGGGTCCTACAAGTTCTAATGATGGTATGACTGTACTTGCATCTCTCAAGGTAATTAAACTTTCCTGTCAGACAGAAATATTGTGCCCCAGCTATACAGGTCTGAGTAACAAACCTTTGTGGCTTACAATTCCCTGCTGCCATTACATGGTGCCAGGGCAGAGTGGCTGACAAGTACCATTACATAGTGCATGTCAGAGTGCTTGTAGATGGCATTACTAGGACAGGGTCAGGACAGGAAAAATGAGGCCCTCAGACTCCCACAAAATTACCTAACCCACAACCATGTTCCTCTCCCTTCACTGTGCACATGGCTTTTAGCAGATGCTACCTGTACCATGAGCCCCTCAAAGGAGGCTGATAAAGGAAAGGCAACCAGACAGAAGAATGGCCAAAGAGAACAAACCGTGGGAAGCTCTCCTTGTCAGGATCCTTTGTGTTTTATTTCTGGAAGAGGCTTGATTGACTTGACAGTCAGTCACAGCCATGGCTGACGCTTGCATACAGCCCTCTGTGTTTGTCTGTGCTTCCAAGGTGTAATCTGACATGCCTGTATGGGGATGTACAGCTGGAGGTGGGATAAACATTCAGAAAATATGCAGCTCTACATCCCCTTCCTACCAATCTCCCTCTATTTCTCTTGAAGGATGAAAAACAAGTAAAAATAATTAAACAAAAAAAAAGTTTGTCCTAAATGACTAAATTTTCTGACATTTCCAAGTCAAGATAAAGTGGCTATCTAAGTGTGATTTACTTCCCCCACGCAGCCAGGGACATCAGCCCTGACCTGCAAAGGCCACCCTCCACAAAAGAAAAAGTATAATTATACTTCCATGCTACTTTGGTCACAGACTCGTTCAGAGGCTGTCACCTGTGTAGACATGTGTTTATTTTGACATTATATTTTTGTGATCTTTTCTGCTGTGTAGTTGGAAAGAAGGAAAAAAAGTTTAAAAAAATAGAAGAAGTTTCATTTCAGTTTATTCAACTGCCACAACAAAGTGTCTTGAAAAGCTTATCGTGGCTCTAAGGTTTCTTATGAATCCTGTGTTGTCAGTAACCTTGCTTCTAAACTTTGAGATATGGAATAATATACATGAATTGTGAACTTAAGGTGTTGTAAACAAGTGATAAACAGTTTAAACGGAGGGAATAAAGTTGGCACACATATTCTGCTCTTTTCAAATGTGGAAAATATTGCAGCCCAAGCTAGACCTACCAGTCGGTGTCTCTAAGTCACTTGGTAAACCTGCAGACTAAATATACCTGCAGCTGGGCCACTTTTGCTGTGACCCTGTCAAATGTTATTATTTATAAATTTAAATGTTTAAAATGTACAGGTGCACATTGGGCTTTGGGTTTCTCTTCTGCAATTAAAGGCATAAATAAGTAAAGGACTTACAAAAGTTCTTTAGAAACTACTATATTTCTATGCATTTTTCATTTTCAGGTCATTTCAAGATGCAATGAACACCAATTATTTTTAGCAGTTCTGGAGTAACAGGGCAGTCTAACATCAGCTGCAGCAATACATGACTGGAGATAGATGATAACAATCTCTCTCCAAATAATGAAACCAACTAATATAAAGACAAATTTTAAATTTTACTGACATACTTGTTTTCTTTAGAAAAAAGTTCAGGAAAAAACCTACAAGAAAAGGTTTTGCAAACCTCTTTTTGGTCCTTGCTACAAAAGATTCCTGACAGTTCTTCAATTGAAACCAAATATCCACCTAATCACAAATTAAAAAATACTGAATAGATTCACTAGTAGGCTGAGCTTGCTTTTCTGCCACTTCAATTAAAAAAAAATCTCTTCTTTGGAAGAAAATCTCTTCCAATAGGATTTTTATTAAGATCTTCTAGAACTGGAGAGCACAGATCACTCTAAAAACTGAGGTATGGTCTGTAAACACTCTCTGCTCCAAACTGAGAGGAAGATGTGTGTGTGGTATGAGCCCATGGCGGGTGGGAATTGCTTCCCATGTGAGGAAACAGCTGCCAAGCAGATGAGTATAACTCAGCAGAAAGAACGTTTTAGAAGGTGACTGAATTTAGAGACTTTAATCTGCACACAAACAGCTGAAACACAGGTGAGTTGACTGGCTGAAAGCCATGATTATTACTTGGCCATATTACAGCTCTTATGGTATGTAAAACAATTTTGGCAGCTCCAAATTAGTTCCTAACAGATAATGTTACATTACAGAAACTACTATTAATGCTGTTCTGTTGACACCATGCTACTTCTTGGCAGTCACTTCAGAGAGATGAAAGATGGAAGAGGGAAGGTAAATTTAGTATGTTGGCTTTATTTTTATTTTTTTTTAATCAAAAGGTGCTTTATCCTCCTGGTCAGTGCTGAGGAAAGCTGAAATAGGCATCTGGAAAATTCTGGTGACCTGACATATTTCATAAGCTCACCTCTGAACTGACCATTGACTGAGTTTTTATATTGTCCTCATAGCCATCCTTTGATAGACATTCTATGCCTGCCAAATTAATGAGTATTCTTATTTTTTATTCCCATCTTATCTCTGCCTCAACTCTTTATTGTTAACATGCAAAATGACTAATTTTCAGTGATACCTTAGTATACAAAGATTGTAATGACACATATTTTAACTTATAACTTAATGCTGTAATTTCAAAATCATTGCTTTGCATGCTGTTCTTTCATAGCTCTTGTATTATTTGTACTATTATTGTGAAAGCCTGACAATTTTCTGCAGAATATAATTATTAGTTAATGTTCATACACTATATAAGTGAAAACATTTAGTCCTACAGATTCTTATATAAATAAAGTGTTTTCATTGCTGCAATAAATTTTTAAGTTTTAAAATGGGACTTTTATTACATATGTGTGATTCAATGAGAGACCCATTTGTAATAAGAAGGAAGCTGATGGTGGCAAAGAGTAAAGAGTTAAAGTAGCCCCAGAAATCGAAGAAAGAAAGTCCCAGACTCTTCAGCTGTGAAGCAAATTGGAAAACACAGCACACACTACCTCATGATGCTCAAGCAGATTGGATGCACCTGTGAGTGATACTAAGAAAGATGTGTTTCTCTGTTGACTAATGCTCTGCACCATGCCTATTCAGAACTGTACCTTCTAACCCACACCATTCCTCTTAAACCTGGGACGTCAAATGTGTGAGAGAGAGAGACATTAATTCCATTTTTATATTAGGCACATGGGCTTTGAAACAGATAAGCTCTATATGCTATTTGTATTGATGTTAAAGTTAGGATAAAATATTGGTATTGTGCCTACAATTAAGTTATTTTCAACACATATTTGCTTAGTACAGTGTTGTTACTCTTAGCAAAAAGCAACAAGGAAAATAGTTCCTCTGTATGACAACCACACTTCTGGCCTTTTTATTTTCTTCCCTCATTTTCCAACTTCTCTACTTCTTCTTATGTGTCTCCCCTTCCTTTCTTTGGCATTTACCAAAAGATCTTCATCTTTCCTACTTCTTGATCACTTATCTAACCACGAAAGCCTGTTTATATTGTCAGTGCAAACAGAGTAGAGAGGGTTCATTTTTTCTAACTTCACTTGAGTTGGTATAAAGAAATTTATAAGACTAAGATTGTCCCTTTCTACTCAGCAAATTCCCAATGTAATCAAAAGGACAGAAGCAGGCACTTTTAGGAAATTGCAGGTTCAGTTCAGTTGCCTGAACACATGTGCCTGTTGCCAGACTGATGGAAATGCTGAGACCTGCATCCTTCTGTAGGCACAACATAGAGCATGAAAAACTGTGCCTAGGCATCTGAATTAGCCCAATTCAGTTCATCCTACAGTAAACATCCAAAATGAGACATTGTGCCCCAGGTATCCCACACCAGTGTCTGTGCATGACTTAGCTGCCCAGGATACTTTTACTGTCCACTGACACCTAGGTCAACCCATTCAGAGCGCCCTGGGGAACTAGCCAGCTCACCTTCATGTAGGCATGTATGCTTGGTCAGCCCAATTTCTCCAGAAACACTTCGGGATGGATTAACTAGGCTGAAAATAACTATAATCTGACTTCAATTCACTACATTTAGGCATTTGAAATTTCTCATTTGCAGGACTTGTCCAGCATTACACTTAACTGAATCCCATGGTTGACTTTAAGTGATTTTGGCCAGGTGAGATAATTCACACTCTGCTCTATCATGAGCAGCAATGGAGTCCAGAGAGATGTATAAAAGGTAGGGATATTCACATCTTTTAAAACAATTGATTCAGTCTTCTCCAGACCAGGAAGACAACATTGCATCAATGACATTGGATTCAATAAAGGAATTTTTCTTCAGAATAATAGAATCATAGAAAGATTTGGGTTGGAAGGGATCTTAAAGATCATCTAGTTCCAAATGCCCTCCACCAAAAGCAGAGAGGTTGTGCTATTTCTTTTGAAATTACAACAGGTTTGACAGTATTGTGACCCAGCCAATGTAGCATACACAAGGGCTTTCAAAGGTCTAGGTGTGACTAACAAGAGGGAGCCTTGTCAACACCTAGCACTGTGCTCCCATTTTGTGATTGTCTAGGTCAGTCTGAAGAATATATTGAATCAGTGAAATCTAGAGATGGAAAAAAGTTCAAAGGGTTATCTAGTTCACCTTAAAGTGGAGCAAGTTTTCCTTGGACATTCCTAATTTGCGTTTGTCTATCTTGACTTAAAAACCTCTAAAAGGAGAGATTAATGAAACTTCATTGGCAGCCTTCTCTAGGACTTTGTCACAACAACAAGCTTTTTCCTAATATCTAGGCTGATTTTCTTTTTTAATTAAGCCTTTTTTCTCTACTTTTTTCCCACAGTAAGGAAGAAAGTATCTTTAGAACCATCTTTTATGTGGTAGAGTATGGCTGTCATGTTCTGCCTCAGTCTCTTTTTTTTCTAGACTAAGTTAATTCTCTCAACCTTTTCTCACAGGTCATGTCTTCTAAACCTTATCTCATTTTTCATGCTCTCCTCTGGGTTTCTCCCATTTATCTTTCTTAAAGTGTGATGTTCAAAAGCGGACACAGAACTCTAGCCTTACCCTCAGCCAGGGTAGGCTGGACAGAATTGTGTTCTGTATTTTATGTGTGATGATCCTTCTAATCCCCCACAAAATAAGAATACTTGGGGTAAGAAAATTGTGTTATCAATTTACATTTAATTTTCAACTCACTGCAAGCCCCACATTTCTGTCCTACTTCTGCATGGGCAGTCATTCCTCACTTTATAAGTGCACATAAAATTTTAGATTAAAAAGAAAAAAGTGCTTCCAAATCTCCAGACTTCAACTGATTTCAGAAATGAGTGGGCAGACATCCCCACAGGGTGCAAAATTTGCAAGTTTTCATTAAAAAAAAAAAAGTTTTTCACTTTTCAGTAAGAAGAAGAAGGGACCAAAGATCAAAAGACAAATTCCACTTACTACAACCTATTTTTCATCATGTAAAATTTTCCAGCATGCTAAACTACTTTCAGACTTATAATTAGTTCTGGAAAGAAAAGCTAGGACAGAATGGGATCATTTGACCACCTTAGGGACAACAAGTTTAAAGAATTTCTGTGGAGCATCCATTAAGACACTAAAAATGGCATCTTCTACTTCATACTGTTTTTCATTTTTTTGGACACGGATCAAAATAACAGCATACAATTCCAGAGCTCATCTGGACACACACCTGGAAGATAAGAGCATTGGCTGATAACAGAGGCAATGATATTCTAGATCAAGTCTAAATATGGAGTGAAATTTCCAGACTTGCCCTTGCTTTTCAGAATTCTGCATGTCTAACTATTAAAGAACCCTCTTAAAGTTCATTAGATATACTGTGTGCACCAAAGTCAACGACTTTTTTTCGATTGACTTGAGGAGAGATAAGATTTTACTTCCTGATCCACAGCCTCAAAGCAGCACAAGGTTTTTTCCACTGCAGGAACTTTGCTAGAATGATAATGGTCACTGCCTTTCTGTCAAGCTGACAGTTTCTTAAACCCTGGGAAACCCTCTCTCTTCCCATTCTTTCTTCTATCTTCTCTGTCTCAGCACCCTTCCTCCTTCCAACATCTTCTCAGAATGAAAGAACAAGGTCAGAGAGGTTTTGAAAACAAAAGAAAAATGAGTGGAAGGGAAAGTGGAGGGGAGCTGAGGTAATTATTTTCCTTCATTAACACCACACCCTTAATGTGCAGCATGTAGTCAATAAGTGGATGTTTCAGCTTTGATTTTGAAGCCCCTATCCTCTGAGACATCTAGATCAACTTAAATCAACAAAAGATTTCTTTGAAACAGTAGAATTCTCCTGTCCCAGGTTGAAGGAATAAAACGTCAGGCAGGGACTTCTAAGGAGTGATTTTGTACTGGCATTTTTCAGTTATATTGTGCCCCATTTTTCCAGCAGTTGAATACTATGAATTTCTCCCAAGCTGTGGATTTATCTTGCTTATTTGAAATGCAGAGCTCCAGCTGCAGCGCAGGAGCAAGGATCTTTCCAGGCTTGATTGGTGCAGCATTGGGCAGAGCGGTGAGAGGCGCAACACAGATCAGCTGTCTCTGAGTTACTCCTCCGTGTTTTTAACCAGAAGGACCAGTCTCATGCCAGTGCTCCAAAGCTACTTCCACTGCCAGAATTAGCAGGTAGGCTGCCGCTTCTCCTGAATAGTCTGAAACACTAGCAGCTATTAAAAGAAATATGGAAATTAGCAGTTAAAGTCAATGAAGTTGATAGCTCCTACTTACCAAGTTAGTGCCTCAGTGATCAGCTCTAACGAGGAAAAGCTGTACTCAACTCCTTATCAACTGCTTCAGACTTGGCAGAGCTGGATTTTGAAGTGAAACCAAAAATCATGAGAAAAGTGACACATAGTTTAGTGTGACTTGTACTTTAACCTGAATAGGGCTGAAAATAAGTTGGTGATTCAATCATATCGTGGTCCTCTTACTTCTTTCCCAAAGATGCTTTTTCAATATAAAACACTGACAGGCTAGAGCCTAATACCAAGCTGCATTTAAAAATTGTTTCCTTGTATGTGTGTTTGTGCATGAGGGTTCACATGAATTTATTGTCATTCCATCATTCACAGTGACAGGCATTGTAACTTGCTGTCATGCCATGGCACCTTACAATGATGTGAACTTTAATTTTTTATTAAGATAGTAAGTTACAGTCAGTTAAAGATAAATGCCTTAGCTAAGTCAGAAATGGAATAAAGGCTGGGATGCCCGCAGTACTAACAGGTTAGCAGGGCTGATAACAGCCTTTTGGGGTAATTCTCCATTGTCACCAATACAGCTTCACTTGTGGAAGTGCTCTTGTCCCTCCTGTTATTTTATCTAAAGCTAAGTGATATTAAGCATATTAAGAATCGAGAAAAAAAATGTTCATTATAAAGCAGGAATTCAACCCAGATTAATGCAGATGTTTCAAATGTAGATATCTAGGTCTGTTCTAGTCCTATGTGTCTGTCTTTTATAATGTCTTTCTGAATTACTATTGAAGAATAATGCATTATAATTACAAAGATGCATAATAATTTTAGTGCAGAATGAATTGAGTGCATTGCACACTGGAAATGCTTATTTTTCTCTGTTCAGTATAAAAGGGAACCTATGTTGAAACAATTCACGCTTAAATTCAGAAAGCTAAGTAGATGAGTGCATTTTCACGTGTCTTAATAGAAGAATGCTCATTTTTTTACCTTTTTTTTCTCCATGCCTTGAGCTTTTGGATTCATAGTTCTTTACATTTAATTGTTACTAAGTAGATGATCTAGGGTGGAAAACAGATCCTTAGACCCCAGACACACTCTAAAGGAAAATGTTTTTGTACACAAGAAATTTATTCACTCAATTTTTATTGCAACCCAACTTTTTTTCCCCCTGTTTAAAAGCATCTCGGTTTCTCTAAAACCATTGTTTTCTACTTTAGAAATACATTAGAGGTAGGGTATATAGCTATTTCTTTACAAATGGTCCTCATAAAAATTTCTAAAAAACCCACACTCCTAACTGAAATGCAAACTCAGCATTACTCAGGACAACAGCACCAGCAGTAAAGGCAAGCATGTGAAGCAGGGGAGGAAAAAAAAAAAGAAAAAAAGGAAAAAAAACAAACCAACCGAAAAACCAACTCCCTTTGCTATAAATCAACCTCAGATTCAATATGAATCATCAAATTTAATATTGCCATGATCAGTATTCATGGAAAATAAATGATGCCAAATATGCTTTAAGAAAAAAGAAATCTGTTTAAATGGTATTAATGGTAAGGCATACTACAGCAAGGTGAACAACACTGATAATATTAAATTAACCCAAGAGGCTCCCTAATCAGGATCCCTATGCAGAAATCTGCTTGCCAACTGTCGTTCTTTTTCCCATTGGTTTAGTTAAGGGTTGAAGTTCTTCTTGAAGTTTCTTTTTTAATCATTAGATCCCGACCTTACAGTTTTCTCTGACTACTTTCCTTCAGGCTGTCTTTGCTCCTGTCAATTTAGGATTTCCAGGGAATTATTCTTCTTTGAAATGCATATTCCAGGCTTGAAATACTGGCATATGTACACTGTAGAGTAATTGTGGAGGCCAAATGTTTAATTACACATGACAGCTGGAGCTGTAGGAGTCCGAGGCATGCTTGAAAACAACTTATGCCCTATGCAGTCTTAACGAAAAGGAACAAAATAATATATATTTAGGTTTTGTGCCACATGGTAGCCGCTGTTCTCTCTCTTTTCACAACTGAGGGTGGTTTGCAAGAAGTTCAGCTGCTTTCACTTCTGTGTACTGTCTCTCTGAATATATACTTTTTTTTCTCTTTCATACAGTCTAGGCACAAACTTTCAGACCATGCGATCCTGCAAGAAATGTTTTGAATTTTCATTTCAGTTTTTCCCGGGTGACAGAAAAAAGCTTTTCAGGAGCTTTTCTAATACAGCTCTTGATGCAGTTTCACAAAACCACATTGTTAGAAATGACAGAATTGATGATAATTTTAATTATAAAAGATTTAAGCAGCATTTGTATTTTACCCTGAATACATCTGACTTACTCAAAATTAAGCAAAAGAAATAACCTGATTTCTAAGGCCTCAGAAAATATTTATTTCAACCAGCATAAATAATTTTCCACATTTAGAGACAGATAGATTTAAAGGCATGTGAAAACACTTATTTAATTCTGCTGTCAAAAATTTTCTGTTCTTAGTAAAACAGAAGTGAAAAGTTATTTCCTATCATCAATATATCTGTTCTCAATGTTCAGCTCTTCATTTGACATAAATTAATCTAGTTCTAGTAAAAAAATGCCTGTGTTGGTTTAAAGCAGTTGGGAGGTCTGACTCAATATTTGACACACCTTTTTCTATATATACACACATTTTAAATTATTATTACATTAAATTATTATTGTACTTACTGTGCAAAAGTGGCTAAAATTTGATTTTGAAATTTTGGCAAATAAGATTTTCTTTGTGCATTGTGTGACATAAGCACCTCTTCATTAAATTATAACATATTATAAAAGGGATATCCTTTTTATTTATTTATTTTCTTATTCTATCCCTCCTTTATAGAGGACTGAGGTAAGATTTAATTTAGTGGTGCTTCTGTTAGTGTTTGATGGGAAAATAGCATGCTCATTTCCATGGTGAGAAAAATGTATCACCAGTGCCCAGTTGAAAAAGATATTTCTCTCCTTGAAAGGAGGAGTTAATGAATATCTATAGCATTTAGATGTACAAACAAGCAAACAAAGAACATTACTATATTTTCCCAATGTCTTTTATGTGTGGAGAGTAACAAGATTGAATTGACAAATTAACTTTAAAGGAATATTGTTCAGTGTTGTTTGGAATTAACTGCTCTCTACGGTAGGTTAAGAATGAACAATGTTGTAACTGAGGATGTTAAAATGAAACTCCCACCAGCAAACAATTGAGCGCTTGAGTTCTTTGCCATGAATCAGCAAGGTAACCAAACCTCTCTTAAAAATGTGAAGCAGAATTTCAGTTTTAAACTACTTTGTATTTCTTGAACAAAGAAGGTTTTATTTGAGATGAGCCTGCTTGCTTAAAATGTGAATTGTTAAGCATCACATAAATTGTGGGGGTTTTAATTATTTGTTTGTCCCCTTCATTTCTAATGCCCTTGTTCTGAGAATTTCAGACAAAGCAGTTTTTTAATTTTTTTTAAAATTTTTCTGGTTTTCATTGTCTCTGATTATCTCCATGTTTAGAAAATGAGATGGGAGATTTGACTCTTGAATTCCCAACTTGATAAGGACAAAATTAGAAATACAGCCAACAAAGAGTCATCCACTACTTGAAAGCCCCAAAATGAGATATGTAAAAATTGGACTGTAAAGTCTAAAAGTCAGCTGTGGGAGGGAGACAGGGAAGGGTACCATGGTAAGCGAGAAAAATCATATTGCAAAGACGGCTGCTCCCAAGCCTCTGCTAATGCAGGCACAGAGACATCCATCAGTCAGTAGTTTACACTTAGCAGGCAAAGCCACCAAGGTCAGGCTCACCTGCACCTGCAGATCAGGAGCCCTGCAGAGGTGAACATACACACTTGCTTACACTCATAAATACCACAACTTACATGGTTTCCAAAATTTCTCAGTGCTCAAAGGGCCCTAAAGTACACTTCAGAACATAACTGTGGTGACTGATCTCTTAAAGCTCCATATGAGAAGCACTGCAGACAAGTGATCTTATTCCTTTCTGCACCATTTCTGTAAGTAAACCCTGCACTATTTATGCTGCAGAAACACCCATTTTACTAAGACTGCCCTTGTCCTACTTGCAGCAGTGTGACTATTTCATTTTACTTATGTAGGAAGCTGAGTTACTTCTTGGAGCTGTGTTTCATATAGCTGAAAAATTTCAATCAAGATCAAACAACAGTTTTTGCCATTTTCAGCCTGACATGTTAATACAGTAAGCTCACATAACACAGAATGCATGGTGTCAGAGCAGAGTCTTTTCTCTCTTCAGGAAAATTGAGTTTGAAACTAATTAGTTACAATAAAAATAATAGTTTTTAGCCACCTTTTGTGCTCTTTTAAGTTTTCTTAATGAAGAACAACATCAAGACAGAAAGTTGTACGGTACAGAGAATAATATCCAAGGTTGAAAACAAGGGAGATGGGAAATATTACTTTCAAAGTTTCATAGAGGGGAAAATGCTTATATTGTTAGTGTTGGGAGGGGAAGGGAGGACATGGCTGCATGTGACTGATGAACACATTTGTATCAATTGGGCTGATTTTCAATAGATATTTTATTTCACAGCAGTTTTCTAGACTTCATGAATAATACTTATTCCTTTGTGATACTTTTTTTTCACTTTTGTAAATAATTCGAAGGTTATTCTAAGTTTCCTGTTTTAAGAACCAAGAGCCACTTACTGATGTAAACAAAGCTCCTTGGGAAATACATGACAACCTAAAGACACTGTGAAACGTTTTACTTCTAATAGGTAACGTTATCTGGAGTTTGGGAGCAAGCAGCTCTAGACTGGCTTTTAATTCAAACCAGGCATAAGAGTGCATGTGTTGACCTGTGGGCTTTGCCAGAACCAAATAAGAACAGAGGAAGTAATGACTAGAAAGTGAGCTCAAACACCTGTACAGGTCACTGTTGGTCCATCATGCTTAACTAATTTTCTCCTGCCCTCTGACCTAGTTTTCCATGGTGCCATCGAGATTTATATCTTTCATCCTGAAAACCCTACAGCTGCCTGCAATTTACGAAACAAGCCTTAACTTTCTTATCTGATAAACTGAAGGAACAATTGTTTTATTATTGTATTGACAAATTATCCTATTAACGAGTGGCTACTGTGAAAATCAAGTAAAATCTCAGCTGAAATACTTGAATATCACTGGAGAAGATACAAGGGGGAATTAACTACTGAGTCCATTAGCCGTTATACTACACAGTTCATAAATTAGGTGTGACCAGCACAAAATCTGTGATTTGTTTGATAATTAGAATACAAAATTATTGGATGAAATATAGTGTGGCATGACACGGATTTAATTTTTTATTTTATATGGGCTATGCCTCTGTGAGTTGCTTGTAATGTGTTTGAGATAAATTTCACTAGTTTCTCGTTCTTTCGGTTTCTTGCAGATATTTTCATGCATTTTGGATGGAAATGACAGCTTCTCATCCTTCAGACTCCGTGAGAAAGCAGGAGTGGTATCTTGCATAGCCAGGATGGTCTGTCTGAGTTCATACTAAACTGGGATCAGCTTGTTACAGGCTTCCTGCATGAACTGGGCTTAAACAAGCCTGCCTTTTTCAGAGATGTAAATTTTATTTTAAAAGGAGAGCTGGAAGATCAGACCAATTTCTGAAATAAGGCCACCTGACCAGGTGTTACTTGTCTTAAAGAGTAAAAAAGCTGACCTGCAGGCTTGTTGGGTTGTTAATAAGAGAGCTTGCCATTATATTAGAAAGAGTTACTTAAAATATTTTGCAGAGAGCAGCACAAGCTTCTTTTGCTGCAAACAAGGGCTTGCTGTTATACCCAGGGAAAAAGATCCAACACCTTTTTTATTATAAGAAGAATAGTAACTTTTTGAAGCTTTCTCAGTTGATAATCACTACTACAATGTCTTAGGATTTAGTTCTGCCCTCTTGACACCCCTCACAAAGTATATTTTAAGAAAAAGTAAGTAAAATTTTATGTACTGTATAAAGTATACATTATACTTCAAATAATCTTTAACTACACCTTAAACTGTGCTTTGGGGAAACATAATCAGAAAAGGCAGCACCAGAGAATGAGAGACTTCTAAGGTAAATCTATACTTTCCTCAAGTATATTATACTTAATGGAGTTAAAGACTTCTAAAACCTTTTAGTGAAATCTCTGGAAAGAAAGGTTTTACTTTGTCACTGAGCTGCTGCACTTGAAGGTAGTGCAAGCAGGCATATATTTGGGTTATTTGGGGGAAGGAGAGAATGGGAGAGAGGGAAGAAAATCTCCTCAGGCAAATTTGGATAGCTGAGTTGTTTTTAAATCTTGTCTCCCTTGGAGGGTAGCGCATGTGGCAGAAGCTGGGATTTGCTACTCTGTATGGAGTGAGAGAGTTAGATGCACACATATATATATTCATATGCATGTATACATATACACACACATGTACACACATTTTTCTATTCATATAAATACACATACAGTGGTCTAAAGAAACATATTGAATAAATTTTGTCCTGTTTTCCTATCTCAATTAAACAACAAAACTGTTTCCTTAGGAAAAAGGAACAAAGCAGTCCTGGCACTGTAATATCAGAAAATGAAAATGTTGAGAGACTGAAAACAGAANCCAGTGAATCATTGTAAGTCTCTCAGCTGCTCTTTGGCAGTGGTTGCTGCAGGGAACTCTACATGAACATGTCTCATCCACCACCAACAGCTTATGGGGGCTAACACTACAAAGTAAGCAAGGGAGATGGGTGGGTGGAAAAATCTGCTTACTGACAATGCTCACAGTACCAATGACAAACTCCTGCACCTAGAAATGACAGTAGTCCTTAATGTCACAGGGCCATGGAGTCTGCATAGTTGCAAAGTATTTTATCCTCAGATGTCTGCTAAGATACTATTCACAAGATATTGTACTGTAAACTGGTTTTAGACCTCTTGTGTACTAGAGCTGTTTTTATCATCACTTTATAAATGTGATTACAACCAGAAGCTCTAATTAAAACCAAACTCCACTGTGCTAGGTGGTGTCAAAATGAACACACGTAGTTTTTTTGAAGGTCTTGGAAAATTCTGTAGAGCAGATAGCATTTCTTTGAGGTTAAAGTTAATATGTGCAATTCATAAAAAAAGCCACAGTCTTTCCTTCTTTTTATCAAATGCCTTTCCTAAGAAGACTGTTATTTGAAAACTCATATAAAAAATCTGTGCTGGTTTGTAGTGATCTTTTCAGGCAAATGTAATCTGCAATGGTGTGGAAAATTGGCACAATAATGTGTCCTGAAAATGAAGGAATGAAAGAAACTTCCAAAGCTAATACAGGGTAAGAAACATTTGAGCCTGGAGAACAACATGGACAGAAAGTCAGCTGACATAAATCACAGTAGCTGCAGTCAGTTGCAATAATCCTCTGCATAAGGTCCTTCAGTTTGATCTCAGGAGCTTAGTAAAATCTCCTAACCAAACTAGTGCAGTGCAGCTACTATTAAATATACATATTTCATTGTGGTGGTGAGCCACACAGATCTGTAAAGAGCTGGTGTTCTTTAATGAAGTATAAAGAAATATTGTTGCTTCAGAGGATCTTGTATGTTTGCAGAAATATGAACATTACTTCTGTAGCTGATCAAGTGCTTGCCTCCCAGCATCCTTTTCTTTATTTTTGAAGTACTTTTTAAGAATTTGTGAGAAAGCAGAAGTTCTCTTTCACAGAGTGAAGTGCAAGCTGTATGCATCTTTTTCTGCAAGGATACTGCTGTCATTGACTGGTGGTAATAATAATGAACAGCTGAAATTATAGAACGCAGTTTTGTTTACTGTTGACATGTCTGAAGTAATTTGGAATATGCACAAGCCCCCCAGTAAAGAATG
>VZTN01034705.1:1272-16872 GCA_013400515.1 Erpornis zantholeuca | reverse complement strand
TCTTTTTTCCCGAACCTGGTGGGGGGAGGGGTGATTGAAATCCTGCTTTCTATCGGGGGATATTTCTCCCCTGGGTTTTGTCTCAAACCAAGACACATATAGATGTGGGGTGGCACCTAGAAACCTCCAGAACTTCGACGAGGCCAAGTGCATGGTTCTGTACCTGGGCTGGGGCAATTCCAAACAAAATACAGGCTGGGTGAAGAATGGATTGAGGGCAGCCCTGAGGAGGGACTTGGGAGTGGTGGTTGATAAGAAGCTTGACAAGGCCTGGCAATGTGCTGTCCAGAAAGCCAAATGTATCCTGGGCTGCATCCAAAAGAGCATGACCAGCAGGGAAAGGGAGGCAATGTCCTCCCTCTGCTCTGCTCTCATGAGACCCCGCCTGGAGCAGTGTGTCCAATTCTGGTGCTTCCAATATAAGAAGAATGTGGATCTGCTCCAGAAGATTCAGAGGGGTATTGCCAAAATGATCTGAGGGCTGGAGCATCTTTACCAGGAAGACAGATGGAGAGACCTAGGGTTGTTCATTTTGGAGAACAGAAGGCTCTGGAGAGACCTTACAGAAACATTTCAGTGCCTAAAGGGGGCCTACAGGAAAGCTGGAGAGGAACTTTTTAAAAGTAGTGATAGGACATGGGGTAATGGCTTTAAACCAAAAGAGTATGGATTTGGATTAGTTATAATGAAGAAATTCTTTACGACAAGGCTGGTGAAACACTGAAACGTGCTGCCAGGAGAAGTTGTGGATGCACCATCAGTGAAAGCCTTCAAGCNGCTCTCATGAGACCCCGCCTGGAGCAGTGTGTCCAATTCTGGTGCTTCCAATATAAGAAGAATGTGGATCTGCTCCAGAAGATTCAGAGGGGTATTGCCAAAATGATCTGAGGNATGGGGTTTGGAGCAGCCTGATCCAGTGAAAGGTGTCCCTTGCCCATGACAGGGGTTTTGGAACGAGATGGTCTTTGAGGTCCCATCCAACCCAAACCATACTGTGATTCTGTGATTCTATGCTTAGCTCTCTGATTGGAATTGACTGGCTAAGAACTTCTCATAGTATCTTTGGAGGAAAATGAACATTTCATGGTACTGGTCCCAATGCTTATTCTAAATGTATTCCACCACGGCTCTCCTTGTGCAGTCAGGGTGTACTTTATCATATGGATTCTAGAGGAAATTTTATCCTTCATTATGATGCATTTAGGTTTTCACTGTTGGAGCCTGATCTAAGATTTCACTTTTGAGCCCTAATGAAAAAAAACCTTATTTCATCTCTTTAACCTAACCGTAGTGCGGTGTTGTCACTGTTTAATACACAACAAATAACAAGGGATCTGTAACAGAGCAGAGCAGGCAATAATAATTAAAAATAACTTACATATACACTTGTAAATGCGTGAAATGATTCTGCTTTATCTACTGTTTCATACTAGACATTTCACATTAGTATCCAGGCAACAGAAAGTTAATTCAAGAAAAACTTTACAGATCTCAGGATTCTTCCACCATGTTCATAAGCAGATGGACTAAAAGTGTGTCATTCATTGTTTTGCACAAGCTACTTAATGCTTATCATTCTCCTCTGTTTCCAAAAGGTATCTCTCCCAGTCAGAGATTGAAACAATATTTGGAAACCTAATGTGTTCCCAAACACACAATTTAGTGAAGAGGATGACTCAAAAATCCCTCCTAGATGCAATCCACCCTGTGTTTGTAACCAGAGAGAGGCTTTTGTACTAGCTTTACACTGAAAAATACTGGTACAGAGGTACATTTGTGGATGCAGCGAGGAAGTAATTAGTTTAGGTTTTGGCCTCACACCTTCTGAAAGCATGTGTAAGTATATCAAGAGAAATTCAAATTAACCAACAAAAAAAAAAAACCCAAAAAAACCCCAAGACAAATACTAAAAGTACTGGAAAAGAAATTTTTACCTTTAATTAAACATTTTTTAGGCTTCCTCAGTTTAAGCGTATTATTTATTCGTTTCTTCTTTGTGCCCAGTGTATGCATGAAGAATCATCCTGTGCCTGTGTGTTGGTCTCTAGATGTACTGCAACTCAGATGACTTTGTCCAATGCATAGATCCAAACACAACTTGTGGCTCCTGTCACTGGGGAGAAAAGAGAGTTAAAAGTCTGGTGGTGTCATGTGCAGATATAATTTCACTTATGCCATAAAACAGTAAAAAGGAGCAACATAAATGCTCGTGTCCTTCCACTGTGTCCCTTTGCCATGTGGAAATGACTCTTGGCTAAGTCTATTTGAGCAGTGTTTTCTCCAGAAATATATGTTCAGGCTACAGAATTTTTAAGCCTTCTGTTTGAATTGTTTTCTGGGGTATCTCTTCTTTTTTCTCTACTGACTCTCTTTTTCATAACTTTGATAGTATCTTTATATCATGGATGTGTCTGTGTTTGCTGACCTTTTACTGCATCAATCATTTTATATACACAATTGTGAATTACATATGGCATTATACAATGCATATTTAATTTTCCTATAGGCACCATCAGCACCATAAGTGAAATTTACATTTCACAGCTGAAATTGCCATTCCCTTCATACAGCCAATCTGATAAAATATCAGAAGAACAATTATATACTCCGGCCAGAGGAAGAAATTCTGTGCATTTTCTAAAACTTTGGAAAATGATGAGTTTAAGCATGTACAAGCAGTAAAACTCACATATTTTTCATATTTGTCCCTCTGTAACTCCAAAAAATTAAGTGTGATAAAAATGGGCAAATCTTTGGAATTCCTTTGAGTGGTGATGATGGTATAACTAAACCTGCTGCCCCTTGGGTGGGAACTCCTTATGTGGCTCAACTCAGCTGAGACGTCTTTGACTTCTCTATTTGGAATTTTTCATATAATATCATCTGGCATGCCAAAGAGTATCGCTCTTTTCTCATTCAACCACTCAGTCTGTCATACTTTACATTTGCATAACACCTTTGTCCAGAAAATGCACCTTGCTTTGCAAATTTTAACTAAGTTAGGTATCTACCATCCCAGGGATACAGGGGAATACAATCTCTTTTTCGCAAAGAGGAAGAAATAGAGAGAAATTATGAGTGGGAGTGATCTTGCCTAACTTAAGACAACTAAAAGATAAACACTTAAGCTTTGGAAAATAACCCTAGGTTCTCTTTAAAGTTACAGGAAATGATTCAACCATAGTCTTTCATACACTGATTTTAGGATGAGACTAGTTATCCTATAAAGGCTTTTTTTGTGTCAAGGAATGAAGCCTTGATGCCTTACTGTGTGCTTCAAAATCTAAGCTGGAGAAGATGACACCTATCCAAAATGAGTTGTCCAAAGTCAGTGAAGAATACATGTGCACTGTTCAAATCAAACCAAGTTCTGGGAATATAATCCTTGAGCTCTGATTTTGGCAAAGAAGGGAGACAGAAAGATTTAGAGGGAATATTTTTATAGTTGAGGCCATGGCCTTTCTGCTCTAACAAGAAAAATCTAAAAGGGGTCTGTTTTTAATCATGGAGAAAAAGTTTTTTTACAATTGGTGAAATTTTTTTGAGAGAAAAAAAGTTCAGAACTGTTATTATAATTTTACTTGAAAATGTTAAAAATTATTTTTTATTTTCCTGCTTTTCTGACACCAAAATTATGTTCTATTCCCCTTCCCTCTTTTCTTATTTTGTATGTACTTTTGTCTTTTTCAGTTTCCTATCCTTACCTTTCTTTCATAGACACAGAGTCCAAATGTGAAAATATGAATAAAAAATAATAGAGAGGCCCCAAAGAAAAAAAAATCACAAAAGCAAGAAAAGTCTTTTTAAAAGTGACTTTGTAAATAAAGTTCATATACTGTTTTTCACTGTTTTGTTTTCTCCCCTTGCTTTAACTCTTATTCCTGCCTTGCTTTCCTTGGAGATATTTACCCCAACTAGATCTTGTCTTCAAAATTGCTTCCAAACTTTCCATTCATTGGAGACTTGTTACAATGTCTCTGGAAGGAAGCCCACAGCTTTTTTGCCTTCCTTTTCTATACTCTAACATGGAACTGAAAGAAAGGTTCATTCAGCCTCCTCCTGCTTGTGTCAGTGTGATTGCCCTCCAAGTCCAGCTCCTTCTAGGATCATCCAAGGAGGAAAATGCCCCCTTTTCTGTGAAAAGCTGTGAAAGCTTATAACTAATAGATAATTTTCATGATGGTGCAGGGCTCTTCCATCATTTTTGCCTAAATATTTACCAGAGCTACCAGACTAAGTACGGCAGAATTGCCTTCAAAGCTCCCAAGAAATCCTTAGTGTAAAAAAGATATTAAAATTAAGATAGATACCAAATGATAAACAGGAGAGGCTGATACACCATTTGGGGATGGGAGGAAAACCTTTACGAGTTTTTAATGAAGAACAGAAAGAATTTTTGTGCATATCATCTCTTACCCGAAGAAAGTGGCAACGTTCAACTTAGGGAATATGTGTGTTGTAGCTTTTAATCATAACAGACTAAATTAATTCCATATAATTCAAATAAATACAACATAAAATTTATGTTTTTCAAAAGAATGAGAAAAACTAGGGATACGAGGTACCTCAGTGTGCATTTTAAATTCCTCAGCTGCAGTTGAGTGGGAAGGGAGGACACGGGCAGGTCACCTCCTGCCCCCAGGCCCTGGTTTGCATTAATTTATGTCACTGGCAGAAAGTCCAATACTGGGGATGATCTGGACCTGGCAGAACACTGCAGTTTTTCAGACATGCTTTCTCTTCTGCCTAACCAAATTGCTTCCAGTCATCTCCCTACAGGTTCTAAGATGCAAATGGCATTGATACTGTGTGCAAAACTCTTCAAGCCTTGAACAGCAAAGGCTCATTTGGGCAGCAAGACCCCTCTCAATCACCTTGTTCCTTGAGTAGAAGATTATTTCCTCAAGTAACGCTTCCTGAGTGCTCTTGGAGTGCTTTTCCAAAATACCTTGATACTAAAGAAGTAAAATTATCCCAGGGAAAACCAGAATTTTTTTCCAAATATGAACTCAAAGAACTCAACATGAACTCCTTTAATTTTTCATTTTGAGAAAATTCAGTAATATTTAGCTTTTTGGTAAATTTTAGCTTTTTAAAAATGGAAAGCCTCTGTCTGTCTTTCTCAAGTAAACAAAATGCAGGAGAAATAATGTCTGAATGCGCATTGTAACTGCATGCAATATAATATCATACACTGCAGTCATTACAATTAAAGGAAAATGGTTTTTATTATTATTTTAAATCGGTTTTATTCATGAAATGTTTATAATATATGAAATAAATAATTATGACTAACACATTGTCTAATAGAGATGAAAAGGATGAAAATCCCTATGAACTTTTAATCTGAAAATAAAGAACATTAACAATCCTTAATTATATCATCAAATATTTAAAATTACATTCCATAATAAATTCTATTTGCATTTAATATATCTATTTTTTAGATTTCTCTAACATTTTTATGAGTAGGTACATAAAATATCATCAGCTGTTACGAGAGACATCTTGACTTAATGTATCCAACATCTTGATCAAAATTTCCATTTTGTTTATTTTTAACATAAATCAACTTTTGTGCTCTATACAAAAAAGTATATTTTTCTCAGATGCATAATTATGTAGTCAGATACATAATTAATACTGTTACTACTAAAAAAATTAAATTGTGCTTGTCAGGCAAAAACATCATGTAGATCCACTTTTTCAGATCCCTCTCATGCAAAACTCTTGCATGTTTCTAATTAATGAAATATGTTTCTGACTTTAATGTTTGTTTTCCATACAGTGATCCTCCTGTCACCTACCACTGCTAAGTCTTCTGCTAAAACAGGTAGAAACCAGAACGCTCATATTGGCCTTCAAACCTATTCCATGAACTCATTTTAATACAAGCTACCTATTTATTTTCAGTGATTTCAAAATGAATTTTTCAATATTTCATGAAAATCAGGTTCCCTTCAGGTAAAAAATAAAAAATAAAAAAACCCAAAAAAACCTCAAACAAACTTGTGTGTATATTTGGTACAAATTTTGGTCACTTCGTAACTTAAAGGTGGTTTTACTACATTGGATTAGAGAGCTGAGTACCACACTGGATGAATTTTTTTAATCTCTCTAGTATGATTTCCTGGGAACATGACAAATTACACCACTGTCTTATTTCTTGTCTAGGTATAATACTGAGTCCTCTTAATGATTTTTGTGTCAAAAAGAAAGAGTCTAGCATTGGACAGATGACAATGACTTGACTTTCCAAACTAGTGCATCTGTAAACATCTCACGATCTTCTACAGTGGCCTCTCTTATTTGTTGAAGATGTCAGAATAAGCATCACACTAGACAGCCAAGGATGAACTCTCCTTTTACTCCCACTGAATAATACAATGTTGTGGTTATATTGTTCTCATCTCCCAACAGGCAAATGTTACTATCTATTTAATGTTATTTTTTCATTAAAATGAAAATGTACCTTTGCAACTATGGTAAAGCTATTCTGGGTGCAGTGCCTTCTTTGCTCTATTTATATATTTCAAATGTATTTAATTTAAAATAACTTCATCTTTCTAACTATATTTAAGCTAAAAATAGAGAAGATGGGAATTTTCTGAAATTGGGCTGGCACCAGGGTTTAGTGTGATAACACCTTATCTCTGAGAATTGGGTCGGAACACAGCTTAAATTATACAACTTTGATTGCTTTTTAGGGAGCTGTTTTGTTGATCTTGCTCTGGTGTCACATAGAAGTCTCAGGCACAAACAGGGATCCCAAGGAAGAGGGGCTGAACTGACAAAACCCCCAGAGTTCTGCCCCAGGCCAGATGTTTAAAATACACTGCAGGCTTGCATAACCTGAGGCAGTTTGGCTCTGTTGGGTGTGTGCCCCAGCACAACTTCTGAATGGGTTAATGGGGGAGGCTCCTGCAGAGCAGGCACCTTCTCTCAGAGACTTGCATGAGAAATAGGAGCTCTGTCTAATCAACAAGGTGCCTAGTTTTAGGCAATGCTATTACTCTCTGGCTTTCATGAGCATCCCTGATAATTTATTAATTAAAAAATGGAAAACATAGAATTTACAAAATTTAGAAAAAATAAGTATATTAAAACATTGCTCCAGGCATGTTTTTCTGCATGTAAATCTGATTTGTTGACATCCCATATAACATATCAAACCAATGTACTTCAGCCCAATGCTTTGCTATCTTCCAGCATAATTAATTTCCAGTGATGTGTGTGCATCCAAACAAGAAGCAGAAAACTATCAGAAGGAATGAACTTGTCTGAGTGTATTCAGAGAATCTACATGAAAAACCACAAGCAGTAGATTTATGCTTCCCTACTACCAAAAGTTCATCAAGATTAGTAACTTTAGCAGAGCTTAATTAACAGCTAGAGAAAATGTAACCTGGGGTGAGGGGAAGGCAAACTGATTAACAGAAACTTTTTGTTTCTTAATTATGCTTTATATTATTCTCTTTTAGATCCTTCTCACCTACTGATGGGCAAACTGTGTAGTTTAGCATTCACATTGTGTTCAGATAAGTCTCAGGCATACAGAAGCTTATTCGAAAACTGCCTTAACATTCCTACTCAGGCAAGACTGCAAAGTTTGTATAAGAAAATTTCATTTCCTGTAATTTTTTGTGCTGTTGGACAATTTAAGTACAGCTTTTTTCACCTCTTTTTGTGAGTCTTCTTCTATCTGAGTTAGATTCCAAGAGCAAAGATGGAAAATGATAAAAACAGACAAAAAGCCATTTGAGATGTAAAAATGAGGATGTTTCAGTTGAAACTGGGGTAAACACTCACTAAAGATTTAAGGTGAGTTAGCTTTTTTAAACTCTTCGAGGCTGTTATTCAGAGCTGACCTTCTGGCTTCCTTCACCCCTGGGTGTGTGGCAGCACATGGTGAAATGCAGCCACAGGCATGGAGCTGGCAGCTGTTCAGCTGAGCACTTACTAACCCCGACTGAAAGAAGAAGCCAGGCAGAGTGATTCGCCTGTGGTGAATAAATGGAGAGGGTGAAAATGCACTTCCACAACAGGGCCAAGATCTGCACCGGCACTAGGTCACTGCAGCTTTGTTTCCAGAACCATCAATTTGCTGGAGCATCCCCAGCTGACACTGGACAATGCAGTGCCAACACCATCAGCAGGAGCAGCAGTTGCTGCTCCTCTTCCCGGCATTACAGGTCTAGAGAAATATTCGGAAAAGGATCTGTAAGGAAGGCATGCTCTCCCCCTTCCTCCTCTAGTTATATCAGGAGAGTTTTAGACAGAATATTAGAAATAATTTCTTTGTTGAAAGGGTTGTCAAACACTGGAACAGGCTTCACAGGGAAGTGGTGGAGTCACCATGCCTGGACCTATTTGTAAGACCAACAGCTGAAGCGCTTAGGGTCATGGCTTAGTGGTGGGTTAACAGTTGTACTTGAGGTCTTAGAAGTCTTTTCCAACCTAAATTATTATCTAAATCTATTGTTGCATGATTCCATTCTGCTTAGTTGTGTACCTTGCAGCCTTTTTGACAGCATCTTTGCAATCCATCCTGCTTATATATATGTGCACTTCAACAAAGAAGTATCTCCAATTATGTGGGGAAAAAAGGGATACATTTGCCATTTTACCTCTCTCCCCCTCACCATGAATATTTCACTAAAAAAAATATCTGTCAAAAACCAAATAGATTCCTGTTCCTGTCCTTCCAGGTATAATGCACTGTGACCTTGCTCCTGCAAAAACCAAACTTTTCTGTGGAAGAGTGCCATGACACATTTTATTACCTTTCCTAAAGTCAATCCCAGCCACCTTCTCTAAGTAGACCCAAATGACAATAAAGAACAAAAAGAGCTCAAGGCTGAAGCTGATTCACACTCAGCAGGCTTGAATAGCTAATAACTACATGAAAAACAACAACAAAACAGTCATAATAATAAAAAAAAAAACTAACCCAGCTTGTTCCTGGTCTGGTTTTGGAAAGGAGAAACTTTAAATTCACTGTGTAAATGTGGGGGATTGGTATTTGCTCATTTCAACAATGAAAAGAGGTGTGGTGGTGATTCTGTGGCAGCAGTATCTCTGGTTACATCTGGTTAATGCAGGCAACTTGCACCTACTTTCCTCTTATACCCTGAAATCTGACAATTATTTCCTGATTAGAAAACAGTCTGATGCTGTGGCTATGGGTTTGTTTTCATTACATGACTATTTTTAAAAGGGAAATAGCTCAAATTTTCTAAAAAGTTTGTTTGCTTGTTTGTTGTTTTAAAATCAGGATTATATTTTTTAGAGGAAAAAAGGTACCTTTGAATATATTCAATCACTTATCTAACTAAGGTAACCAAATAGGTTTTCCATCCAGATAACCAAAGTACTGTCTGGGACCTGTTCCTGGGAGAGCAATGGAAGCTGTCTTTGCTGTATCAACTTAATTAAATGTCGGCAACGCTTTCACAAGAGCAGGACCAGGATGGCAGCAGAGGCAGGCAGAGAATTCTGGATTAAAAACAGTCTCCACAGTTAATTAATGGGATCTGCCAAAAGCACCGAGTGCTTAGTCTCCTGTTGCAGTAGAGCTGTAGCTTCTGCGAAGGAAGGACTAAGCAAAATAAGGGACTAACTAAAGCAATATTTTAAACGTGTGAAAAATATACTAACTATATTTAAGAAAACTCTGCCATGGTTCAGAACCCTGCCTGATGCCACTGTAGGTCTCTGAATAGAATGATCAAGGTCTCAGTTATTAACTTACCTCTGCTGGGGCACTTTTAACCCAGGAAGACATATTTTTAGGATGACTTGTAAATTCTCTGGTGAGTCTGGAGGTGTGGATGGAAGGGAGACACTCCCTATTAGAATTGCTAGAACTTTCCTTGCATATATATTCAAGGAGATATATATGCATATATCTCTCAGCCTAGAGGAAGAAGGAGCAGTTCAAACAAGCTCTTCTCTGACTATTTTATTTCAGCACGTTTGTGACTGAGATAAGATCGTTATCTAACAGCTTGGAGTGAAGTTGAAGCTATAGAGTTGTTTTTAATAAGAAAAAATAGTTATAATTTAACGTAATCTATGTTTGTGAAATAGCTGTGATATATTTCTCAGACTCTGAGCCATAAGGCAGAAAGGACATTTTCAGGCAAATTATTCAAGAGGTCAGATAAAATGGCTTTTTTAAATTCTGCTTCTTTGGGAGTGGCACTGTTCTAGAGGGAACTTTAGAGTATTGAGAAGCAGTTATTCTGAGAGGAGAGCAATTGAACAGCTTGCTTAGGGTAGTCATGCATTTTCTGTCAAGTAAAGTTTTTAAATCCACATTGAATATTTTTTATTGAAGGCAGGTTCTTGGTCAAACAATAATGTCCTTGGTGCCAAGAGTCTCTAGTAAGAATGCTAAAAAATTGATGTAGTCTCTTTGGTTTTTTGCCTTAAAATTCCCAAATAGATCAGGAGACAATAACAACTAAAGCTGTAAACTTCCACAAAGTGTCCCACAGGTAAAATTCAGACCCTTTTGTAGTCTAAAACCAGAAAACATCATCCTATCTGCATACTGAGTGTAACCTTGACTGTGTAGATCTCATCATTTTGCCAATAAAGCAATTCTGTTTTTCACTTTGCAAAACAGTCTCATCTTGTTGGGAAGTGGGGAGCAGTACAAAATGGGTAAGCCAGGAGACCAGGCTCGATTCCAGAAAGCTCATGATAGGTGTAACTGTGTCCATGTCTGCATTAATTTTCTCACAGCTCTCCATATGATCTTGTGAGTCTCTCTGCATGAGAAGCTTTGTGGCAGCCTTGACTGTGCCTCACGAAAACCCTGCCTGTGTGACCTAGTACACGATCTCTATGATGCAGAACAAAAAGAGAGAGAATAAGAATTTGGGCAAAAATATTATCTTCCATGTTCCTGTCCTCCAGATGTTGGAATTTTTATATTCTGGTTTCATTGTGTATTTGTGATTTACATGTGTCACAGAAGTGACATGAGATTGCCCCAAACCCTAAACACACTAAACTCGGGATGATGATTTAAAGATGGTTGCTTTTCTTCCCTTTTATTCTTTTTCTGCTGAAATTTTTTTGTCCCCAGGAGAGGAAAACCTGACCCTTGAGCAAGAAAATGAATATATTCTTTGTTTCATTGGACATTTTTTGTTTAGGGTTAGTACCCTACTCCACATGTACCACAATTGCAAGTTCTCGTGCTCAGACCTGGTGCTAAAGCAATAAAGTTCCACATTTTTTAGTTCTTTATTTGGGATTTCCCTTCCAGGAGTGAAGGGCTGCAAGTACTTAGTGCCCCCTGCTGTCTTCTGGTCTCATATATTGATTTTCTTTACTCCATGACCTTAGGGTCTGCTTTGACCTTTTGCCCTTTCATAGGAGAACTTCTCTGCAGAAAGGGTCGTGATGGGAATGTGATTAGAAGGCAAGGTCAGTCACCCATTTTCTGGTGAAAGTTTCCTTTTTGGTGGCTTGCAGCTATATCTTGACTCTATTGGCTTGGATATATGAACACTGGAAGTGATGGTGAACGTCCACAGGCAGATACCTAGATTAATGCTGCTTATTAATTGTTCCTGTGAAATGATTACAAGTAAGAGGTACTGCTTTTGACTTTTACAGTCATGAAAGAGAATGTTGTCTGGCACCCCTCATTTCAGTTGGTAGTGGTGTAAAATACTGTAGGTGAGGTCCAGATGATGCCTGGTACAGCTTTTTTACTTGCTTGTACAGAATAAAGAGCAGCACTATGGAACCTCTATTTAAAAGAGAAGCTTGCATGAATATATAAGCAAATGCAGCACTGTGCCAAGCCACACCCACCTCTCAGACACTGTTAAATAGTTTGGAGGGGACTGTTGGTTTTGGATTTTTTTTGACAAACAATGCATTTGTCTTTCCACATAAATCACCTGCAGAGAAATTAAGAAAAAGAAAAAAAAGAAAAAAGCACCTCTTAAACAAAGCAGCGTAAGCCCTATATTAGGCATCAGACTGGCTAATTGCTGCTGAAGTATTTCCCTGAGATATATATATTTTGAGCAACCACCAGAAATATGAGGACTTAATAAGTAACAAGAAGAGAATTTATACAAAAAACAGACATAACAAGGCAAAGTTAATTCATCACAACTTTCACATAAGCCTTTGTTGGGCAGTTGGCCAGGCCCATCACATTATCTGTTTGACTCAGTGAGTCACTCCAGCTAATAGAATTTTGCCCCGTGTTTGTTGTTGCCATGGCAATGCAATATTATCAGGCATGTCATGTTCACAGATCAGTAGCAGCGGCGCTGCTGCAGACACACAACAGCTTTCAGCCTTTGACCATAAACAGGAATTCACTCCACAGTCAGTCTGTCAAAAAGGAAGTCGGCTGTGGTGAAGAAGCACTAGTGCCAGTACTACTAGCCTTTTCCTTTTTCCTTTGTGAGCACGTTGCCATTATCATTAAAATAACCTTGAGTCGTCATGAATTCATTCATTCACAAACATTGTCAAAGAAGGTGCAATAGTTCAAGAGAATCCAGAGGGTCAAAGAGAGGACTAGTTTTAAATCTGTGCCTATTGAACCTGGAAATGACATAGTCTGTTAGATATAATCTTATTCTTACCATAGCAAATCAAGCTGTGTTGACTGGCACCAATGTCCAAGTCAATTCAGCACCATGAAAGGTTACTAGGAGTAAAGAGGTCATATCCTTTGTGGTATTGCCTTGAGAAATAAACTTAGGCATGTGTGGGAATATTTTACAAAGAATAGCTTTTTCAGCAAAAGTGAAAAACAAATCCTGTCAGGAATCTATAGAGACTGCAGGTATTTTCTGACATAGCCATATTTAGTGTTTAAACCAAAGATATAATTGCTAAGCTTTTTCAATATTTTAAATGTTTAATTGAGTTATAAATATTCCACCAGATATTTTAATTGCTTTCCAAAAAAAAGAGGTTAAATATCTTTTTGAAACTGCATTTTGAAGCTCAGAATGTACTCTGTCTTGGGGTTTATATGGATTTTCATTTTCTTTCTAACAGACATAACAAATAATAATACAGAATATTATTATATGTGTGGGAAAGTGTGCATAGATGCTCTGAATTTGATTTATTTGATAGATTATGCAAGAATTACCCCCCAACATAACTTCTTTGATATCAGCTGAGTTGTTCTGATTTACCCTGCTTTGAAAGGAGAATTAAGATTCTTGGATTTAAAGTACAGGAGAGAATTTTTGAAAGGACATACTGTTTTTCAATGCCTCTGCTGAATGGAAAGACCTGTTTAAACATTTGTTGTCACATATGTCCCAAAATGTTGTTGACAAGCTATACTGGCATTGAGAGACCCTACACAAAGTTTAGGAATGCATTTGAAAATTATTATGAGCAATAAGGGGATGATTATGCTTTTCCTTCTGTGGCTTTAGACTGGTATGACTCTACATGTGATTTTAAAACAGTTGCTGCTGAAATGTTAGGGGACGTTGCTCCATTCTGGTAAGTGCTGTTCCACTTTACTGCAGCACTGATTCTTATGTTACAGAGCTGAGACCAACAAAGTGCTCACATTTGCACTGATGCAAACAAAAACATTATTTGGTGCCTAATATTTAAAATTGAACTTGAGTCTTAGGCTATGGTTGACAAATACAGAGCAGAAGTCCGGAGATGTAAAGCTTTTGCCCACAAGCCCTTGTCTGCTGAACACATTTCCTCTCAAAGGAATGGATTCATACTTGCTATGCATTGGCATGAATCTCCCTGTCCTCGCACCATGGCACAGATCCTGCAGCCTGGATTTTCTTACAGTCATAAAATAGGCTGTCTCTCCCATGTTGCCAGAGAAACACCAAAATCTATTCACTATATGGTGTACGACCAAGAGAAGTATCAGTATAGGGGTTCATTAATGGCCATGCAATAAAATGAACCCTCCTCTTGAGCTTGAGACTTGAAACTGTTTCTGGTAAGCAGGCAGGAGTTATGGGAGCACTAAGCATTTGCTCTCAACTCCTGACATGAAGGAGCAGGCACAGCTTGATTAAGTCCCAAACATTTGAAATAAAGTGAGTTTTTAACTGAATTCCATTTGCTTTTAATAGCATTACTCTTGTTTNTGCATTTATATCTATATTTTGTCTAGTCACAAAAGTGATAACATTATACTTATGTTGGCTAAAAGCTATCTTGGTGAAATTGATGCAGTTCCTCTGCAGGACGATCCTTTAATCAAGTCCAGAACAACAATTGTCCGTCTGGCTTGCAAGGGCTCTGAACATCTCATGCAGACTCTGTACTAAGTAAAATAGAGTGTTAAACAGTGAAATGTCATCTGATTCAATAGCATAATTAAACAGGTGCAGTTTTAGTGTGTTGAGAAGGAACGACATACACAGAGTCTGCTCTAGTAGAAATCGTGGAATAAACTAGTTATGGTTTGGATCATTACATCTTAGAGTAATGGCTGATCTGTTTAACCCAAGGGTCAACAGATTTCTGCCATTCAGTGGCAATCTGCAAATGCATTATAGCTAATCATGTCAAACTGGCAAAGGAAAATAAGTCATTGGCATTTTAAAAATGTGTTTTTAACACATAAGTTTTTTAAAGACTGTGTGATCTACGTGTGAATAAAAAATTCCACTCTCTTTGCTAATTTGCTTCTATTGCAATGAAATACCTATTTTCCTCCAACTTAGCTCTACTCTAAACACCTTCAATTTTATTTCTTACATCTGCATGTCACTTTGTATTATTAGTCCCATATTTTCAAAGAAAAAAGATTTTTTTCCTTTTTTTTCTTTGACTCCAACAGAAAAGGGTCTTTCTAATAAAGTAAGTCTAGAAATTCCACAAAGGAGGTGCCTTCATTTCATGAAGGAAATTCATGTTATGATTTGTGGATAAGGACTTAGTGAAAAATACATGTGATATCCTGTGGGTATTAGATTTTGCAATTGTATCATCCAGGTAGTGTGACGTATATTAAACATAATCATAACTATGTGCTTTTATTGCTTGGCAGATCTGGTGGAGCTTTTAGGTACATGCAGGCACTGAAAAATGAAATTTTGAAGTCATCTGCAATGGTTCATAAGTTTGTCATGATTATGACAAAAGATGTTGACTCCGAGGAAAGGAAAATATTCAGCTAGCACTGAGAAATTTTTTAGGTAGATCTACTTATACATCATGATTCCTATCCAGCATGTCTTCTTCCCTTTAGTCTTATTTTGAAAGAGAAGTTTCTTGGAATTCCCTCAAAAATAAGAATTGTAAAACATTTAATTTTGGCTGCAGCAAATGAACTTCTCCAAATATCTTGCGGTAACAGAAGAAAAACGAACTGAAAGAGTGGCTTTACAGAAAATAATTTGAGGTTTGCAGCTAATCTCAATATTATTATTTTGTATAATTTTTTTGAAACATATGAATATGAAGAGCCTTCTAGAACTGAAAAGGAAACAAAATATTGCCTATTAAAGGCTTTTCCACGAGACTTGATGCATTTGAATTTGCATTTGAATCCTGACGGTATGATCATCTCTTAATAAGAAACTTAAATTTATGTAGGCAAAGAAAACTTCTCCA
>VZTN01034704.1:244-21434 GCA_013400515.1 Erpornis zantholeuca | reverse complement strand
CATCTTAAGTGAAAGAAATATTCTAAAACACAAACATAAGAAAAAATGTAAAGTTAACAAAGGTAAACAATAAATCATAAAAATATATATGAAATATTTATACGCCTCACTTCAGGAGATCAAATCCTTTACTGTTCCTGGGACAGCTTACACAGATATTGATCAGAAAAAGTCTAGCCAGCTGAAGTCCTGGTTTAAACTGTTCAGTGAACCTCCTCCTTTTCACTCTGCCTGCAGACAGCATGTTTGTGAGTTCTTTTATCTTGCACCAGGCCTACTACACAGAAACGGCCTCTGCCTTTGGGCAAGTCATCTGCCAACTTGCTAAAATATCTTGGATGATTTAGCAACTTTCTTACATTTCTCATGGGGCTATTAAATCCTATCTCTTTTCCGTAACTCACTTCCTTGTAGCTGGCAGTTTAATTATTTTACTGCTAAGCTTTTAAGTTCATCTGCTGCACCCTGGGAACCCCACAACACACATAGTGTTAATGGGCCTTTGCCCAGGCATGTTAGGTCTTTGTAGTTACTTACATCACTCTACAATTACCTGCCTGCTTTAGAGATAGCGTGTATCAGTCTCGAAACTTCACAGGCTTAAGAGGCATCTCATTGAAACATGATGCCTCTTCCTCAAGTCTCTGTATGTACTGTGCTTTCTGAAAAGTGAGTCAGAATGATTCATGTTATATCCCCAAAAGAACACCACCTTTCCCTCTCTGTGCACTTTTGTGCATCTAGTCAAACCTGTTTATAAGAGAAACCTTTATTTTTAAATGCAATTTTTGTGTGCATTATATCCCTGTTTGGAATTGTAGCATTATTTTTAAAAGAGAAAAGTCTTGTAAGAAGGCACATATGGAAAAAAATACAATACCTAAATACCAAAAAGCTCAACTCTTCCCTGATTCTACCCTGAGACTTGACATGTCAGTTTTTTGTATAAGCTTTACACTAAAAATATTCTTAAACTATAACCACCTTATTGAATCTAGCATGTTCTAAGTGTATGATGAAGGCCAAACCTATTCTGGATGTACTTAGCTTACAAGCAAACCCTCTTCATATACACAGCAAAGAAAATAACTCCTTCAAGCCAAAAAATTATTTGTACTTCACTAGTCCTAGATGTCTAAGTGGAGTTTTTTTGTGTTAAAAAGAAAAAAATAAATCAAACACTCCTAATTCACGAATACTTCCTGACCTCTTTATCTGTATGTCTGGTTTCTTTGTGGTACTTCTGTTGCAATAATCCAGCTCAATGTAGTCTAACTGAGTAAACTGAAACTGAAATCATATGATGCCTGTCTAGCAAGAGTCACTTTTGACTGGGCCAAAGGTATAATTGCTGCAATCAGAGAAACCAAGTTAGAATATAACACTATGAATTAGGGAATGGTTTGGGTTGGAAGGGACCTTAAAGATCATTTAGTTCTAACCCCTCTACTATGGACAAGAACATATTCCAGTAGATGGCATTGCTCAAAGCCCCATCCAACCTGGCCTTGGACACTTCCAGGGATGATGCAGAAAGCAAAAGTATTACAACAGGCTGAAGGACACAATTACAGAAGGAGAACTACAAAAAACCATAGTATTTCTGAATTTGCTCCATACTGCTTGTTGACTATTTCCACTTCTTATTGACTTTCCACTTTGCATCTAATGTAAAACTACTATTTTCTAGTAGCAAGTTTTGATATAGGTTTGGATAAATTCAAGAAGTGTCACAAAATCTTAGTAGTTATCTAGGAAACTCCTACAAAAATATTGTAGAACACCTTATTGTAGCTTTTATTTTAAGTTGATTAATTAAATTAATAACATTACACTGTGATGTACATTTACTTAACCCTTTTGGGGCTACAACTGTTATATGAAGAAAATAGGAGGAAAAAAATCCAATATGAGAGAGAAATATCTGAATTATAAAGGAGTTTTTTGGCCTATGATTGGACATGTGAAAAAGGCATTTCAGTCTTTACAAATACACTACTACACAGAATGTGAAAACTGTGCAAACATCAATTAACTCTCAGGGACAAAATTCAGGCACATATTTAATAAATCTGTTTCATTTCTAGATAAAAATTAATACCTCTTATTTCAATTGTCCCATGCTGAATTTTCTGGGAATTCATTAAACATGAACCTTATTACTAAGCCGTTTATGTCTTTAATAACAGTACAGAGTTGTCTAGCATTCTGTTCATGATTTTTCACCAAAAGAAAATCTTGCTGCACCTCAGTCAGTATCATCGAAATTATTTTACAATTAGAATTTAAATCTTATAGTTCTGAGTGTGTCAATATATCATTAGCAACTTTCCTAGCAATGAAATTCTTTTAAAAGAGTAACTCCTTCCAAACAATGTTGAGGAAGTATTATCACTACCTATATTTACTTTCAATTACCATTTCCTAATTATCATTAGGAGTAAAATATTTATTTAGAATGTTATTATATATTAAGATATTAAATCCATTTCAGAGCCTGCTTAAAGTCATTTTCATTACAGTAGCTTCCACAAAAGAATCATTGTTTAAGAAGTAAAAAAGCAATGAACCCTCCTAAAAAAAGTAAACAAACAAAACCCCAAATCAATCAGTATCATGCAGATTTTGATGCCATTTGTGGAAAAATAAATTATTTTTTCCCCCAGGAAGTTGTACACCACAAATATTCCTTTGTACAGGAAAGGTTCTGCCCTGCAGCCTATCTACTCTATGATAGCTAACTGCCACTGTGCATTTTTTCTGGTTTTGATAAAAAGTAGTTGATGGAAGTAATTTTACTGTTTGTGGATATATTGTGGTCCAGTTAAAACATAGATTGTATTTTGTGATTGATCCTGACGAACACCTAATTTTGCAAAGTGTTCAGTTTACATTACCTGATACCTACATCCAGAACTTCAATGGATATTTGTGGAAGTGTAATGGCCTGCATGAGAGTATCTTAAAAGATGGATCTAGCCAAGAAACTCTGCTGTGTCTAACTGTGCTAGGACCAAAGGATGCCTGCAGTGTTAATTCCAATGCTGGGGAACAAACCTTTCTTCACACTTGCACCTTCAATTTTTCTTCAAAAACCCTGAATTTTCTCCTTATGTCTTTTGCACCATGAAATGAATAAATGCATTATTTAATTTGCTTGCATTTAGTATTCTCCTAGATTTTGAAAAATGACAATTATCTGGGCAGCTGATTATTATTTGGTACAAACACATTCCCAAACCTAATGCTGATTTTAGGCTGCAAGAGTGTAACGCCCAAGCTGTGTTTTGCTAACCTTAAAAGAAATTGTAACACTTCCTGTCCTTTAGCCTAAGCCTCAGTGCTTCAACAGAGAATTATTTCAATATTTAGAAAAAAAAATTTTACCTAAAATCAGGTATTTTATGTTGTATTCTAAAAATGCAGTTTTCCAGATGTCATATTGACAGATATATTTTACTTAAGCAAATGAAAGGCTAAACTCTACAGCATCCCTTTGAAATATTGGCTGAACAGAAAGAAAAGGGTGAAGAACCCTTTGGAAAAAATGAAACTGCTTTTAATTTAATAAGTGTTTATGGTGAAATAAATAAATACTGTTATAGTGTTTATAGCAGTCCATTTCGGGATCACTAATTTTATTACTTTAGTTCTCTCTGGCAATTAAGAACTCAGATAGTTACGGCCAGAGTATGAAATAATTGAACTGTTTTCCCTGATCTAAATTAAGTCATTTTCACTGCAAGAAGAAAGGAAATAATTCAAGCAATGCTGAATTAACCTTACACATAAATACATTGTGAAGTTGTGTTCAATTTATTTAGATAAATATTTGTGCTTTAAAATCATCCTATGAAAATTAGAAACTACAATTACACTACATGAAGAGAAATAATAAACCTCAAACCTTACATTACTTCCCTAATCAGAGGAATCTTCAGCGTTTTCAAACAGAAATGAACCTCCACAACCCCCCTCACCCTTATGCCCATGAATAAGAGTCCTACAAAAGAGAAAGAATAATTGAAGAAATCAATCCACAGCCTTAAAGACAGGGACTAGAAAAGAGACCAAGAAGAGATAAATTCCCCTTGTCTGATATTACCTTATATTCCTCATATCTTTAACATCTAAGGAACTACTGACACACATACAAAAACCTTCCTTGTATGATGACAAGATAGTCTCTTGAATCAAGATTCAAGAAAGACTTTCTAAGTTACCAGGGGGAGAGGATCACTCTATCAGCATAATTCAAAATTGTTTACTTCAGCAGAGAGAAGCAAACTTGCTATGCACATCCATGTATTAGAAATTAATTATTTTGTGGCCTCATGGTGTAGAGCAGATTACTTTGTATCATTATGTGGAAAATGGAAGGCTTAAATAATATAATTAATTATCACTTAATCATCTAAGAAAATTAAACCAATGTCAAAGAGTTAACTTTAATTTTGAGAGAGAGTTTGAAAGTGTCTCAGTGAATAATCAAGAGCTTGCTTTTTAATACCTGACATCCACTTTGCTAAAATCAAAAACCACCGGACTGAAAACAGACTTCTTATCCAGCAGTCTTGATTTTAATTTTTTGGTTATAAGGAACAAGAATAAACTGGTTGTTTCAGATCCACTAAAAGTGAGCATCAAGGCCTGCATTTGGTCCTGGAACTTTTTCAAATTTCACAGCACAAGTGAAGCTGTTTCTTTGAACACATAATTCATTTACTTCTGTGCAAGCACTCTGGGTTCTCTCCTATATGCTGTATGAAGCAAGACCTTGCTTTGCATTAGTGGGAACACTTAGATGACATCATTCCTAAACTGTGTCCATAAAATAAATAATTCAGTTTCTTTACATTTCTTTTTCTTTAATAAATTGTATGTTTGAAATCTTATGCAGGTCTGTCAAGGTGTCACCCCGGCCAGTAACCAAGCACCTTGCAGCTGCTCACTCACTCCCCCACCAGCAGGGTCAGAGACCAGCATGAGGTCCTAAGCAGCCAAAAGCAGTTTTGGTTTTGTTTTAATACCTTTCTCTGTCCATCTTTTAGCTTAGTATTTATTACATACCCTGATGTTAACTTTTTTAAGATAAACAGTATTGCATTTTCCTTAAGAATATGGACACCTAGCTGACTTCTACAAATTTAACTTTTTAGGGATATATATTCATGCACAAATGTTGAAAAGTGCATGCCACTAATTTTTTTGCAAACATCTAACTGCATCTTTTATATAGTCATAGTCTATTCTCAAGGTCTTAAAAATAGTATATTTCGTTTTCTTAGATGTTGTAGCTCTATCATCTGTAGAGTAATGCCCTTAGTAATACTGACACACACAATATTCGACAACTGCAAATGTCGCATGGGTTAACATTTATAATTTATAAGTTACAAATAGGAGGGAAGCTGTACTTTTAACATCTTTCATTTAATTCTTTATTCTCTTTACCCCCTGTTAATTTGCTAAATATGAAATTCCTTATGGTCTCAAACCATCAAAAATGCTCTCTTCCACTGTATCAACTACTTTGTCAGTACAGAATCCATTTTCACAAATGCTGTCTTGTACATTTTAAGCCTCAAAATCTGAAATATCATAAAGCAGCTGGCTTTAAAAAAATGCACACTCAGTACATTCCAAATATTTTGAATTTTTTAATATAGTCTGTAAAATTCCTCACAGACAGTCATTAAAAACAAACAAAAAACCTCTTATTCAGAGAAACAAAAAGCAAATCCTTATTCTCCATCAAGAAACAAATCGTTGTATTAGGAAAATATCCAACTAAAATAGAAAAGGAACAGAATAAGGATCTCAGCTTTTGATTTATTTAAAAAGTTAAGCTAGGAATGCAGTACCACCTCAGCTTGTCTCTTTGGCATAGGGTTTTGGGTAGGATTTTTGTTTATTTGTTTGTTTAAATTTCATTTGTTGATTTTTTTTTGTTATATCCACAATGAGCTCATAATCAGAACACCAGGAAAACACACCCAGGGAAAAGATGGTATGTGAAGTTTTTTGTTTTATCAGACTATTAAAATCGCAATAAACTTTTGTCAACATAGCCACCTTCAATATGTTCAAAGAACACTTTCTGCTCTTAACATGACTAAAATAGTTATGACTACAATCACCTCTTATGACTGCACATGTAATCATAATACTATATACATGATGATAATACACACCTAACTGGAGATATCATATGTTCTTGAACAAAATAGCAGAAATTGCAGATGTTTCTGCAAGAAGGGCTGTAAAATTTCTGAGACTAACATTGCTCCCTGAAGAAAAGATACATTTCAGAATCATTTCTTTGATCCCAACAAATGACTTCAGCAATAAAACCCAGGCACCTGCAGAATAATGCCTTTATTGTTATATCTCATTAGTGTACCTGTGAACGTCTTTATTCTACTCTCAAGGGATCTCATATGTTTTCTTTTTTTTGTTTTCAAATATTTTAAATCCATAGAAGACTAAAATAAAATTTGGTGGAGGAATAGTAACATTTAGGTGGCAGTTTTATCTGGAAATACCAAATACATTTGTTTTGTTATTATGACTGAGTCTCAAAAAAGTTCAAAGCCAAACATTTTAACATATTTTACTGATTCACATAAATTTCTTACATAATATAAATCAGATTTTGCACTCATGCCATTTCTCATCGTTTATGTTTTTTTAAATATCTAGAATATATTTCAATGTATTACTAATGCAGTTTTCTCTTTGAAAATTCTATTTTATTGCTCTTGTCTTGACGGATTGGGGTAAAAAATAAATTACTCAAATGTCTAAATAAGGTCTATTTTTCATTGCTCACTGATAATGTTAGGTTCCTGGCTAAATGCTTACATACAAAAATATTAAAAGTAATTTAGGAATATGCTTTCGGTTGGTGATACACAGAAAAATAGCTGAAAAAATTTCCTGAAGAGCTTGATTTTATGTGATCTCTCTGTAAGATCTAATGTTTAGTGAATCTGGGGTTAATCTACATCTAATCTGACAATATGGCAATTTTCCCTCAGATTATATGTTCCCAAAGCAGAATGAGAGAGACCAAAGAGTTCCTCATATTGGGAAAAACTGCAGTAAGATTTAGTTATATTTGACACTAAAGAAGCCTATAGGCTACACCAGAGGTCATCTTCATAAGATCAGCAAGTCATAGAAGAATGTCCTTCTCTTAAACCATTTCTTCCTTTGGAAGTCCATCAAAACCTTGCAGAATATGACTTGACTTAACCTGCTTCTGTAAATGGGAATAGTGCTATGCTACCCCGTAGACTGTGGACAGACTAAAGTATATGAATGCTATTTGAAGAGGACAGAAAGTTGAGAAGGCACTTGCCAGAGCAATCCAGAAGCAAGAGTCAGAAAGATGCTGGAGTTTAACACCAAGTTCAAGTGGTATTCAGGGTCTCCACATGGAATCCTATAAAATAGTTTGGGTTGGAAGGGACCTTAAAGATCATCTAGTTCCAATCATCCTGCCATAGACCAAAACAGCTGAGGGTTCCCACTAGATCAGGGTGCTCAAAGCCCCATCTCACCTGGCCTTGAATACTTCCAAGGATGGGGCATCCACTATTTCTTTGGGCAACCTCTTCCAGTACCTTGACACCCTCATAGTAAAGCATTTCTCCCTAATAGCTAATCAAAACCTACTCTCAGTTTAAAAGCCATTCCCCCTTGTCCTATCACTAGTCCTATCACCCCTTGTAAAAAGTCCCTCTTCAGCTTTCTTGTAGGCCCCCTTTAGGTACTGAAAAGCTGCAATAAGGTCTACTTGAAGCCTTCTTTTCTCCAGTCTGAAGAACCCTAAGTCTCACCCTGTCTTCATAGGAGAGCTCATTGGAGCAGTTCTTGCTTGGACACCTTAGGTCCTCAGTAGGGAACGTCCATTTTGAAGGGAAGGCCAAAAAAGAATCTTGCTTAATGGTCCAGCAAGCACAGGAACAAGAGAGAGCTTTACTAAAGTAATGCCTCTGCCTTTCCATTCTTCTTTCGAAGGACAAACTATTCCATAGGTCTGTAGAGCGGACGGGTGTTAGCGTTTTTACTCAAATGTCTAGAGCACTCACCTTCATTGTGAAAGATTCAGTTTCCAGTCTGTTTCCCTGAATATTTAATGATCTAAATAAAGGTGGGTCTGAGAACAGAATATGGTGATCATGTTGGGCCAGGGGCAGGGCAACCTCAGTTCTACTGCAGAAGGCACAGTGAAATACCACTTACTTTGATGACCAGCCCAAATGAAAGTAATGGAAGACAGATTCAAAAAGAATTGGGACAAATATATATGTTCTCTACCAATAATTTTGAGACTGGACTGAAAATTCAACTTAAATCGAAAGAAACACACACGCACACCAAATATTGTGAGATTCATGATAAAGTCTGGAGAGTTGGTAAGGTTGGTTGCAGCACCTGTGAAAGGTTAGTTAGCACATACACTTACAGGGATATTACAGAAACTTGTAGACACACTACAGACGTACAATATTTGCATATAAAACAGACAACATGCACTGCTGCAGGCACACTACAGGTGGTAGGTTCTACAGCTATATTTAATGCTTATCAGGTAAATAAGAAATTGGTCCATTTCTAATTAAACATTCTAATAAATGAAAATTCCTAACCATGAAGAAAAAATAAGTTACCCCATTAGAGGGCTACTAAATTTGTTTTTTACTGCCAGGTATCTGTGGGGTTTTTGAATCATAGGTATATAAAGCCATTTTCAGAAATCGTGTCTACTAAATATTACAAAATATGTTTCAGATCAATCAGAATTTATCAGTTGACTCAAAGTGTTTTACGTTCATTTAAAATAGAAAAATAATGAAAACTGTCTAATATAACTCACTTATTGAACAAAGACATAAAGAACAATTATTTATTTCACAAGACATCTTGCACAATTATCTCTCTGCAAAACTTTTTTTGGGAAAGACAGTGATATGACTGAGCTAGTTTAAGGGGTAACACAGAAAAACATGCATTAACACTACCATTGCTGTAGATAGCCTGCAGGTAAACTGAGGTCTTCCATTCCCAGTTTCATTTGATATCTTTAACTCTCAACGCCGAGGGTAGGATTTTCCAACACTAAGTTCTAGCATTGAAATGATCAAAGCTGTAGTAGTGTTTAGTGTTGCAAATCTCAATCTTGTCGACGTAGTATGCTTCTGTGGCAGTTCTATATCCAATATTATAAGAAATCAAGATTTTGATTATTTGCCTCAGAATTTGTACTGTCTTTTCACAAAACAAAATATCTTTGGCTGAGCAAATACTGTATGGATAGCAAATATCAAAATGAGTCAAAAATACTTTACTTTTTTTTTAATCTTTTGTGTCTTCAAGCCTAGATTCATCCAATACTAAATGTTAATGGAACATGAATATTAGAAAAGGGATGGAATATGACAGTGCATATGGAAAATATTAGGTTTCCTTTTCTATCTGAATTTTGTTTCAACTTAATTCTGACTAGAGTGTTTTAAATAGTTAGAGCTGAACAATTAGAAAAGTGACAGTCTTCATATCTATTGAGTGTCAGAAGTACTCTGCTATATAGTTCAAAAAGTTTCACTGCTGTTTATGCTTTTATTTTAAATGTACAGTGGTGTGTCCAGAATTTGATTTATGAGTCAGGGTTTTTTAGTTAAATGCTTCTATTAGCAATTCTTCAATTTTGTCTAAGGAAGCTATTTTAAAATGTCTAACATCTTTAAAGCGATTTGGTATTCCTTAAAACATTTGGTGACTTACAGCTTTATAATTTTATTCACATAAAATGAAATTATATTAAACAGTTTCTGATTTTAAGGGCTTTCAATTTGGGGCCAGCCCATTTTTGCTACTTTGGGAGCTCAGCTTGCCTTTACAGGTCTTCTTAATTCTCAGAACCCCCACTAACTTACTGAGTATTTGGGAATGCCTAAGAGTTCTAAAAACATACTACTGAAGTCTTAAGTTAAAAAGGAAGAAAAAAAAACAAATGCAAACAAACAAATGAAACAAACAAACAAACACCAGAAACACAAAACCCCAACCCCAAAAAAAAAAAAAAAAAAAAAAAATAAAATAAAAGGGAAAAAGTATCACACCAAAACCTTATCAGTAATTGAAAATATGAAAATTAAAGGCTTCTCTTAAATATCAGTCCTGCAGTGTAGTAGGTTCTATATACTGAGTGGTAAATCATGAAAAATGAATTCAAGTCCTGTATTCTATCTTGTTCTTTGAGAAACAACTTATAAAATATCTTTAAAATCAACAAGTAACCTTCAATGCAAAAAAACACACAATAGGGAGGTATGTGGGCTTTGGGTGACACACAGGTCTCTGCCCTTTATATTTCCAAATACCAAAATAGAAAGGATGCATCAAATTCTTTACAGAGTTTTTTTTTTTTAAATTACTATATTTTGGGGCAATATCTCTATGACAAAGAAGCAATATTAAACTGCAGCTTTGCAGACCGTGGAAACACTATTTGGCAAAATCTGATCAAATTTGTCTAAGAAAAGGCTGAGGGGTGACCTCATCACAGTCTTTAACTTCCTCAAGAGGGGTAGAGGAGAAGAGGATACTGATCTCCCAGAGACCAGCATCACTACATGAGGAAGTGGAATGAAGCTGCATCAGGGGAAGTCCAGATCAGTACCAGGTTCTTCACGCAGAGGAGGTGGGCACTAGGACAGGCTGCACAGAGAAATGGTCATGGCACCAAGACTGCCAGAGTTCACAGAAGCACCTGGACAGCTCTTAGTCACAAGGCTTATTGAACTCAATGATCCTCATGGGTACCTCTCGACTCAAGATATTCTATGGCAGACTGTGACTACTTTGGTAGACTTTTACATTCTCCTTTTTTTTATGTAACACAAAGACTTCATAGAAGAGATATCAGAAAAAAATAAAATTACCTGTTGCAAAATGAAACAAGAATTTACAGAAGGTTATCAGTTTTCTGGTTTATGAATGATCTCTATTGTTAAACATATAAATTTTTATGTATTTACAACTGTACCCTAACTGCTGAAACCTACCCTATTATATAACATTTAACTTTGCTTGTAGGAAAAAAAACCAAAAAAATAACTGTGCCAGAACATATTTATATTATATATTGGGGTTTTTGACTTTCATTTTCTTAACAATATTTGGTATGTGTTACATCTCTCAGAAGCTTCCTTAACATGGAAAATGGCTATGATTATTTTAAATCACAAGAAGGAACAGTTTCATTACATTAGCAGTATAGCACAGCTCTGCAATGCTGTACATCTACAGACAAATGCAGCTATGCTATATTTGATAAATGAAGTCACAGTAATTGGTTTCAGGATCTTATTCTAGCTAAGGCATACCCAGTAACACTTTTGGATATGAAATTGCATATTTCAAAATGTCAATTTTGTTACAGTTCCACATAGACTGCATACTGATTGCTGCTACTTTATAAATATAGGTGGCCTAATAAAATCAAAATGGTCACATTAAACTATTGTAGGTTGTGAATTTTGTCAAAGTACAATAAAAATAAATAAATAAATATACATATAGTATAAAATTATTAACCTATTACTTTTTCTGTATGAAAAATGAGAAAAATATTTTCTACATGTGGAAGATTTCAGTAGCTGTGTGACTGAGATCTATTACACCTTTTTACTCTTGAGTCTAGAAATAAAACTAGGTTTATCTTTAGCAATACCTATGGGGTTAGATTTTTCTGAAAACAGTTATTTGAGATCTCTGTCTTGCCATCCACCGTATTCATTGGTACAAATTGTGAAAAGAAAAAAGACAGACTACTAGTATTACTAATTATGCAATCTAGACTAAAAATGAAACAAAAAGAATATAGGTAAAACTTCTTCACTATTATTTTTTAAGAGGACTGTGTATAAAAATAAAAGCTCTTTCTTCTCAAAAACCTCAGCACATTTTTCACACCATTATAACTTGCTTGTGAAATTAAACCAGTCTTACATTATTTTAAAATGCCTAGAATATAACAATAATTCTGATTTTTGCTTAATGGCCTTTACCCTAATTTATGGAAATATCCACTGAATAAATAAAATTGATGGGAAATGAAAATCATCAGCAGTATTTTGCACCATTCTTACTGGTGTAGCTTTTGGATTAAGATTAGTCCTGTTGAATTTGAGATTTGGTGGGACAAATCCCATTTCTGGAGTGCAACTACCAATGGCTACAGCCTGTTCAGAAGAGACAGGGGAGGAGGGAGTGATGTCAGCATTGTCCTCTACAATAAGAGCTGAATTCAGTATCAAGAGCTGTCTTTGAGGAGGAGCCATGAGCAGTACAAAAGCCCGTGGATAAGAATCAGAGATTAAGGTAACAGAACTAATGGTTAATGTCTACTACAGGCCAGCTGATGAAGGGGAGCCTACTGATGAACCCTACTTGCTCCCACTTCGGGAGGCATCGTGCTCACAGGCTCTTGTCCTGGTGGGGCACTTCAACCACCCTGACATCTGCTGGGGATGTAGCTGTAGGCAATCCAGGACAGTCCTGAAGTGCATGGAGAACAAGTTCTTGAGCCAGGTGATAGACAGCCCTACCAGAGAGGACGTGATGTTACAATTATGTGAGGTAAATGGGGATGTCAAGATGAGAGGCAGCCTGGAATGCAGTTATCATGCACTGGTGGAGTTGCCGGTCCTGAGGAATATGGGTGCGGCAAAGAGTAATTTATGAAAGGAAACATCCAAACCTTTAAGCAGATAGTCAGTAGGACCCCCAGGGAGACTGCCCTCAGGAAAAAGAGAATGGAATTAAGTGGGCAGATCTTAAAGGAAATCGGTAGAGTGCAAGGCCTGGCAATCCGCAGGAGCAAGGTATCAGGCAAGGAAGGCAAGAGACCAGTATGTCTGAGTAGGGACCTGCTGGTCAAATTAAAGGGAAAGAAGCAACTGCACAGACAGTGGGAACAAGGACAGATAACTTGGGCAGAGACCAAAGAAGCAGTTTGTTTGTGTAGCAATGAGGTGAGAAGGCCAAGGCAAAGCTGGAACTGAACCCGGCAAGGGATGAAGAGAATAAAAAGAAAACAAAGAAGGTATGTTAACAACTTTCCTCTCTCAGTCTTCAATGACAACCTCTTCCCCAACCTCTTAAGTGGTTGGGCAGCAGGGGGACAGGGAGAGAAAAATGCTTCCCACTGTAAGAAAAGATTGGGTGCATTGACCACCTGAAGAACCTGAATGTGCACAAGTCTATGGGACCTGGTAAGATGTATCTCAGAGTCGTGAGGGAAGTGGCTGATGCAGTTGCCAAGTGACTCTTCATATTTGAAATGTCATGGCAGTCAGCTGAAGTCTCAGGTGACTGGGAAAAAGGAAACATGACATCCTTCTTTAAAAAGCACAGAAAGCAGGACTCAGGGATCTACCAGCCTGTCAGCCTCACCTCTGTGCTGGGGAAGATCATGGAACAGACACTGCTAACAAGCTATACTAAGGCACGTGGAGGACAGGGAGGCAATTTGACACAGCCAGCATGACTTCACCAAGGTCAAATCCTTCTCTAACCAAACTTGTGGCCTTCTATGATGGAGTGACTACATCAGTGGACAAAGGAAGGGCTACAGACATGGACTTCTGTAAGGCCTTTGACGTTGTTGCCTCACAATATGCTTCTCTCTAAACTGCAGGAAGATGGATTTGATGGTGGAATGTTAGATGGATAAGGAATTGGTTGGATGGTCACATCCAGAGGGTAGTGGCCAATGGCTCAGTGCTGATGGACATCAGTGGCGAGTGGTGTCCATCAGGGGTCCATATTGGGACCAGTGTCATTTAACATCATTAATAATATACATGAGAGGATAAAGTGCACCCTCAGCAGATTTGCAGGTCAAACCAAGCTGAATGGTGTGGTTGCCACACCTGAAAGATGGGATGCCAACCGAAGGGACCTGGACAAGCTTGAGAAGTGGAATCNAAAAGCTCTTTCTTCTCAAAAACCTCAGCACATTTTTCACACCATTATAACTTGCTTGTGAAATTAAACCAGTCTTACATTATTTTAAAATGCCTAGAATATAACAATAATTCTGATTTTTGCTTAATGGCCTTTACCCTAATTTATGGAAATATCCACTGAATAAATAAAATTGATGGGAAATGAAAATCATCAGCAGTATTTTGCACCATTCTTACTGGTGTAGCTTTTGGATTAAGATTAGTCCTGTTGAATTTGAGATTTGGTGGGACAAATCCCATTTCTGGAGTGCAACTACCAATGGCTACAGCCTGTTCAGAAGAGACAGGGGAGGAGGGAGTGATGTCAGCATTGTCCTCTACAATAAGAGCTGAATTCAGTATCAAGAGCTGTCTTTGAGGAGGAGCCATGAGCAGTACAAAAGCCCGTGGATAAGAATCAGAGATTAAGGTAACAGAACTAATGGTTAATGTCTACTACAGGCCAGCTGATGAAGGGGAGCCTACTGATGAACCCTACTTGCTCCCACTTCGGGAGGCATCGTGCTCACAGGCTCTTGTCCTGGTGGGGCACTTCAACCACCCTGACATCTGCTGGGGATGTAGCTGTAGGCAATCCAGGACAGTCCTGAAGTGCATGGAGAACAAGTTCTTGAGCCAGGTGATAGACAGCCCTACCAGAGAGGACGTGATGTTACAATTATGTGAGGTAAATGGGGATGTCAAGATGAGAGGCAGCCTGGAATGCAGTTATCATGCACTGGTGGAGTTGCCGGTCCTGAGGAATATGGGTGCGGCAAAGAGTAATTTATGAAAGGAAACATCCAAACCTTTAAGCAGATAGTCAGTAGGACCCCCAGGGAGACTGCCCTCAGGAAAAAGAGAATGGAATTAAGTGGGCAGATCTTAAAGGAAATCGGTAGAGTGCAAGGCCTGGCAATCCGCAGGAGCAAGGTATCAGGCAAGGAAGGCAAGAGACCAGTATGTCTGAGTAGGGACCTGCTGGTCAAATTAAAGGGAAAGAAGCAACTGCACAGACAGTGGGAACAAGGACAGATAACTTGGGCAGAGACCAAAGAAGCAGTTTGTTTGTGTAGCAATGAGGTGAGAAGGCCAAGGCAAAGCTGGAACTGAACCCGGCAAGGGATGAAGAGAATAAAAAGAAAACAAAGAAGGTATGTTAACAACTTTCCTCTCTCAGTCTTCAATGACAACCTCTTCCCCAACCTCTTAAGTGGTTGGGCAGCAGGGGGACAGGGAGAGAAAAATGCTTCCCACTGTAAGAAAAGATTGGGTGCATTGACCACCTGAAGAACCTGAATGTGCACAAGTCTATGGGACCTGGTAAGATGTATCTCAGAGTCGTGAGGGAAGTGGCTGATGCAGTTGCCAAGTGACTCTTCATATTTGAAATGTCATGGCAGTCAGCTGAAGTCTCAGGTGACTGGGAAAAAGGAAACATGACATCCTTCTTTAAAAAGCACAGAAAGCAGGACTCAGGGATCTACCAGCCTGTCAGCCTCACCTCTGTGCTGGGGAAGATCATGGAACAGACACTGCTAACAAGCTATACTAAGGCACGTGGAGGACAGGGAGGCAATTTGACACAGCCAGCATGACTTCACCAAGGTCAAATCCTTCTCTAACCAAACTTGTGGCCTTCTATGATGGAGTGACTACATCAGTGGACAAAGGAAGGGCTACAGACATGGACTTCTGTAAGGCCTTTGACGTTGTTGCCTCACAATATGCTTCTCTCTAAACTGCAGGAAGATGGATTTGATGGTGGAATGTTAGATGGATAAGGAATTGGTTGGATGGTCACATCCAGAGGGTAGTGGCCAATGGCTCAGTGCTGATGGACATCAGTGGCGAGTGGTGTCCATCAGGGGTCCATATTGGGACCAGTGTCATTTAACATCATTAATAATATACATGAGAGGATAAAGTGCACCCTCAGCAGATTTGCAGGTCAAACCAAGCTGAATGGTGTGGTTGCCACACCTGAAAGATGGGATGCCAACCGAAGGGACCTGGACAAGCTTGAGAAGTGGAATCTCAGGAGGTTTAACCAGATCAAGTGCAAGATGCTGCACCTGGGTCTGGGCAGCCTCCTGGTGCCAATACACGCTGGGGGATGAACTGGAAAAATATTTTTGCGCTATATTACCTCCATGAGAGTTCAAGACAGTTTCACAACCATCTTATGTGATGGAAAAAACCTAACATACACCATAATATCTTGCGAGTCATATAAAGAGACATTACTGCAAAGCCATGCATGGTGGTTTCATCATTCAGTTGCTGAAAAATTGCATCTTTATTTACTGCTGTTCATATGAAGATTGTGTAAAGGTTTTAAAGAGTGACAAAGACTTGTGGTTTGACTTATGAAGGTGAGGCTTTGCTACTATTAGATCCTTAGCTGGAATTCAGATCAGCAAACTCACACTGTTTGCAATTTCACCAATTCCATTTCTAGTACTGAAACTTGTAACACTGATGAGTTTAATACAATCATCTGTGTATTTTGTCATGTGGCAGAGATTAAAAATGCCCAACTATTTTGTCAGCTATTTTGTTTCCATCTGGTCTTGCTACACTGTTCACAGAATGGTGTAATCTACAGTCTGCAGGTTCACAGTGACTCACAGCACTCCCTACCATTCAGTGTTCAATCTTTTACTGAAGCTAAGCTTAAACTACACCCAAAGCAAATTTGCTCATAAAAACATTCTCATATTTATGTGTAGTTTTATTAAATGAATATTCTAAGTATAAGCTTGTAGCACTAAGGCGACAAATGAACAAAATGTAAAATACAACATGCATTGCTAAGTTCTAGGCCTTATTTATCACCTTACATAATACAGAGACAAGAAGCTCAAGTCCAATGCTCTGTTTTACTGTATATTGGCTCTTCCCATCCAAATCCACGTCTCTGTGACCTTGTTGCTCTTATGATCCGGTCAGAAGTAGACATATAATATCCCAGAGTTAGATAAAATTGTGACACACCCCTTATTTAATCTTGCAGAAATGTCTCATAGTTTATCCTTTCTTCCTTTATTTATTCCACTTATCTTTCTTCAGTTAATTTGTTATAAAAGAAGAAAAGGTTTCATCATTTAAATTACTTCTGACAATTCATTAAGACAGCATATGTTACTAGCTCTTTTTACAACACATTCATGTCTCTGCACAGTTCAGTGAAATTTGTTTCATTGATGGATTTAAATACACTTATTGTTCATAAGAATACTTTTACCTCTTTTACCTGCTGCCACAGTGTACTTGAAGGGTGGGCAGATGCAGAGTCAACTCTTGATATGTGACTGGCAGCTGTTCTCTTTTCTAATGAAGAACTACAGATCACAGGTAATAGAATATACAAAATATCTTGATCTAAATGAAAAGCAAAAGATCAAGGAAGCTAAATGAAAAGCTAGCATGCAATACCTCATAATTGCCTGATTCTTTCCTTTCAGGAAAGAGAGTGACTAAGCTCCTAGTCAGTTTTTTATTCAGAGTATGCTCATTGAGTTACCATGTGCTGCTCAAAGGCAAAGTATAGGTGTTTCTTAACATTTTGGTGTCCTTTGATTTGACATCACTGAGTTAATCTGTGATCAGTCCTACTGTTAAGTGTATTAAAAACTAAGAAAATAAAGTAAATTAGACCCTCTGGTGTTCACCTCAGGTAATCCATTACTGGACAAGGAATGGGTTGGTGAGGTTAGTCTACTGAAACTCAGGTATTTATTGTTGGAACTGTAGGGGGTTATCCTCTGATTCCCAGCATTTACAGAAATCTCATAACTCTGTATTAGGAAGAACTATTATAGCATTAAAAGGATATTGGTGAAATTTTGTTTCTGATTTATCTACATTTTTAAGTAATATTTTAATTTCCAAAATAGAAACAAGAATAGATAGCAGACAGACACATGCAGTGTAGACTTGACAATGCAGTCGAAATACAAACTAAATGTTTTTATTCAATTCACTAATCTCTGTTCAGGAGCCTATCTTGGTCTAAACAAGAGGATGCAGTTTTCTTAACATTTAAAACAAATCTTGCAAATAAATCCATGTTCCATTTTCTTACTCAGATACAGGGGGATTATGATTTTTCATTGTACAAACTATTCTTAGTTAAAATATTTTAAGCAAAATGTCAGTTGATGGGATTAGATCTATCTGTTTATTTTAAATCAGCTAGATAGTGATAATCTCTTATAGGGAAATTTGGGGAAAAAAATAGGGATTAAGAAACAACTAGTCACCAGGACAGAAAATTGAAAAATAAGATTCAGCATGAAAATGAAAAAGAAAGTAAAAATACTTAGAAAGGAATATTATGTACAAAGAAAAATATTGGAAAATACATAATACCAGAAGAAATGTATGTTGTGAAACAAATGCCCAGTATGAATATAGCTGAATATATAACATAATCCCATTATAAAAGAAACAGGATCAATTAATTCTATATATGACTAATAAATTACACACAAAACCTGCATTTATTTATGTGCACTAAAGTGACTAGAACCATAGCAGGAAAATGTCATTTCATATATTGCTGTATTTTCAATAGACATGGCTTAAAAATACTGAATTTGTGTAAGTAAATAAGTCAGTCATCCAAGTCAGCTGATATTCGTATGATGCTAAAATCATGGAGACTTTTATTGACTAAATATTTAATCAAAATCCAGGTAAGGAAACCCACAGAGATAAAAGTCAGGAAATTGTGCGCCAGCCCAGTATCAAAACAAGTACAGCCAACATTTTTACACACTGCCATGCAAAAGAAAAAAATCATAACTGATGAGAACTCTACAATGACACAAATACCTACTGCCTGTTGGGAAATGTTACGCTTTTTTCTGCAATGTATGTTCTGTCTAGCTTCACTTAAAAAGGAATTCAATCCTTATGCCTCAACACAGCTCTACAATAGCAAAGCTCTTTAAGCCATGACAGTCAGCAGTTTAAAGAATGCTCTTGCACATAGTGGGATTCATACATAGATATACCCAAAGTCCAGAACTGTGAGAGCAAAAACTAATTTGGTTTTCTGAGGAACTTTGCGTTTTAGCCTGAAAGTTTTAAAACGCACCTCCAGGTACACTCAGAGCTACATTGGTTTTGACACAGCCAGGTATGTAGAGCTAAGTGTCTAGCTGAACCTTATCAGTTTCTGGAAACCAGGTGTTGTTATGCCTACAAGGAGAAGGGAAGCATTCACTCCAATATGGGTGAGAAAGATTAAACTCTAAATCAGGGAGTTTTAAACGCCATGTCTTCATTCCCCAGTGATGACACACAAACACCATGTCTAGTCTACTTCTAGAGACTTTGCCTCTTGCTAAAGTTTGGACATTGTTTATAGGAGGTCAAGCTATTTGGGCAGGAGAAAGAGCCAACCCCCAAAACACAGTCCCATATAAGTCGCCAAATCATCTGACTATATCTAATCGAGGCAAGAATGGGAGTGAAAGTGGATCTTGTTCCATGTTATCTTAGTATTTTATCCAACAACTGTGGATACAGAAATAAAAATAGACATGGGAACAGGAATCATAATCTGAGATGTTCCCTTCCCACATGCAAGTACAGAACTGCTCATAAATATTATTACATTGGCATTTCATAACAACTTTAGCATGAGGAAAGAACTTGGCAAACTCAGTGAGCTAGATTTTGATGTAATTTATCAGAAAGCTAATCCAAGTCGATCTCCCACTTCAAAACATTTTATAGTAGTAAATTAAATAAGCTTAATAACTAACATAATCTGATCAAATTCAATGACCTAGTTTTCTTCTTTATACTAGTAATATCTTGAGGACTAGCACTTTAAATGCATTTTATTAGGGAAGAGTCTGATATATTAGTGAATCAGAAGAGAAATTATGTCACCAAGTCAGATAAAGAACAGATAAATTTTTCATCTGTATTTCTTATGTACAGCATAAACTCTGAATGTACATCTCAAGGTGCTGCAGAAACATTAGGAGGTGCTGAGGTATTGTGGCTAGTTTGTCCAAACTTAAGTGTACACTGTTTGAAAATAATTAATCTGTGAAACATTTCTTTTTTTCTTGTTTTTCACACCCTCAAAGAATGAGAACAAAACAGCTGACTCGTAAAAGAGGATTAGTAAATTATTCTGTTTCCTCTATCTACTTAACCGTGCTGGGTGGTCTGCCACCAAAATCAGACTGCTAGCTATCCAGCTGGCAAGTATAAACCACTGTCTGTTGAAACTACAGCACAGCTGTATGAATGCCATGAAGGATTCTTTTTCTGCACATATCACATCCAAGTTTCTTAACCAACTCTGAACTAGAAGGAAACTACATTAGACAAACGACAGAGATGATGTGAGTTAGTGTTTCACATACTCATGGCTATTTACTAACATCATTTTTCCTTCCGAAATCAAGAAAATGGCAGTAAAATAACATAACAAATACAAAAGCCAGAGAGCTGTTCTGATGATTATGCTTGTACTTTGGCTGTAGTTTAGAGGAACTTGTAACAGTGCCTGAAAGTAAAAAGACAAATTCCTTCCCACTTAACTTTCACAGCAGTCTAAGTAATTGCACTAGAGACTAATATGGACTGTTCATATACTCAGCTTAGTTTCATCCTTTGGGATTCCAGTGCACTGAGCTCCCCATGAGAGAAAAAAAATTTCAAAGAGGAATTGCAAGTCATATGCACACACACTACTTTACTGGTGTCCAGAAAACACCCAGTAGAGCTAAAAAAAATTAAGTGTGTGATGCTCATCCAGAAGCGGCAAAGCACCTATGGAATGTACATACTGTGAAGATTCTCTGGGAATAGATGCAGGAGAAAGAGCAAGTAAACAAAACATACCATTTTCTTTAACTTACTGCTTTTTTTCTGTCACTGGGTATGAACTGAAGGCAGTCTTTCTGCTATGATAAATACTTTCAAAATGTTGACTCTGAAGCAACAGAAAGAAAAAATTGTTCTTAGACAACCCACATGACATCACTTAGTCATATGGGCTAATCTTCCTTGAGTAACTGATTGTTGGGATTTCCACCCATTTTGGTTTCCTCCCATTTCTTTTGAGAAAGAAAGACTTGTAGATGACAGTGGGCAGCACAAATAAACTACAAAGCACGAAATCTGTTAATAATGACCAC
>VZTN01034701.1:23129-48444 GCA_013400515.1 Erpornis zantholeuca | reverse complement strand
TTTTTAAATAAATAAAAATCCTTCAGTTTTGAATGGACTGGAGCCTCATTCCCAGCTCATCCCAGAGTTCCTTTCCCAGAGGTTCCTGTGGCTCTGGGATGAGTGGCACAGATCAAAGCTTGTGTTTGCCCATCCTGAGAGCAAACATTGACATCCACGGCTTCGGCTTTAATTGGCCCTTAATGAACAGCGCTTGCTAACGAGCAATCACTGCTCCACAGGGATTGGGATCGGCACCGTGGGATTTACCAGGATTTGGGGTGGGGATTTTGCACTTGGGGATGAAAAGTGGATAAAATGGGGATGATCCTCTGGGAAGGGAGAGCAGGGCAGGGTTTCCCATGGCTGAAGGAGGAAGTGCTGATCCCCGGGGGAAGGGGGGAAAGGGAAAATTTAGGTTCACGCTTGGATGAGGGAAAGCAGGAGTTGCCTTCACAGAATCCCAAAATGATTGGGGGATTGGAGTTTAAATCCCATCCCATCCCATGGACACCATCCCATGGAAACCATCCCATGGATACCATCCCATGGAGCCCATCCCATCCCATCCCATGGAGCCCATCCCATCCCATCCCATGGAGCCCATCCCATCCCATCCCATGGAGCCCATCCCATCCCATCCCATGGAGCCCATCCCATCCCATCCCATGGAGCCCATCCCATCCCATCCCATGGAGCCCATCCCATCCCATCCCATGGAGCCCATCCCATCCCATCCCATGGAGCCCATCCCATCCCATCCCATGGAGCCCATCCCATCCCATCCCATGGAGCCCATCCCATCCCATCCCATGGAGCCCATCCCATCCCATGGAAACCATCCCATGGATACCATGCCATGGAGTGCAACCCATCCCATCCCATCCCATCCCATATCCCATCCCATCCCCATCCCCATCCCATCCCATCCCATATCCCATCCCATCNATCCCATATCCCATATCCCATATCCCATATCCCATATCCCATATCCCATCCCATCCCATCCCATTCCCATCATGCTCCAAGCTGGTCTTGGACTTTTTCAGGGACCCAGGGGCAGCCCCAGCTTCTCTGGTAATTAAGCAGCTGATGGCAGGCAGGATTAATTGGGAATGCAGATAAAGCCATCAGGGATGGATCTCTCCAGGCAGAGTTCCTGTGCCGTTATTGGACGATGGAATTTCCCTTCTTGCCTTCCCTCCCAAACCATTCCATGCAGAGCTGGAAAATAATATCTGATGTTCCAAAAGATAAACCCAGGAGTGAATTCCAGGCTGCTCCAGACTGGGGAGTCCTCCTGGAAGAGTTCACCAGGGGCTATAAAATATTTCTTGGGAACACCATAAAGTTGTCACAGGAAATTGGGAATTGATGTCCCAGTGCTCTGCCGAGCTCCAGGAATGTCACCTGAACAGTGGCGTGGCCGAAGCGCCAGGATCTGCCAGGTTTTATTGGAGGCTGAGGGAACTCATCCTGACCCCATGGGTTCCCTGGATTTACTCTCTTGGATCAATCGGGGATTTGGTAAAATTCCAGACTGGTTTGGGTGGGAAGGGATTTTAAATCCCATCCAGTTCCGTGGGCAGGGACAGCTCCCACTGTCCCAGGCTGCTCCAGGCCCCATCCAGCCTGGCCTTGGGCACTGCCAGGGATCCAGGGGCCGCCACAGCTCCTCTGGGAATTCTATTCCAGCCAGGAATTCCCAATCTCCCACCCATCCCTGCCCTCTGGCACTGGGAAGCCATTCCCTGTGTCCTGTCCCTCCATCCCTTGTCCCCAGTCCCTCTCCAGCTCTCCTGGATATCCTTCAGGCCCTGGAAGGGGCTCTGAGCTCTCCCTGGAGCCTTCTCCATATTTTTTCCTGAGAATATCCCAGCCTGCTTCCCAGGTGCTATTTTTTTCCATTATCTCCCATGACAATGAATCCCTGACATTTATCCTTCCTCTGCCTGGAACACGAAGCAATCCCACCACAAAAACCAGGGGTGGAAGGGAGGGAATGTGAGCAGGAGGGGGTGGGAAAGGGTCAGTGGGTGCTTTGTGCTCCCAGGGAAAGGTAAAACATGGATTTGGCTGAAGGTCAGGGATGTGACTTCCATGACTTCCATGACTTCAGTGATTTAAAACCGGATTTTTTTTTCCATGTGGGAATGAAAATGGATTGTGACGATAAAACCCAGGGATAATTTGCTGTTGTTGGTGGCTCAGCAAAATGGACATATCGGCCCTCCCAAAGCTGCTCCCTGAGTGCCAAAATCCCGGGATTTGAAGGAGGAGAGGAGGCACAGAAGGCAAAATCCGTGTGGGGAATGCCGGGCCTGGGACAGGAGAGCTGGGAACGGGGTCGTTCCTAAATCTCCTCTCCAAATGCCCCTGGCAGTGCCAAGGGAAGCAGGAGGGAGGTGAAGGAGGTTTTGTTTAATCCCAAAACACGGCAAAAAGGACGGAATTGTGCAGAATTAGAGGGAGAGTTATAAAATATCCATTCCTGAGTCCTCTCCCATAAAACCCGGCGGTGTCAAATCCCTAATAAACTCCCGGCTCCCTGAGCTGCCCCAAGCTGTCATTTCTCTCTCTCTCTCTGCCTTCACCTGCTCTGATTCCCTTATCTCCCTGCCTTATCTCCCACCTGCTGGGAGCCGAACTGTCGGGAGCTTTGAATTCCAAAGGTTCAGCTCCGCTGCGTTCCCATCTGTGCTGTCACTCACTCCCTTAATTAGCTCCTAATTAAAATCGCTCCGAGCTTTGGGGGCCCAGAGCCTTTTCCTGGGCTGATTTTCAGCCCAAACGGTTCCGGTGAGAGGTGGGGTTGGATTTGGGGGTCCTGGGGCTCTTTTCCAGCCTTGATCCCATGAAAATGAAGGGTTTGGGATTCCTTTTTTTTAGCAGTGGGGCTCTGCTTGGAGTGTCAGAGTGGGAGTGGACACTTTTCCTTCTGTTTAGACAAAAAGTGGGATTCCAGGAGCCTGGAGAGGTAAAAGGAGGCTCTGGGGTTATCCCAGAAAAAAACCCAGCCAAATCCTTAACCACTCCGAGTGGGAATGGGGTTGTTCAGGCAGGAATAGCCAGAATATTCCAGGATGCAGGTGCAAGCAGAAGGATTGGGGCCACTTTGAGCCTCGGGTCCAGGAAAAGGCATTAAAAGGATTTGTCCCTGCCACCTCCTCTGCTGCATCCTGCAGGAGCTGGAAAAATTGGAGATGCCACGAGCAATTAGGCAGGAAAACTGCCTTTCCTTCCTCAAAATCCGTCTGCGGAGGGAGGCATCCAAACGCTCCCTGCAGCGGGAATGGGGAGAGGCAGAGCCGTCCCGGCTGGGATGAAATCCATGTGGGAATTGCTGGAGCGGTGCCAGCGCATCCCGAGCCTCCTTCCCTGCGCCGCGGGATATCCCGGAGGGAGCAGCTTTAATGGGAAGAGCAGGAATGGCTTTGTCATGCCACGGATGCCCCCCAGGCTCTGTTCCCAGCAGGGGCGGCTCGGCTGCTGCTGTTAAATTAAAGATGCTCCGGAATATTGGAGTGGGGATTGGCCGGAGGCAGGGAAGGGAGGGGGGGAGGGAGCCATCAGTTTTCCTCTTGGAAAGATGGATGAGAGGTTTTTAAGGAGCTGCGGCCGCATCCTGGGATATTTGCAGCCGCGGCAATCATTCCTGGGAGGCGAGGAGGGAAGTGACAGCAGGGCTGGGGTTTGGCTTGGGAGGAGGCCAAAAAAAAAAGGAGCAAATTGGGCTTCAGGCATCAAATCCATCATGGGAACGACGGGAAGGAAGGGCAGCTCCGGAGCCTGGTTCTGTGGAACAGCGGGAGAAATCCTCACTCCCACAAAACTGGGGATGGATCCAGGGCTCCAGGGAGATCCTGGGGATCCAAAGGTCCAGAGCTTTGTTCCTTAGAACAGTGGGAGAAATCCTCGCTCCCACAAAAATGGGGGATGGATCCAGGGATCCTGGGGATCCTAAGCTCCGGAGGAGAAATCCTCACTCCCACAGAAACAGGGGAAGGATCCTGGGCTGCAGGGGATCCTGGGCTGGCCTCATCCTTTACAATCCCTGTTTGGAATGTCATGTTCCTGTGGAGGCCTGCTCTGACAATTCCCATTTGTTTTCCATGCTGCAATCCTGGAGGAGCTGATCCCTGGTTTGGGGTGAAATGGAGGGAGGATTTTCACAGCTCCTCATGCTCCATTCCCACTCCCATCCTTCCCATCCTTCCCATTCCAAAGGTGAAATGGAGGGAGGAATTTCACAGCTCCTCATGCTCCATTCCCACTCCCATCCTTCCCATCCTTCCCATTCCAAAGGTGAAATGGAGGGAGGAATTTCACAGCTCCTCATGCTCCATTCCCACTCCCATCCTTCCCATCCTTCCCATTCCAAAGGTGAAATGGAGGGAGGAATTTCACAGCTCCTCATGCTCCATTCCCACTCCCATCCTTCCCATCCTTCCCATTCCAAAGGTGAAATGGAGGGAGGAATTTCACAGCTCCTCATGCTCCATTCCCACTCCCATCCTTCCCATCCTTCCCATTCCAAAGGTGAAATGGAGGGAGGAATTTCACAGCTCCTCATGCTCCATTCCCACTCCCATCCTTCCCATCCTTCCCATTCCAAAGGTGAAATGGAGGGAGGAATTTCACAGCTCCTCATGCTCCATTCCCACTCCCATCCTTCCCATCCTTCCCATTCCAAAGGTGAAATGGAGGGAGGAATTTCACAGCTCCTCATGCTCCATTCCCACTCCCATCCTTCCCATCCTTCCCATTCCAAAGGTGTCCCTCACTCTGCAGAAAACCTGGAGGGAATGGGAATTCTGCAATTCCCTCTGCCTGCTCCTGCTCCAGTCTGCTCCTGCAGCTTCCCAGGAATCCTTCTGGGGCTTTTTGGGAGGGATAAAACAGGATTTGGATCGAAGGAAGAAGCGAGCAGGGAGAGGAGCAGCCTGTTGGGATGTGGGGGCAGCGCTGCTGCCATGGGAATTCCGGGGTTTTATTGGCATTTCTATTGGGTATAAAAACACGAGGCAGGAGCATCCCTGCCGGGAAATCCCAGCTGGAAAATCCCCCCTGGGCGTGGGTCTAGCCAGGGAGAGTTTTATGGGAATGAGGGAGTGCATGGAGCAGAGAAAGACTCTGGAAAATTCCAGGAAGCAGGATGGCATTAAAGGTGATGGATTGTGTGCTCCGTGCACTCCGAGAAGCTTCTGCCACTCCTGCTTCATTTATTCCCAGCTTTTCTCTTCCATCAGCTCCAGTGACAGGACATCTCCCGAGTTAATTGGATTCTTCAGCAGTTTGGGGGTGTTTTTCCCAGGAAAAGAAGGCAATGGATCTCCCCCCTCTGCCCTGAAGGTGCAAAGCTCGGAGATGAATCCAGGGCAGAATTTATTTTATGACAAAACAGGAGATGAAAAACAAATACCAGGAATGAGCCATGAATTTTTCATTGGGAGCAGGAGAGCAGAGGAATATTCCAGATAATCCCCCGGGGCCTGGAGCAGCTCTGGGTGGGACTGTGAGGGTTGAAACTTTCCCAGATCCACAGGGATGGGAGCTGCTTTCCCAGAGAGCTGGGATGGGTCCTGCAGGGATGGATCCCAATGGGGCAGGGATGGGCTGGATGATCCAGGATCCGGATGGGATGGGAGAAGGGAAGGATCCAGGGAGAGCTCAGAGTCCCTCCCAGGGCCTGAAGGAGCTCCAGGAGAGCTGGAGAGGGACTGGGGCCAAGGGATGGAGGGACAGGACACAGGGAATGGCTTCCCAGTGCCAGAGGGCAGGGATGGGAGGGAGATTGGGAGTTGCTGGCTGGGCTGGAATTCCCAGAGCAGCTGTGGCTGCCCCTGGATCCCTGGCAGTGCCCAAGGCCAGGCTGGAGCAGCCTGGGACAGTGGGAGGTGTCCCAGGAGCTGAGGAATTTGGAGCTTTAGTGTCCCAAGTATTCCATGATTCCATGATCAACATCTCCCCCATCCTCTCTCCAATGAAAAGAAATCCTCAACAAAGCACTGGGAATGCTGGTAGCTTTATGGATCCTTGGTTCTCTAATTAAAAGTCTGTTTGGCTGAGATAAGGAGGATAATTAATCCAATTAATATTCTGGAATAGAGTCTTTTTAGAGATAAGAAAATCGAAATGTAAGGAAAGGTTTTTTTCACTGAGGGGTGGGAGGCCCTGGCATTCCCAGATTCCCAGAGAAGCTGTGGCTGCCCCTGCATCCCTGGAAGTGCCTGAGGTTGGAGCACTGGGAGAGTGGGAGGTGTGGAATTAATGATCAGAATAGTTTCACTCCCAATTTTCTGCTCCTAATCCTGGATTTTATTCCCAGGATTCCATGAATGGAGATGGGGCAGCTTCCCTGGATGAGCTGTGCCGGCTGCACCCGAGCTCCAGAGCTGTTTATCCTGAAAAACTCAACATCCTCTTCCCTCCCTGAGGATCCTGCTGGATCTGGTCCTCCTGAATCCCCTGGAAAAATGGAATATTTGGGCTCGGATGAAGCAGGGAGCGCTGGGTTCCCAAGGGCGGCTGCGGAGGGGATTTGGGATCTGCTCTGGGACAACATTCCTGCCTTTCCCTGAAGGTTTAAATCCACCCTGGCTGTCAGCAGCTCTGCCAGGAAACACAGGGAGCATCTCCCAGAGGTTAAAGATGAAGGGAGCAGCTCCAGGGAGAGCTTTAAATCCTTGGGAATGAGAGGAGAGCAGGGAGGAGCTGCAGGCCCCACAGGCCCCTCCTGCCGGCGCCAGGAGGCTTTCAAATCATCCTTTTCCAGCTCAAATCTGTGTCCCAAAGGCAGCTCTGCTCCCTCCTGGAATTGTTATCCTGGATCAGAGCTGCCTCCCCAGCTCCTGGGGAGAAAGGCAGCAGCTTCCTCCTGGAGAAACACATCCCATTTCCTCCTGGAATTTTGGCTTCCATGGCCCAGAGGATCCCAGTTCAGCCATGGGGTTGAACCCTGCCCGCATTCCCAACTTTCACCTCGGGCCAGGGGTGGCTCTGGATGGGATTTAAATTCCCTGGGATTCTGGGATTTATGGAAGCTCCACGTCCAGAGCAGAGCCCACCAGTCTGACCAGTCCTGAGTGCCCCTTTCACCCAAAGCACCCCAAATCCCCCTGGGTGGTTTTTGGGTGCTGCTGCTCCCCATCCCTCCTCATTTCCCACCTCCCTCTTCCAGCAAAACCAAACCCAGAGCCAAGCCAGAGGCGTTTTCCAAGAGATCTGCAGAGCTGAAAAGAGAGATTTATTTCTGATAAATCCACTTTTCCTTCCCAGCTCTCTGAAACGAGGCAGAGCTTGGATTTGAAATGAATTTTTCTCCACATGCTCCGGGGTAGGAGCCTGGGAATAAAAGCAGCAGCAGGACAGGCAGCGCTCGCTGCAATCCCAGATTTATTGTGCAGCTTTAGCACTTCCAGCGCCCAGAAAATACAGAAAAATGGGAAAATCCAACTTCATTTTGCACCGAGCAGCAGCAGCCCCGAGGGTGCTGGGAGAGCTGCAGCTCCTCTGGAATTGCACTGCTGGGAGAGGCCTGGAGATGGAGATTTATTCCTGTCACTGCAGACTCTACATCCCTGGGGTGGAAAAGGCAGGATTGGAGGTGCTGGAATAAAGCAGCTTTTCTGTCCTGCTTTACTGCCTCGAGGAGTAAAGGCACAGGAGCAGCGTTTGTTTTCGGGATCATAATTTGACTTTTTCTTGCTAAATAAATGGATTTCAGGTTGGTCCATGCACCTAAGGACCTTTCCCTTCCTGGAGTGATTTTTCCTTTTGATAATATTCCCAAACACTCCCCTTGTGGAAGGCCTGTCCTGCCCCCTTTAGATGGGGAGGTGATCCTTGAGCTCCTCAGATCCCTCAAATGCCCAAGGAACAGCAGAGCCAGCAGTGAAATGCTGCTCAGACTCCTCCTGGTGTCTCTGCTGAACATCCATTTCCCAGATTTCCCAGATTTTCAGCAGTTTTGGGCAGCCAAATTCCAATTTAAACCCAAACTCTGGCCTGGCTCGACTCCTCTGAGCACCTGCAAAGACAGAAACCTCCATCCCAATTCAGGGATTTTCCCTCCCTGTCCGAACGTCCTTGGCCTTTCCAAAGCACTGGGCATCACCTCATGGAATATTTAATGAGAATTATTTGGCATTTACGACTCAGGGAAGGGATTTTGCCTCAGGGGTGTTCCAGGATCTCCAGGAGAAACCTAGGCCGGGAGAAACCTCAGCTGTGGTGGAGAAAACAGGGAAAGGGGAGTTAAAAACATCCAGGGACAAGGAATAAAACTCCATGGCATGGCAGCAACCAGGACAAGGAATGAAATTCCATGGCACCCATGGAATGAAATGTGGAATCATCAAGGCTGGAAAGCTCTCCAGGCTCGATGTCAGCCATTCCCAGCACCATCCTGTGTCTCCCAGTGTTGCATCCCCACAGCTCGGAAATCCCTCTGGGGCTGGGAATTCCAACTGTGCCAGGGATGGGAATAGAGCATTCCCAGCTGGCAGGAGAAGGCAGGAGGGTGATGCCTAAAATGGCTCCCTGGAAACAGAGCCCAGGCAGGAATAAAGGAATCAAGGAGGGATTGGTTGGAAAGGCCTTCAGAGGTACACTCTGGGCTCCAGAGGCTCCTGCCTCAGTGCATCCCAACATGGACAAGGACAGCTCCCGAGTTCTTCCCACTTGGATCTCAGCATCAATTCCCCAAGCAGAAGCCAGGCAAGGATGGAATTTGCCCAAGCTTGCCCCCCTGTCCCCAAGATTGTGGTTTGCAGTTGTTGGGCCTAGGAGGGTCTGGGTGTCCTTGGAGAGCTGGAGAGGCTTTGTTGTGTGTGTGTGAGCATGAGAGAACAGCACTGAACGAGCTCCAGGGAACTGCAGAGTGACACTGGGCAGGCCAGGGCTGGGAACATAGAAAAGTTAAACCCTAAGGCATCAGGGGAGGCAGGGATCAATCCCCAGCCCCAGAGCTGGGACCCCACATCCAGAGCCCATTAATTCCCCTCCTCGCTGAGGGGCTGCGACATTCCCACCAAAACCAGGACACTCCCAGGGATCTGGGGGCAGCCACAGCTTCTCTGGGACAACATTTGTGCCTTTCCCTGGATATTTAAGCTTTAACCATTCCATAGGTCTGGCTTTTCCTGCTGCTCTGTCTGGAAAACATGGAAAGTCTGTTCAAGGAGAAGGTTGTGTTCGGAAGCCCTGGAGGTGTCATTTCCTCTTTAGCAAAGACAGCTTCAATAAAGCCAATTTTCCTTGTTTTCATCTCCTCCTCCTTCCCCTGCCTGCCCTTTGTGCCTCCTCCAGCTGTTTTTAAAGGATTTATCCCAGCCTCTGGGAATGCTGCCAGCCCTGAGCAGGTTTTTGTGGGCAGATGCTTCACCTGGCTGTGTGCTCGGGCAGCCTCCCGCTGCTGATCCCAGATTTTCCCTGGATTGTGGAATTCTAGTGAGAGGGAAAGGAGTTGAAGTGGTTTTTAAAGCACATCCCAGTCCTTGCTCTGCATGAGCCCTGACTAACACAGGGTGGGGTGGTTCCTATTTTAGTCCTGGTTTAATGCCCTTTCTCCTCATAAAGCCAGGCCGGATCTTATCCCTGAAATCCGATTTGTGCCGTGGGCTGGAAGGCAGGAAAAGCTTTTTCCAGGCTGGATTGTGCTTTATGAGGCTGTGGAGTTGTGTGACTCTCTGGCCAGCAAGGCCATGGATAAGAGATGGACACAAATCCCTTTTCCATACCACGCCCCAGGGCTGGGATGCAGTGAAGCAGGAATAGGGAGGAAATGTGGGATGAATCCCATTCCAACACCTTTGGGGCTCCCCAGCTCCAGGCCCCCCATATCCAGTGGAATTTGGGACTTTTAGGTGCTGTTGTCCCGTTCCAGCTCGGCACTGAGCAGGGAAATGGGATTAAAGGCTCGTCCCAAAAACGCCTGAGGGCTGCCAGGAGCTGCAGGTGGAGCAGGATGTTGGGATTTTGGCAAATTCCCCTCCCTGAAGGAATGAAAGTTGGGAATGTGGGCAGTGTGTGCGTGCAGGGAATGGAGTGAGGCCCTTCCTGCCCTGGGGCCTGGATTTTCCTGGGCCACGAAGCCCTGGGAAGAGAGAAAAACATGGGTTTGGATTCTGTGGAATCCCAGGAGTGTTGGGGTTGGAAGAGATGATTAAGAGATGGTTAAGGATGATCCCAATCCAGATGTTACATGGGCAGGGACACCTCCCACTGTCCCAGGTTGCTCCAAGCCCTGTCCAGCCTGGCCTGGACACTGCCAGGGATGGGACATCCATGGAATAACCATCCCAAACCCTCCCCACCCTCCCAGCCAGGAATTCCCAGTTCCCAATCTCCCACCCATCCCTGCCCTCTGGCACTGGGAAGCCATTCCCTGTGTCCTGTCCCTCCATCCCTTGGCCCCAGTCCCTCTCCAGCTCTCCTGGAGCTCCTCTAGGCCCTGCCAGGAGGTCTGAGCTCTCCCTGGATCCTTCCCTTCTCCAGGGGAACATTCCCAGCTCTCCCAGCCTGGCTCCCTTGGAGTTAAAGGGATGTGAAAGGGATTTCCAAACAAGGCCCATCCCCAGGTGGGAAGATCTCCTGGGATAAGGATTTGGGTCTGGCTGCAATTCCCAAGTCTGCTGAGCCCCATTTTCCTGCTTTTTAGGGCTCTGCCCTGTTCAAACCCATTGGCTGTTCCCAAAAAATCTGAAGGTCACCCTTTGTGCCTGAATCCTCTTTTCCCAGAAATATTTTGTCCCAAATCCGGTGCTTTGAGGAAGAGCTTTAGGAGCTGGGATTGTTTTTTGGGGGGAACAGCCTCTTCCTCCCGGAGAAACACATCCAATCTCCTCGGGGAATTTTGGCTCTGGAGAATTCCGGTTCAGTCACGGGGTTAAATCGAAACGAATCCAGAATGGAATTGAAGCCATTGTTCCCTTTGTTCCAACAAACCCTGGGATGATTTAAGGGAGAAAAGGAGCATTTTGGAAGGCTTCTCCGACAGAAAAATGTTGGCCAGATAAAGAGGAGCAATTAGTGCTTAATGAGGACACTGAGTCCCCACAGTTTAAGTCGGAGCTCCCACGTTTATTTTTCCAACAAAGTGCATCCAGACCAAATAAAAATCAGAATTCATCTGTGCAGGGATTTTTTTCCCCGTGGTTTCTACCTCTTGCTCCTAAATCGAGTGAATAATTTGCATTTAAACCCAGCACTTCTGTGCATTCTTTTGTTCCTAATTAATTTGAAATACTAATTATCCCTCTAATAGCTCCTTGTTTTATTATTAGAGTTTTACAGAAGTGGTTGCTGTTATTTTTTGTGCTGTTGGACAAGTGGAAATGGTGATAAAATCAGTGATTTCTGGATGTTTCCAGCAGGTTTTGGTGCGGGAGCCTCCCACAGTTTGGATGTGCAGTTCCCGGTTGGATATTGCTGCTTGTTGCGACAATTGAAATCAAGACTTCCAAAAAAATTGGCAGGGATTTATCTAAAAATTGGGAAAGTCATCCAAGTATTTCTCCAAGTATAAGAGTTTGGCTTTATTAGAGAATGAATTTAGGCTTGGACTGCAGCACAAAAGCTGAGCTTAAAATAAGCCCATTAGTTTTCTCCAGCTGCTAAACTGGAATTGTGCTTTCCTGACGCTAATTCCCATCTCTGGCGTGGAATGGGAGCGGGAAGGGAATGTGGTGCAGGAACAGGGGGCAGGGGGTGTGGGCTGAGATGAGAATTCCCGTGGGAAGGATGAAGACTGCTTGAAAATAACACAAATTCAAGGGATTAGCCATAATCCCAAGAGGAATTTCCTTCCCAAACCCGAATTCTGGAGACAGCTGAGGAGAGGAGCAAAGGCCCAGCCCTGCTGGAGCTCAGGAGCAGGATTTTCCTGCCGTCCCCGTGGGTTTTTTTGGGACAAACGGGGGTGGCTGGGGGGGTCACCGCTGGGTAATTTGGTTTTTTTTTTTTTTAAATGAAATCAGCCACTGAGCGAGGGAAGCGAGGATGTGACAGGAGAGTGGCCTGGAAAAAAGATCTGCCCCGGAGCAGTATTGGAAGAGGATGGATTTTCCGTGTGTAACTGCGAGGCAGCAGGGGAGGGGAATGAGCTGGGAAGAGCTGTGTCCCACTGCTCCCACAGGGATCTGCTGGGTGGGATCCCACAAAATGTTCCGTGAGGAAGCAGGTGCTGCTTGGGTTTGGTGCGAAAACGAGGATGTGGGAGCAGGGGAAATGTGGGATGTGCGTGGTGCACTGTTGGACGCTGCTGTTATGTAACCCTGGGTTCTCCCCGGCTCCGAAATCAATTGTCCTGGGAAGCAGCGTTCCAAGGGGACACAGGGCAGCACTTTGTCACAAGGCATCAGGCCATGCCTCACTGAATTCCCGGGATCATCCTCTCCCATCCATCCATCCCCTCTGATCCATNCCATCCCATCCCATATCCCATCCCATCCCATCCCATTCCATATCCCATCCCATCCCATCCCATCCCATCCCATCCCATCCCAATCCCATCCATTCCCTCCTGTGCCCCCCCCGGAGCAGCTGCTGCACCACAAAAAGGGCATGGAGAAAGTTTTCCTGAGCTTTTCCAAATGGAGGAGGTTTTAAAAAGGAATTTAAATATTTAATGGGAAACGGGAATGCTGGTGGGAAGTGTTCTGCCATTGCTTTGGAGCCAGGCTGGGAGAGCTGGGAATGTTCCCCTGGAGAAGGGAAGGATCCAGGGAGAGCTCAGAGCTCCTCCCAGGGCCTAAAGGAGCTCCAGGAGAGCTGGAGAGGGACTGGGGCCAAGGGATGGCGGGACAGGACACAGGGAATGGCTTCCCAGTGCCAGAGGGCAGGGATGGGTGGGAGATTGGGAATTGGGAATTCCTGGCTGGGCTGGAATTCCCAGAGAAGCTGTGGCTGCCCCTGGATCCCTGGCAGTGCCCAAGGCCAGGTTGGATGGGGGTTGGAGCAGCCTGGGACAGTGGGAGCTGTCCCTGCCCATGGCAGAACTGGATGGGATTTAAGGTCCCTTCCATCCCAAACCACTCTGGGATTCCATGATCCCATCCCTCCTTGGTTTGATCTGGGAGCAATCCCTGTCCTGAGCCAAACCCGGGGCCACCAGTGCCAGGACATCCCAGCTCCCATCACTTTCCCAGCCCACAGCCACGCTGGGAATGGCCCTGGAATTTTCCTGGCTGTGAGATTCCCGGCCCTGTTTTCCTAGGATACAAACAGCCAGGCAAGGCCCCGGTTTTGCCATGGCTGATCCAAGGCTCTACAGGAAAACTGCCCAAAAAATGGGATATTGGAACACTTCCCACCCTGGGAACAGCTCCCAGAGGCTTCCCTTCCCTGGGAATGCTGCACGGCCACTCCCCGCTCCCTCTTCCTGGAGGGTCACTTCTCCTTTCTCACCCAAATTGTACCAAATCCCTAAAAACTTAAACTGAAATATGCAAATGAATTGCTAAAAGGTAAATATTCCCCGAGCCGTTATTCCCTGCGTGGCAGGAATGGGATATTTTTAAACCGAAGGAAATATGGTTGGGAAGAGCTCCATATGTTAATGGGAGCTGATTGGTTCCTACCTTAATTAGAGATGGGAGCAGGGGAGCCTGAGTGGCATCTGTTACTTCCTTCCATGGCTCTCCACGTTTTCCATGGATGTGGCTCCAGGAGAAGCTCATTCCTGAGGCGTTTCTTCCCAGAGAAATGTTTGGATGGCTTAAAAATGACTAACAGGGGTTGGCTCTTTTGGGAAGAGGAGCCAACGTTGGAATATTTGGGATTTGGCTGGGTTTGTGTTCGGGGTGTCCATCCCGGGGGGAGGAAGGTGATCCCAAATGTTGGATTTAATCCCAGGATCTGTTCTGCTGCGGGGGTTTAACCTTCCTGAGCCAGGCTGGACAACACACACTCAGATTCCGTGGGATCCTGGGATGGTTTGGGGTGGAAGGGAACTTCAATCCCATTTATTTCACCCCCTGCCATGGGCAGGGACACCTCCCACTGCCCCAGGCTGCTCCAGCCTGGCCTGGGACACTTCCAGCTTCTCTGGGAATTCCATCCCAACCCCTCCCCCCCCTCCCAGCCAGGAATTCCCAATTCTCAGTCTCCCACCCATCCCTGCCCTCTGGCACTGGGAAGCCATTCCCTGTGTCCTGTCCATGGTCCCGGAGGACTTTTCCAGCCTAAACCATTCCATGAAACAGGAAGCAATCCTAGTTGAAGGAAGATGTGTTTGGAGGGTGTTCACTGATGGAAAATATTCTGTTTATTGGTGTCTGGGGATCCCGAGGAGCTTCCAGGGAGTCCCTGGGATTGAGGCACATCATGGAATGGTTTGGGTTGGAAAATCCCTCTGAGATCATGGAGTCCAACCATTCCCAGGCCAGTGCTGCCCTGTGTCCCCAGGTGCCACATCCACACCTAAATCCCTCCAGGATGGGAATCCCAGCCCTGCCCTGGGCTGGACAACCTTTCTCATGATGGAATTTTCCCATTGTGCATCCAAAACCTCTCCTGGCACAGCTTGAGGCCATTCCCTCTCGTCCTGTCCCCATTCCCTGGGGTCAGACCCCAACCCCCACCCAGGAATTGCAGAGGAAAAAGGTCTTTCCATGAAAATCCAGGCAGAGCAGGAAGGGAGCAGTCCCTCAAGGCTGTGGGATTGCTGACACATTCCCACCTCCGTGTGCTTTTCCCTCGTTTCTCTGGATCTCTGATTTCCATCAACCCGATGGATTTCAGGACTGATCCCTACGGATTGGTGGAGAGGCTTCAGCATTCCCTGGTGTCGGGCAGAGGGAAGGGAATCCAAGCCCTTCCCATGGTTACAATCGCCAAGGAAACCACTCCGGAGGTATCCAGGGCTGGAATTTCAGTTTTGCCTTTGTGTGGCTCTTGGAGAATGGATGAGAGAGGGAAAACTCCTCCGTTATCCATGGATTGCTCAAATTCCTCATCATTTTATCCCAGACTTTCTCCCATCCTGATTTTATATCCCTTCATCCCAGAGTTTCTCCCATCCCTCTGGAGCTCCTTGGAGCCGCTGCTTTCCCTTCCTCAAATTTAAAAGTGCTGATGGACGCGATGGAAAAGCAGGGATCAGGGAATTCTCCCTATTCCAAGGGTTTTCCATCCATCTCAGGTCTTTCCTAAAAGAATCCTTCAATAAATGTTTTCTTGGAATCTTTATTTCAAAGTTGGCCGCACCAAAGGATTTCCAGAGCTCAGAAAGGTTTTCCCAAATCGAGCAAGTGGTGGAAAAGAATTGGATTCCATGGAAAAATCGATGGTTTTTGTGGAAAAGCAGCTTTCTGAGCCAGGGAAAAATGTTGGAATGTGGTGCAAAATTCCAACCAGCAGCTTTCCCAGTGTCCCAGTAAACTTTGGGGACTTTACTGGATCTCTCTTATTTGTGGCTGTCCTTCATTTTCCCAAATATGTTTCTTGAGGAAATCTTTCAGACCCAAAACCTTAGGAAAACTGATGGAATATCGACACAAGCACTTTTAAAAACCAGGGAATGGAATCATGGAATTGTTTTGGTTTGGGAAAACCCTCTGAGGTCATGGAATCCAACCACTCCTGGCACTTCCAAGGCCACCCCAATCCGTGTCCCCAAGTGCCACATCCGTGTGGATTTGAATTCCCTCCAGGAATGGGAGGGACTGGGGCAGTGGGATCCAGGGAGTGGAGCCTCAGGGAATGTTCTTCCTGGTCCTTTGTTCCCTTTGGGAAGCATTCCAGAGGTGGGATTGCACTGAGGTGCAGATCCCTGCTCTCGGGAGGACAGGGAATCCCTCGGGAATTCCATCCTTTGGCATTCCATGTCTGCCCTGCAAGGCAGGAAAGCAAGGAAGGGTTAGGAAAAGGACCCAGGGAATTCCTGGAAGTTGAATTCCAGCTGGATCTGGGGCTTCAGGAGAAACAGGGAATTCCAGCTTTGATGGGAATTCGGAACTGGTGAGGAGGCTCCTGAAGTTAAACCTGAGTTTAGAGTTAACCTTGGCTGCAGGTGTCCCTCTGGGTCCTGAAAAACTGAGTTTGGGATGGATTCCCTGGGAATTTCGGGTGTGTTTCCCTTCAGAGATCCCAAAGCAAAGCCCTAATCCAAGAGGGGATGGATTCCCTGGGAATTTCGGGTGTGTTTCCCTTCAGAGATCCCAAAGCAAAGCCCTAATCCAGGAGGGGATGGATTTCCTGGGGATTTTGGATGCATTTCCCTTCAGAGATCCTAAAGTGAATCCCTAATCCAAGGGGGGATGGATTTCCTGGGAATTTCAGGTGTTTCCCTTCAGAGATCCCAAAGCAAAGCCCTAATCCAGGAGGCAGCTGCATCCCAGTTCCTTTTGGGAACCAATCCCTTCCCAGAGGAGGCCAGGCCGGAGCAGGAACAGCAGGAACTTGGATTTGGAAGCTTTCCCAAACAACTCCTTTGTCATTCCCGTGTCTGCCCCGCGTGCCGACGAGCCCTGGGTCCGGATCCAGGATTTTTAATGTCCTCTTCCAGTGGGTTTTGCATTGGAGAAGATAATTCCGGATAATTATCCCGGGGATGAAGTTTTCAGCGCCGGAGGCCACGATCCCATCTCCATTCTCCTTCCCTTCCCATCCCTCCCCGAGCACAGGGAGTTTTCCCGAGGCAGACACCTCACCCCTGCTTATCAGCCAGGAAATGCCAGGGAAATCACATTACACCCAGCAAAAAGCAGGGATCGGCCCCCGCTCTCCCTCCCACATGGATTTGGGCTGTTCCTCGTTTTTCTCCTGCCATAAAATCTCCCATCCTTCATTTTTCCTCTGCATCCCGGGCAGTTCCTGATCCTCTGCCGAAGCCTGGGTGACAGGAGGTGATTTTCCAGTTTAAAATGAGGTGGAAGCAAAGCCTCCAGCTCCGCAAACCTCCCACGTTTCCTTTATTTCCTTTTATTTATTTCCCTTTATTTCATTTACAAACCTCCTGGTTTTCCTTTGTTTTTCTTTATTTTAGCTGCGAACCTCTTGATTTTCCATTTTTTTTCCCCTTAATTTATGGCGTAAACCTCCTGGTTTTCCTTTATTTTCCTTTATTTATGGTGCAAATCTTCTGGTTTTCCTTTTTCCCCCTTTTTTCCCCTTTCCCCCCTTTTCCCCCTTTTTCCCCTTTTTCCCCTGTTTTTCCTCTTTTCCCCCTTCTTTCCCTTTTTTCTTGCCTTTTCCCTTTTTTCCCCTTTTCTCCCTTTTTTCTCCTTTTCCCCTTTTTTCCCTTTTTCCTGCCTTTTCTCACTTTTCTCCCTTTTCCCCCTTTTTCCCCTTTCCCCCCTTTTTTCCCCCCCTTTATTTCCTTTTATTTCCCTTTATTTCCCATGCAAACTTCCCGGTTTTCCTCTATGAGGATGAGCTTTAAGGTCTTTTCCAACCCACACCACTCTGGAATTCCATGATTCCATGATCCATTTCCAATAAAAGCTTCCCACACCTCATCCTCGAAGCCCCAGAAGTTCTGCAGGTCGAGAACAACATTTGAGGGGGGAAAAAAAAAAATAAAATCCCAATATTTTTTCCATAATCCCCTTCCCATATAAATTTTCTTCCTGAATGCCTTCTCCATTTGGGAAATTTGGGAATTTAGTGCCAAAGCTTTGGGTATTTGGCAGGTTTTTATTGATTTATGGTTTAATTGCATGTTATCCATAAAAAGCTGGAGGTGTGGGAGGAGCCATGTCCTGCTCCTGCCACATCCCTGGAAAAGCTCAATCCCAAGCTGGGAACAGCTTGGATTTTATGGAATTTCCCATGATGGAATGAGATGAGGTTTAAGGTCCTTCCCACCCCAAACCATTCCATGGAGACCCCACCGGTGGCGTGGAGGCAAATCTGGGAATTGGCCAAGGAAACACGGACTGGCCACGGATTTATCCATGGAAATAAATCCAGGGCAGGGTTTATCCATGGAAAGCTCTTCCCACCTCCCTGAGCTGTTTCTCCCAGCCTTCCATGCCTCTTTTCCAAGCAGATTATTCCTGACACCGGAGGGGATCCAGGATTTCATTCCCAGTGGCAGCTCCACAACATCTGTAACGTTGGGAATCGGCTGCAGCGACTTTTCCTGGGAAAACCCTGCTCACACTGATTTTCTCCCTATTTCCCTGGATATTTAAACCAATAATCTTGGAATTAATGTAGGATTGGGAATTTTTTCCCTCACAAAACTCAGTTTCCTTTAATTGCGCTTTTAACTGGGGGAGCTCGGCCTTGTCCTCCCATCCCAGATCCAAGCAGGAGCTTTGCTCCCTCTTGGCTCTCTCCCTGCCTCTTGTGGAATCCTGGATCAGGAGGAAACCTTGGATGCAAAAGAAAGGCAGAGACTTGATCCCAAAGACTCGATGGAAATGGATTATCCCAATGAATCCACCTGGGGATGTGGAGGGAGGGTGGCAAAATTCCCCTTGTGGGAACTGCAGCGGTGTGGAGCCATTCCTGCAGCTCCCATATCCATCTTTAAACTGGGATTTATGGGATCTGGATCTCCCACATGGAGGCAATTCCTCCATTTCTCCCTTCCATAAATCCTCAATCCTGTGGAGCACCAGTGCCTAGAGCCGAGGCCATTCCCCACTTCCCGGTGGATCCTTGGAGTCGCTCAGGACTGGGAAATTTAAGGATATTTCCCTATTTTCTTTTCCCTCCCCCTCCATTCCCTGGTGGTTTCCCATTATTTCCACCTTCATCCTGAAGGAAAATTGTTCCTCATCACCCACGGTGACCCTTCCTGGTCCTTGGGGGACCTCCTGCTCGGGATAAATCATGGAATTGCTAAGGCTGGAAAAGCCCTCTAAGCCTTGTGCCCACCTGCCACGTCCACAGGGCTTGAAATCCCTCCAGGATTGGGAATTCCAGCCCTGTGGACAATCCACAGCTTTCCTGGGGCTCTGCAACATTTTTTCAATTTGGGATTTTATGTTCCTTCATTCCTTAGCATTTATTATTTATTTGTCATTTATTTATTACTTATTAATTATTTATTCCTGCCTGTCAGGTCCCAGTTTGGGTTTTCATTCCCGACATAAACAGCTGGGATTTCTCCGTGGGAAGGCTCAGCTGTGCTCCGGTGGCCGAGGGAGGGATGATTCCCAAATTAACTCTGCTTCCAGCTCATTCTTAAAGGATCTCCGAGCTCTCCCCATCCAGGGCCGGAGCAGAGCAATAAATTTCCTTTATGGCCTCATTAAGTCATTCCTGGTCTGGATTCAATCCCTGCCCTGCCAAACAATTCCCTAAAAATCAGAGCAAAACAAAGCATGGATGGGAAGGGAGGCACAGCCCAAACCCTGAGTTATGGCCCAATTTTGGGGGATTTTTAGGATTTTTCACTGCCACCGTGGGAGGTTTGTGCTCTCAACTCCATAATTTGGGTTTTCCTTTTGGGTTTGGGAGGGAAAAGGAAGGAAGGGTTTTTTGGAAGGAAGGAGTTTGGTCACCCCTGGTTTGGGGGTGCAGGTGCCCATGGGAGGTGCCCATGGCAGGGGGTGGAATGAGATGGGATTTGAGGTCCTTTCCATCCCAAACCAGCCTGGAATTCCATGATCCCACCATGCCAGCTCCTTGGAACGCTCCGAGCAGTGCTGGTGAGGGTGAGGGAGCTCTGGCTCGGAAGCAAAGCCAGGCCTGGACTCTTCCAGGAGCTGTGCATTCTGGGCACGTGTGGATTGCCAGGGTTTGGCGTTTGGGGAGGAAAACTTCCAGAATAAATGAAGGAACCTGGGCCCAGATGGAATTTGGCACCTCCACCCTGAGCTGATTGCTCCTGGCACCGCAGTCCATGTCCTCCATCCCTGTTTCATCTCCTCTATCCCAGCTCCATCTCTGTCTCCTTCATTTCCATCTTCTTCATCCTGGCTCCCTGTCCCCCATCCCTACTCCATATCCTCTATCTCCATTTCCTCCATCCCTGCTCCATCTCCTCCATCTCCCCATCCCTGCTCCATCTCCTCCATCTCCCCCATCCCTGCTCCATCTCCCCCATCCCTGCTCCATCTCCCTCCCTGGTTGCTCCATTCAGGCTCCCTGGAGGCACTCCCAAGACCTCAGGGGGTGTTTGGGAAGTGCAGCCTTCCTTCCTACCCTGCCTGTGCTGGCACAGTGGGCAGGACACTGATGGATTGCTGTGTTTGTCCTCTCAGCTGCTCCTGGCACTGTTTTTCCGTGGGCTAAAAATACATCCCAGGACTGTGGAATGGGTCCCCAGCTGCCCGTGGCCAAACTGATGGATCTGCTCAGCCCTGGGAAGCTCCCACTTCCCTCGGTTTCCACCCTCGGAGGAAGAGCCTGGGCCCCGGCGATAAAAAATATCGGATTTGGGGAATAAAATAATAAAGGCATCCCACAAAAAAAGCAGATCCCTCAAAATACATCGGTGATCATTGAATGAGTCAGGGAATTATGGGATGGCTTGGGATGGAAGGGACTTTAAAACCATCCCAATCCAGCTGTTCCATGGGCAGGGACAGCTCCCACTGTCCCAGGCTGCTCCAAGCCCCATCCAGCCTGGCCTTGGGCACTGCCAGGGATCCAGGGGCAGCCACAGCTGCTCTGGGAATTCCAGCTCAGCCAGGAATTCCCAATTCCCAATCTCCCACCCATCCCTGCCCTCTGGCACTGGGAAGCCATTCCCTGTGTCCTGTCCCTCCAGCCCTTGGCCCCAGTCCCTCTCCAGCTCTCCTGGAGCTCCTTTAGGCCCTGGGAGGAGCTCTGAGCTCTCCCTGGATCCTTTCCTTCTCCAGGGGAACATTCCCAGCTCTCCCAGCCTGGCTCCATATTCCAAAGGGAATGAATTATAAATCCCCCGATATTCCTTGGTCTGGAATTCAGTCCAGTGAATGCAGAAGATGCCTCTGCTAAAATTTCACCTTGGAAAACTCATGGAATTTCAGGATGAGAAAAACCAACCCTTAATCCCAACAGGTGCCTGAACACTTCAAAATAATTCCCGCAGGGACCCTTTGACTCTGGAATTTGGGAATTACAATTCCAGGCTCGGGGGCTGGGATTGGCTGCAGAAATTTGGCTGCCAGCTCCAAAAATCCAATTTTGGGACAGCAACTCCAAAGTTCGATTCTGGAGCTGCCAGTGCTGGATTCTCTTCCAGGGGAATCAGAAGAGTCACTATCCCCTGGGGCTCCGTGGGCTGGGTGAGTTATTCCCGGCTGGAATCGATGGATGAGATCCATTCATGGCCATAAACATGGGAGGAGGAGGAGCAGCCCCGCTAATGAGCTGCTCGTTAATGGTCATTAATGAGATCCTGTTAATGAGGGGGCCCAGCTGAGTACTGGGATTTTTAGAAGGGTATCCCAGGATTTTTAGGGTGGGTTCCCAGCTGAATACTGGGATTTTTAAAGGGGATTCCAGCTGAATATTGGGATTTTTTAGAAGGGATTCCCAGCTGGATGTTGGGAATTTTAGGGAACATCCTTTCACTGAGAGTTGCCAGCCCCAGCGCTGCAGGATCCAGGAATGGATTCCCCTTGGAATGACAAACATTAAGGCAAAGCAGGAAGCTGTAACACCTCTGTCCCTAAAAAGGTTTCATTTTTTTTAGCTCCAAATGATCTTCGGGAGCGGATTTTCCTCATTCGAGCCGAGCTCCTTTAAAAATCAATGGGAATTTGGCTGGAGTATGGAATTGGAATGAACCCCCCCCCATCCCCCTGGTGTGGCTGAGCTGCCAGAGCTCTCCTTCCCTCATCCCTCAGCCACGAGGATTCCCGAAAAGAGGTGGGAAGCAGCCACTTAGAGCCCGGAGCCATTACCCGGAGTGCTCCCGGGGTTATCCGGAGGCTCCAGGAGTGTTTTTAATGGATGGCTCCAGGCTCAGGTATCGACCCAAGGCTCCAGAGGAGCCACGGGAGCAGCCCAGGCGCCTCCGGAATGGTCTCCAGAAGGATCCACGGCAGTGAAATCCATCGCTGTTGCTCTTCCCAGGCTGCGTTCCCGGAGGGAAGCACGGGCAGAGGGTGCCCCGCGGATCCTGGGTGGGTTTGGTTCCCAGGAAAGGGATTCTTTCTTTTCCTGAGGTTTCTCCAGCTCTGCCCTGGAGCTCCTGGCTCTGGGATTTAATCCATAAAAGTGGTGATGTCATGGCTGCGGAGACAGGAATTAGGAATTCAGGAAGGATGAGGTGAGGCCACTCCGTCCCTGACTCCGGGAAAGTCACTTTGGGGTTTTTCATTGCTGTACTCCGGGAGAATTCCAAACATTCCATGAGGCACCTGCTCTGCTTGGGGCTGCAGGGAAATTTTGGGTGCTGTTCACTCCAAAACAGCCACAAAAAATAAAATCCCAAACTGGGCTGTGGAATTCCAGAATGGTTTGGATTGGAAGGGACTGCAGAGATCATCTTGTTCCAATCCCTGCCACAGGCACATCCCAGTGGGAATTCTGCTGGGAGAAGGCCCTGCTGCAGGAGTCACTGGGAATCGTAAGATTGGCTCAAAAACTGGAAATATTCCCAATAAAACCTCACCTTGGGACAAGGCATGGAGGGGCAGGACACAGGGAATGGCTCCCCAGTGCCAGAGGGCAGGGATGGGTGGGAGATTGGGAATTGGGAATTCCTGCCTGGGCTGGAATTCCCAGAGCAGCTGTGGCTATCCCTGGAAGTGTCCAAGGCCAGGTTGGAGCAGCCTGGGACAGTGGGAGTGTCCCTGCCCATGGAAGAGGTGGGATGGGAAGGGATGGGAAGGGATGGGAAGGGATGGGATGGGATGGGATGGGATGGGAATGGGGATGGGGATGGGATGGGATGGGATATGGGATGGGATGGGGATGGGGATGGGATTTAACTTCCCTCCCACCCCAAACCATTCCAGGATTCCATCCTTCTGGGATCCCACACCAATTCCCCAGAGCTGCTCATGTCTCCCAGGCCACTCAGTTTTCTGCTCCCCTGGGAATTCCATGGATGGAAACACTGGGGAGAAGTGGGAACACATCGAGGAAAGGCTCTGGAATTTGATGGTGAAATGGGAAAAATTCCAGCGTTTTGGAGGAATAATCCAGGCCCAGGGAAGCCATTCCTGGGGCTCTCCTTACACCAACTCCAGGAGCCTCCTGTGGGGATCCACCCTGGCCTCATCCCAAATATTCCCATTTCCCGGCCCCTCGGCACCACGAGCCGGATTTATTTTTCCAGGAGTAGACAGAGCTGGGCTCATTGATCCCACAGACTTTCCTTGCAGCTTTCCAGGTGTTTTCCAAAAAAAAAAAACCATGGGAGCAGCTGGAAAAGCTTCATTCCCCCCGAGGTTCCTGCGCCTCCACCACCCCGAAAATGTGGGATTGAGGTGATCCCAGAGACTGAGGTTCTTCCAGCCCTTCCCTCCTTCTGCCCATGGGCAGGTTATAAACATCCCATCTGTTCTCCATGCCAATTCCCAAATCCCCACGGGACAGAGGGAGAGAGGCCCAAATCCCATGGATGCCCTGGATGTGTCCTGGCACCTCCACCACATCCAGCAGGAAAAACCCTTTTCCCAACGTTTCCCTGGCCTAAAATGAGGGATATTTTTAGGGATTAAGGTCACAAACACTGGATTAGGATGGAGGCACCGACCAAGGAGGGACCTTGGATTGAGGCTGAAAATTCCACAGTTTTAGGTCAGAACCGGGAGTTTGCCTCGCCTTGGAATTCCGGTGTTGGGAAAAGCTGTGGCTCCTGGCAAGGCTTAATTCAGGTGTGTTCTACCCCAAGCATTGCCTGCAATTAATAAAGGATTCCTTGACTCCCAAACAGTGCCCGAGCGTTCAGTGCACTCCTGGGTATTCCAGGATCCAGGAATGCTCCTGTTCCTCCCCACCACCACCAAGTGACTCCAGCTGAACAGCTGGGAACGCTTTGGAATGACCGAAACCCCTCTGTCCTTTCTCCCTCTCTTCCTGCGCCATCCTCAAATCCCTCTATTCCCGACGTCCCTCCGGCACTAGGGAGTGAAAAGAGCGGGATTTGGGATAAATTTCTCCATGCCTCGGGAATGTTTGTGTGCCCGGTGCAGGGTGTGCCTGTTCCCGGGAGAACAGGCAGATCTGTTCTTTGTCTTTCCCTTCGCCGGGGCTGGAAATGAGGGATCGCTGCCGAGATTCCTGCCGGCTTCAGGGAATGGATGCCCTGGGGATGCTCTGCTTTGTCTCAGCTTCTCCCGGGAGTGCCTCTGGCAGCTCCAGCCTTTCCCACCCCCTTCCAGCCCAGGTGGAAATGGATTTCACCTTTTCCATCCCGATTTAAACTCCTCGTGACCTCTCCTAGGGGTGTCCGTGGAATTTCGGGAGCTCGGCGGTTTCCACTCCCGGGAAGCTCCAAAAAAACTTCCAGCACTAAAAACCTGGGCGAGGAACACTTCCCAGCGGGAATTTGGGTGTCGGGAGAAGGATTTTCCCGCAGGAGCCTCTTCGTCCCCATCCCGCTGCTGGGGTTCCCGGGAAGTGCCCACTCCTCCCGCAGGCGATGTGGATGCAGGGATTGATCCCCGGGGGCCCCCGGGAATGGGAGGAACAGCTGGGAAAGCTCGCACGGAAAGATCCCCAGGGAGGGAATGCATGGAGGAATCCAAATCCCGTGGGAGCAGCGGCTGCTCCCTGCCTGGAATGCGCCCGTGCCGAGTCACCTGTTGGGCAGGCTCCTAGCTGGGATAATAAAACCTGGGTTTTGTGCTTTTCCAGAGCCAAAATTCCCGCCGTGTTCCCGGATCCAGCGGGGTGGGCTGGGTGGATTCCCCGGGCACAGCCGCGATCCAGGGGCAGGAACGCAATTCCCGCATATCCCCGCGCGCAGGGATGCGGGTCTGGAATTCAGCCAGCTGCGAGGGCTGGAAAAGAGCTGGAAAAGCCCCGGAAAAGGGAAGTTTTAGCCCGGCCGGACGGGAAATCTCACCCGGGCGGGCTGCGGTGGGGGACAGGGAAAGCTTCATCCCGGCCGCTCCCCTCTTCCCTCTGCGGCATCCCGGGACTGGCGGGAGGGATGGGAAGGGAAGGGAAGGGAAGGGAAGGGAAGGGAAGGGAAGGGAAGGGATAAGGCGGACGGAATAAGCAGCCCAGACCTGTTGCCATCAGAGCACGCTTTACTTCGGCAGCCGCGGGCGGCGGGACGGGACCGGGACGGGACCGGGATGGGACCGGGATGGGCCGGGATGGGCCGGGAGGGGCCGGGAGGGGCGGCTCCGGCCACACCGAGCATCTCCCGCATCCCGGGATCCCTTCGCCTGCTGCTTTTCAGGAGGAAAACGCTCCGAGCCGAGCCCGCGTGTCCGCGGGAAGGCTGCGGGCGGTCGGTCCATCCGTCAGTCCGGCGGTCATCGCTGCGGTC
>VZTN01034701.1:596-11560 GCA_013400515.1 Erpornis zantholeuca | reverse complement strand
CCCGGCCATGAGGAGGAGGAGGAGTTGGGCGGCGGCTCCGTGCTGAGCCCCCGCCGGAGGCTGAGCCCCCCCCGNCGGGACTGACGGGGCTGAGACCCCCACGGACGGTGCTGAACCCCCGGACTGGAGGTGCTGAGCCCCCCGGACCCTGCTGAGCCCCCCCGGCCGTGCTGAGCTCGGGGTTCCCCCGCAGGTGAGGCCGGGGGGCTCCCCCCGCTCCTCCAGCCCCGGCTCCCTTTTCCAGAGGGATCCCCCCATTCCCATCTCCCTTTTCCAGCGGGATCCCCCCGTTCCCGGCTCCCTTTTCCAGCGGGATCCCCCCGTTCCCAGCTCCCTTTCCCAGCGGGATCCCCCCATTCCCAGCTCCCTTTTCCAGAGGGATCCCCCCATTCCCAGCTCCCTTTTCCAGCGGGATCCCCCCGCTCCCGGCTCCCTTCTCCAGCGGGATCCCCCCGTTCCCGGCTCCTCTGCCCTGCTCTCCCCCCCCTCTCCCCGATCCCGCTGCCGCCGCCTTTCCAGGCGCTTCCAAGGAGCTTTATTTAATCCGGGATCAGCCGGGCCGGGGCCAGCGCCGTGTGCCGAGCCCTGGCTGAACCCCGGCCCCGGGATTTGCTCGGGAGCTGCCCCGGGAAGCGACGCCGGCTCCGCTGGGCTGCGAGGAAGGATCCGGATATCCCTGGAAAACCGGGAGGCTGCTTATGGTAGGACGGAGCGACGCTTAATCCATTTTATCCACAGGTTTTTTTCTGGAATCGCTGCCAGGATTCCCTGGAACAGCGTTTAGGGCTGTGGGTTCCAGCCGCAGGATTCCCTGGAATTGCGCTTTGGGCTGGGAGGATTCCCTGGAATTGGCGTTTTGGGCTGTCAGGATTCCCTGGAATTGGCGTTTTGGGCTGTCAGGATTCCCTGGAATCGCGTCTGGGGCTGTTCCAGCCGCAGGTTTTCCCTGGAATAATGTCCGGGGCTGTCAGTCCCAGCCGCAGGTTTTCCCTGGAAGCCTTCCCGATTTTTTCCCGGTGGTTTTTCCCAGCGCTCGCACAGAGCAGGATGCGCCGGGATGATTCCACTTAAATTCCGCTTAAATTCCACTTAAATTCCGCTTAAGTTCCACTTAAACTCCACTTAAATTCCACTTAAATTCCTCCCGCATGGAAATAAGGACAGAAGCAGCCCGGGCTGCTGGAAATGCCTGTTAAAAACTGGGATTTTCCCTCGGAAAATCCCAAAGTTGGGATTCCAGCTGCTTTCCCACGACCTGGTCAAAATCCTCTTCCAAACCGATGGACAATAAACTTTATTTTCCATTATTTGATTAGAAATTGGATTAATCTGAATGAATAAAGAGGCGAGAACTGCTAAAAGCTGTTTTTTTTTGTCGGGAAATAAGGAGAAGGAATTTATTTGGGCGCTGGGAATAGCAGGAGGGAAGATTAGTGGGAGATTAAGGCACGCTGGGAATGATGGAGGCAGAGATTATTTTTAACTCTTGGTGCCTGCTGGGCTTGGAAGGCTGAGATGAGGCCTTAAAACTTGAGGTTTTTAGGTATTTTTCAGGTACTTTTTTTAGTTTTTTTTTTAGGGACTTTTAGTTGTTTCTTAGAGTATTGTTGAGAGTATTTTTTAGGTATTTTTAAGATATTTTTAGGTATTTTTTTCGGTGTTTTTAGGCAAGTTAACTTACTTTTTAGGGTATTTTTTAAAGGTCTTTTTTAGGTATTTTTAAAGGGGTTTTTTGGGTTTTTTTTTAAGGTATTTTAAAGGTATTTTTAGGGGGGTTTTAAAAGTATTTTTGGGCATTTTAAAGGCATTTTTAAAGGTATTTTTAAGGTATTCTAAAAGGTATTTTTTAAGGTATTTTTTAGGTATTCTATAAGGTATTTTTAAGGTATTTTTTAGGTATTCTAAAAGGTATTTTTAAGGTATTTTTTGGCTCTTTTTTAGTAATTTTAAAGGTATTTTTAGGTGTTTTCGAGGTGTTTTTAAGGTATTTTAAAGGTATTTTTAGGCACTTTTAGTTTGGGGTTTTTTAGGGATTTTTAAGGTATCGTTCAGGTANTTGGCTCTTTTTTAGTAATTTTAAGGGTATTTTTAGGTGTTTTTAAGGTATTTTTTGGCTCTTTTTTAGTAATTTTAAAGGTATTTTTAGGTGTTTTCGAGGTGTTTTTAAGGTATTTTAAAGGTATTTTTAGGCACATTTAGTTTGGGGTTTTTTAGGTATTTTTAAGGTATCGTTCAGGTATTTTCAAAGGTCATTTTAGGTATTTTTCAGGCATTTTTAAACTTTCCCCCAGTGCTGCACTGAGGTGTTTTGTGTTATCGATAAAAACACCCCAAAGTGACGATGAGGAGAATCCAAATTGGATTTAAACCCAAAAACTCCTCTTGGCTTTTCCCATGGATTTTAATCCTGGCCTGGCACCGTGGAACCTTTGGGGTTTCGTGGATTTGGGAGATAAAAAGTGGATTTGGGGTGGGATTGAACCTGGGTCGAGAGGAGATTTCTGCCCTCAAATTGCATTTTGTGGGAGGAGCGGAGCCGAGTGCGATCCCAGTGCTGTTCCCAAAATCGGGAAGGAGCTGAAATTCCACATTTTCCCTCTCCCGTTGGGCTGGGGGTGAGCTTTGGGAAAACGCCAGGGTGAAAATCTGCTTTTTTCCTGTAAAAAAACCTCATTTTCTTGGTGAAAAACCTCGTTTTTTTGGAGTCAAACCCTCCTTCTTCGTGTAAAAATGGCTTTTTGTGTGCAAAAAAAGTGATTTTCTTGCCTAAAAATCTGCTTTTCTGGGTGAAAAATCTCTTTTTTTTGAGTGAAACCCTCCTATTTGTGCAAAAAAAGTTTATTTTCATGTGTAAAAACATCTTTTTTGAATCAAACATTCCTTTTTTGAGCAAAAACCTCAATTTTTTGAGTGAAACCCAAAAACCTGCTCTTCTTGTGCAAAAAAAAAGTGATTTTCTTGCCTCAAAATCTGCTTTGTTTGAGTAAAGCCCCCATTTTTTGTGCAAAAAAGTGATATTTTGTGCAAAAAAGTGATATTTTGTGCAAAAAAGTGATATTTTGTGCAAAAAAGTGATATTTTGTGCAAAAAAGTGATATTTTGTGCAAAAAAGTGATATTTTGTGCAAAAAAGTGATTTTCTTGCCTAAAAATCTGCTTTTCTGGGTGAAAAATCTCTTTTTTTTGAGTGAAACCCTCCTATTTGTGCAAAAAAAGTTTTTTTTTTTTCAAAAAAACCTCTTTTTTGAGTAAAACGCTTTTTTTTTTTCCTAAAAATCTGCTTTTTTTGGTGTAAAAATCTGCTTTTTTTTGGTGGAAAAATCTGGGTTTTTTTTCTCAAACCCAGACGGGAGGTTGGGAGCAGATCCCTCACAGTTCCGGGGTTTTTCTCTCTGTTCCCAACTTCTTCCCACCCGCTCCAGGAACAGCTCCATTTCCTTGGGAAAATTCCCCAAATTCCCCAAATTTCCCCAAATTTCCTCTGCACCCCCTGAGCTCTGTTCCTTGGGGAAACTCAGCTTGGCTGAAATGTGGGAACATCCAGGATGAGATGGAGATGCTTTTTCCTGAAGTTTCATGGAATTTTGGGGTTGTGAAATTATGGGAATGACATCCATGGGCACATTCCCTTCTCCCTGGGCCCATTCCCTTCTCCCTGGGGCCATTCCCTGCTCCCTGGGCACATTCCCTTCTCCCTGGGCACATTCCCTGCTCCATGGGCACATTNGGCACATTCCCTGCTCCCTGGGGCCATTCCCTGCTCCCTGGGCCATTCCCTGCTCCCTGGGCACATTCCCTGCTCCCTGGGGCCCTTCCCTTCTCCCTGGGCACATTCCCTGCTCCCTGGGCACATTCCCTGCTCCCTGGGGCCATTCCCTGCTCCATGGGCACATTCCCTGCTCCATGGCTCCCCCAGATCCCAGAATCCTGGAGGAGCAGAGCTGGAAGTGCCCCCCAGGATCGCTGATCCAAGCCCCAGCCCTGCCCGGACACCCCAACAATCCCACCCTGACATTCCCGGTGCTCCAGCAGCCTTGGGAATGTGACCATTCCCTGATATCCCTGGTTTCCCTTGGGTCCCTCTGGCTTTCTCCAACATTTCCCTGTGCTGGAGGAGCTGGAAAACTCCTGGGTGGTTCACTCACTGGTGGTGCTACCCAAGTGCTTTTAATTTCCCGGGAATGTGGGGGAGCCCCCAGCCATGGAATGGGAATGAGCAGAGGCAGCTCCCGAGGGGAGAATTCCCTGCCTCACCTGGGAGAGGAGGAGATTTGGGAAGGGGAGACGCCAGGAACGAGGAGTTTGGGAGTTCAGCCAGCAAAATCCCTCGGTTTGCTTTTGTGTTTGAGGGGAAAAACCTGGAAAAGGGAAGGGGAGGGGATTTGGGGAATTCTAAAATGCTATAGGGAAAGGACTTCTCTCGGGAGGGCATTCCCAGTGGTGATTCCAGGCTGCCCCCGGATCCTGGCAGTGCCCAAGGCTGGGTTGGACGAGGCTTGGAGCAGCCTGGGATAGCAGGAGGTGTCCCTGCCCATGGATTGATGTCCCATCCAAACATCATTCCACTAATAATTCCATAATTCCACGATCCTCTGGTATTCCATGAAGAATCAGGGATTTCTGTTTGATTCTATTTTAATCGACATCAGGATTTGGATGCTTTGTGCCAGGCGCAGCAGCAGGGCTGTAAAGGAGGGGATAAATGCAGGTAAATTCCCGGATTTCCCCTCATTTCCAGGCCGAGTGGCTCTGGGAATGTGGTGCTGGGAGGGTGGGACTGGGGAGAAGCCTGGAATGCTGTGGCCTGCAGGAAGCCCCCGAGGCCAGGGCAGGATCCTCCTCCCCAGCTCTGGGATGAGAGGAATGAATGAGGCTTTTCCACCTGGATCCCTGAGTCACGGGAATGCGTTCCCAAGGGAATGATGGGGCTATTATGGGATTTCAGGAGAGGAGAGAGGCAGGGAAGGATCAATTCCTGAGACGCAAAACCCTGCGTGGCTCTGACTAAAGGTACCTGATTCCTTTTATTCCCTTCTTTAATTTTTTTCCCCCTATTTTTATTCCTTCCTGAATTTGAAAGAGCTTTCTTGGGCTGATCTTGGAATTTGACGGTTCTGGCATTAAAAGTTCTTCCTCATCCACGAATTAATGAGCTGCTCCTGGAATGAAATGCTGATTTTCTTTTTTTCGGGGGTGGATTTGATATTCGGAGTTGCTTCGATCCCCGCGGCCCTAAAATGGAATTTTAAGTGGAATTTAAAATGGGATTTTAAATGGGATTTTAAATTCTGTTTTAATGCAATGATTTTGATGTGATGATTCCGAGATAATATTTTATATTATAACTTTTCAAATCCGCTGTTTGAAGTTCCGGCTGTGCCTTGGGAATCCCAAACCTTCCCTGCCAAGCGTTTTTCTGCCACTGGAGGGATTTTTGTGTGGTGAATCCCAGGAAAGCTGTGAGGAGCAATCCTCGGGTTCCTTAGAGGGGAAAGCCGGGAATTCCGCACGAGGGTTTTGCCTTCCTGAGGTGGAAAAATGTATTTGGGAATGATTTTATTCCCGCTTGGGAATTTTTCCCGGAGAACTTGGGTGGCAGGGGAGCCCCCAACCCTTCTCGCCGCGGGGTTTTGGGGAGCTTTTCCCTCCTGGGACGCCTTCATTCCATGAAAATCCCATTAAAAATCCCGGCTCTGCTGCCGCGGGCTGGCTGCTCCTTCCCAGGTGTTGCTTGGCAGCCGGGATCTGCCAGCAGGAATTTAAAGCCTGGCTTAGCTGCTCCTGAGCCTCTGGAATTCTCCTCTCTGGGATGCAGAGCAGGGCAGCGCCATCCCACTGCTTCCCACGGATCCCATTCCCTGCTTCCAGCCCCGATCCTTCCCTGCCGCTCCCAGAGGCGCTGGCGTTGGGCTCGCAACGAGCGGCCCAGGTGGCCAAGGGGAGATTCCCTGGAATACAGGAGATTCCCGGGAAAACAGGAGATTCCGGGGAAAACAGGTGATTCCCGGGAAAACGGGAGATTCCCTGGAAAACGCGGCAGCCTCAGGAACAACGGCAAGGCAGGAATTCGCCCCTGGAGTGGGAGCAGAGACGCAGTTCCATCCCTTTCCTCCTCCCCGGGAGGTTCGGCAGTGGGAATGCACCTCGGGAGCTCAGCCTGGGCCCTTTCCCACCCTTTCCTTGGATAATTTTCCCTCTGTTGGTCCAGAGGGATGCAAGGAAGGGAGCAGGAGCTGTGCTCCCTGGAACGGGGGAATGATCCCGGCGGGATCTGTGGGCGAGGTTCCATTCCCTGCCGAACCAGACCAGGGGCACGGAGCAGAGCAGATTCCCGGGAATCTGTTCTGTTTCCATGGCCGAGCTCCAGTGAGAGCCCTGGTGAGTTCTCATCCTCTGGGAAAGCCAGGCTGGATTTTGGGATGTTCTCGCTTCTCTTCCTCCCTCCTTGTGCAGTGACCGAGGGCTCCTCCTCCTCCTCCTCCTCCCTGGCAGAGCCCCCGGGGTGGGATGGGTTCCTGGATGATCCCGTGGCACTCCCTGGATGCGCCCTGGAGGAGCTGGGATCCCCTTGGAGCAGGGAAAACAAATCCCTGAGAGCAATCCCAAGCCTGGAAAAGCCGGGCTGGAGTTTCCAGTTCCAAGGGGAGCTGGGGAGGCACTGGGCAGCCTGGGAGTGCTTGGGAAGGGCTGGGAATCACTTGGAGCAGGGAAAACAAATCCTGGAGAGGAAACCCAAACCTGGAAAAGCCAGGCTGGATTTTCCAATTCCAAGGGGGAAGTTGGGGAGGCACTGGGCAGCCTGGGAGTGCTTGGGAAGGGCTGGGAATCACTTGGAGCAGGGAAAACAAATCCCAGAGAGGAATCCCAAGCCTGGAAAAGCCAGGCTGGAGTTTCCAATTCCAAGGAGGAAGTTGGGGAGGCACTGGGCAGCCTGGGAGTGCTTGGGAAGGGCTGGGAATCACTTGGAGCAGGGAAAACAAATCTCTGAGAGCAATCCCAAAGCTCCTGCAGCCTGGGAAGCTGCCCCGGGGTCTGCAGGTGCCCATCCTGGATGTGATGGACAGGCTGGGGGCAGCCTGGGAGGGTTTGGGAAGGGCTGGGAACACCTTGGAGCAGGGAAAAATCCCTGAGGGAGCAGGGAAAAATCCCTAACATCCCTGAGAGCAATCCCAAAGCTCCTGCAGCCTGGGAAGCTGCCCCGGGGTCTGCAGGTGCCCATCCTGGATGTGATGGACAGGCTGGGGGCAGCCTGGGAGGGGTTGGGAAGAGTTGAGAACGCCTTGGAGCAGGGAAAACAAATCCCAGAGAGCAATCCCAAAGCTCCTGCAGCCCATGGGATCCATCCTGGAAGTGCAGGACACGCTGGGCGTTGGCAGATCCCAGATCCCAGGGGAGCATCCCAAGGTTGCCAGGCAACCACGGCTGCAGCTGCCTGGGGCTGCTCCAGATGTGGCCACATCTGGCACTGGCGGGGGAGGGGAACATCCCCTTCCTGCCGCACAGCTCGGGTTAAGCCGAGCTTTGGCAGGCCTGGCTCGTGGGAGCCCTCGCTGGGGCTTTAGGGTGGGCTTAGGGCGGCGTTAAAAGCGATTCTGCCTCGTGAAACGTTTGTTTGGGCCTGGTTTGGGTTGAATTCCATAAAAATGGGATTCTTCTGGATGGAAGGAATGCTGCCCTGGCAAAGGTTTGGGGTTTGTGTCCTTCCTTGTCCAAGGATGTGGGCAGGGAGTTTGGGATTCCAGGGGGCCAGGAAAGGTTGGAGTTTCATGGGTTTGGGAGGGCACATTGAGGTCCGAGGGGTTTTGATATTAATTTGATATTAATTAGGAAGATTTAATCACATTCCCGGGGTGGAGCTGGAATTCCCACTGTGCCTCATTGCTGGGTTGGTCAAAGAGCTGGGCAATAAATTGGACAATTCCTCTGATTTTCTCTGGGAATTTCCGTCCCAGGTTATTCCTGTCCTGCCGAGGATCAGGAACCTGTGATGAGCTGAGGAGTGACAGAGGATTAAGGAGCAGCTCAGGGCTCGGCTGAGCCGGATTTACAGGAAGTGCCTGTTTGGGAATGGAAGGGCTTTGACCTCTTGGAACGAGGCTGGAAAGGCTGGGAGAGCTGGGAATGTTCCCCTGGAGAAGGGAAGGATCCAGGGAGAGCTCCGAGCCCCTCCCAGGGCCTAAAGGAGCTCCAGGAGAGCTGGAGAGGGACTGGGGCCAAGGGATGGAGGGACAGGACACAGGGAATGGCTTCCCAGTGCCAGAGGGCAGGGATGGGTGGGAGATTGGGAATTGGGAATTGCTGGCTGGGCTGGAATTCCCAGAGCAGCTGTGGCTGCCCCTGGATCCCTGGCAGTGCCCAAGGCCAGGCTGGAGCACCCTGGGATAGTGGGAGGTGTCCCTGGAGGTGGAATGGGATAATCCTGACTGTCCCTTCCAACCCAAACCAGCCTGGAATTCCGCGATTCCCTAAAATTCTCAGTTTCTTCTGGACTGGCGTTTTCCTCTCCCACCCCTTCCCAGTGCTAATGCAATTCCCACCTCCCCAGCCCACGGGAGAGTCAGAAACGACCCCAGGTTCCACTAAAAGAAGTTAAATTCCCAGCACTGGTGGGAAAATGTGGGATTGTGCTGTATCCGTGTTTGCTTCGCCTCCCAGGGATGCAGGGAAAGGGAATGCAGAGGTTTCCAGGGAGCAGCGTGGATCCTGTGGCTTGGAGCCTCCAGGGAAATGAGACATTGCTCCATGGGGATAACCTGGGGCTCTGGGGGCCATGTGGGAAAATCCTGAATTATTGTCATACCTCCGAGGAAAATTGGGATTTCTGATCCACGGGAGAGGCCAAGCAAGGTTTGGAATGGTGGATGGAATTCCCTGGGGTTGGCAGCCCCCGTGGCTCCCCCAGCACGGCTTGGTGTGGGCTCAGGTCTAGGGCACATCCCTCAGCCTGGCCCCCCCTTTCCTGTCCCAAATCCTGCTTTTCCTGCTTCCAGCCCTGCCAGGCCGCAGGGATTGGGGCAGGAATTTCCTCCTGCTGTGCTGCGAGACAAATGGGGTAAAATGTGCTTTATTCCAGGAACTGGGAGCTCAGAACCTCGGGACTTTTCCCTTCCTCCTCTTCCTGCAAACCTTCTTGGGTTGTGTTTCGTTAAAATCTTCTTTTTTTGGGGAAAGCTGCTTCCTTTGGGAGGTTTGGAGGAGGGGATTCTATGGAACCACAGAATCCTGGGATGCCTTTGGGGTGGAAGGGACCTTGAAGCTCATCCCATTCCATGGGCAGGGACCTTCCCCTATCCCAGGCTGCTCCTTCCAGCCTTGGGCACTGCCAGGGATGGAGCATCCATGGGAAATTCAGTTTTTCCTTCCTCCTTTTCTTCCTGTAATGAAACTGTTCCCAGTGCCTGGTGTGGAAATGGATTCTGTTATCCTGGAGCAGCAATTCCTGGAATTTTAAATCTGCTGCCTGGGAATCCCTCAGCAGGAAGAGCCATTGGCTGATATTTAGGACAGATGGAAATTGTTGTTAATGAGGAGCTGGTACCCAAATGCTGCACGAATAATGAAATAAATCATTGATTTAATTTATTTAAATCATTCCTGTCCCTTTGGCTCCGAGGAACTTGAATTAAAATGGGATGGGAAAGGGAAAGATCCCACTTGGGATGCTCCTGGAATGAAGAGCAGAGGGGGGGATTCGGATAAGGAAAGTTAAAATGTGGACAAAATCGAGGAGAGGTTTTTAATTACAAAACATTTCTTTATGATTTAGGAAATATGGAAAAGTGATGGGGATTTCTTCTCCTCTTCTTTTCCAGGCATTTGGAAAATCATCCAGAGGTTCAGTGCTGAGGGAATGCTGTGGGAGCATGGCTGGAGCAGCACTCGGAGCCTGGGCACAGGATGCAGGTGATGGTGAGTGGGAGTCGTTAATTACAGACCTCTAATTACAGACCCCAGCCATGGGGAGATCATGGAATCCTGGCATGGTTTGGGTGGGAAAGGACCTTAAATCCCATCCCAGCCCACCCAGGGACACCTTTTACTGTCCCAGGCTGCTCCAGCCTGGCCTTGGGCACTGCCAGGGATCCAGGGGCAGCCACAGCTGCTCTGGGAATTCCAGCCCAGCCAGGAATTCCCAATTCCCAATCTCCCACCCATCCCTGCCCTCTGGCACTGGGAAGCCATTCCCTGGGTCCTGTCCCTCCATCCCTTGGCCCCAGTCCCTCTCCAGCTCTCCTGGAGCCCTTCAGGCCCTGGGAGGAGCTCTGAGCTCTCCCTGGATCCTTCCCTTCTCCAGGGGAACATTCCCAGCTCTCCCAGCCTGGCTCCAGGTGCCCTTGGAGAGCTGGACACGGAGGCCTCGCCTGTAGCTTTGTTTCCCCCACTCCCCAGCCCAGGCGGGATCCCGAACCCGCGGGTGCGAGAGTGCACTGCCCTTTCCCGAGGAGCCCGAGGTGAAACATTTCGGCAGGATAAAATCGCCCTGTGGAGAATTCCAAAACCATTCCGGGAGGAAAAGGAGCGTCTCGGCCTCCAGTAAAAGGCCGCAGCTCCCCGAGTTCCGGGGGTCCCTGCAAACCCTTCCCTGTGCCCGCAGTGGGACGCCGCTCTCTGCCTCCCCGGTGGATCTCCGCCGCGGGGCCGTGATCCCGCTCGGCCCGCGCCGCTCCCGGCGCTCCGGAGGCAGCTCCCGAGCCGTTCCCGGCGCTCCGGAGGGCAGCCGGGGGAGCCATGAGGAGGTTGGGCTACTGCCGGGTGGTGCTGGCCACGTCGCTGCTCTGGGTGCTGCTGGACGTGTTCGTGCTGCTCTACTTCAGCGAGTGCAACAAGTGCGAGGAGAGCCGCGAGCGCTCGCTGCTGCCGGCGCTGCGGGGTGAGTGCCGCGATCCCATCCTCATCCCGGGATCCCACCCTCATCCCGGGCTCCCACCCTCATCCCGGGCTCCCACCCCCCTCCCCCGCTCCCAC
>VZTN01034700.1:0-16600 GCA_013400515.1 Erpornis zantholeuca | reverse complement strand
CCCACAGGCTTTACACCTGCTCATGGGTGTTCTTTAGGGACAGCTCTTCATGTTGCCTCTTTTTTGACTTCTAGCATCATTTGCACCCACATGAGAAAGTAATAGCAGTAGTGGTCCATGCTCCTGACAAGTTGGGGTGCCCTCTTAGCAGCATCATGGATCTTAGCCCTGGTAGACAGCATACCTCTTTGTGACTCTGTCAGACCATCATGATACTGTGATTTGAAAGTTTATGCCGCCTTCCGTAATAGTAATTTGGAGATAAAGTTTATTTAAGAATAGATATTTAAATAGCAATGCATTTCTGCATGTAATAAAACTTAGCTCTTGAGGAATCTAAACAAAAGTATGTGTACCTGTCTTACATTAACAGTGGAAATTGCATTCGTCGTAATTCAACTAGTAGCAGTAGTTAGTTTCTTAGGTTTGCTGTATACCATTTTTACTCACTTCTTCCATACTTTTCATCATTTGTAGAGGTTGATGCCGTGTCTAAACGGCAATCTAAAATTCACTTTGGAGTGATTTCCTTGTACCAGGTAGCAGCAGCTCCTACTTCTGTGGGCAGGCTATTCAGTCAGGAACTGCACACTGAGAGCCACCTGGCTTCAGCAAGTATCCAAGCCTGGGCACCCCTGGAACATACCTGCATGCACAGCTTGGGGCACAGGAGCAAGGCTAAAGCATAGTACTGCAGGACTGGTGAGGTGGGTTTGCTAAGATGGTTAGCAATTTCACCAAGGTCTAGTTTAAGGAGTGAAAGGTGAGGGTTATTTACTTAGATTAGCAAGGTTTCAAATGCAACAGAATGTGCAGAAACATAGGATGAACAATAACAACTACGTTAACTCACATACGTTACCACAAAGAGGAAATTGGTGTATAATTCTATTAACTTTAATCATGCTGAAGATATTGAACCTCAAAAAGACTACAAAATTATTGCAGTCTAGTAGAAGCTATAAGACTAGTGCTGGCAACTCTGAACTGAACAATTAAGCAGCAAGAACAAGGACAAAGAGATAAGAAAGTTTCTGCATACTGAGAGATTTATAGTTTACCTTTGTGTTGCTGCCTATACAGAAACACACATATTCCCCTTAGTGAAGACTCAGGGATTTCTTTATTTTTTTCTTTTTAATAAGTAAGCTTTCAAATTCACTTACCCCAAAATAAACTGTTTTGAAAGAATAGGGTGCAAGGAAAAATTGTTTTTTTACTGTTGATGGTAGAATATACACATAGGCTTGATGCATGACAGTAAAAATAGCGTTATTTTTTCCACTTATTTTCCTTTGACATTTTATGATGTTGTATAAAAGGATAATGTATTTTTTCCCTTCATGCCCTGCTTTAATTCTAATAATTAATTCCTAAAGAAAAACAGCAGAAATAAAAATGGGTCTGGAGCTAGGGACAAAATAATAGAAGATATAAATAGAGTAGTACGTGAAAGGATAGTGGAAATAATGGAAGTGTTTTTAGAACAGGGACATGATACAGTATAAGAAATAATGAATTACATGGAAAAGATAAATTGAGCTTTCCTGGTGATCTTTTCTACTAACTCAGGAACAAGGTGACATTTTGCAACATTTCCAAAGCAATATATTTAAATTGGAAGAAGGCATTTACTTCTATTTCCCCTGTTTTTTAAACACAACGTGTTCTTAAGTTCTGGTCATTGACTGTCACAAAATCATATGATGTTTACTAAAAGTGGAACAAAACTGCAAATGTACATTAGCAAAGAAATACACAGATATATATTGGATAGGATACAAAAACCCAAGGTCTCTAAATTCCCTTCAACTGAGCCTTTGGGCTAATTACTGGTATTTGGTGATAGGATGAAATCCTTTTGCACACTTTGCTTTGCAATGGTCCATTGCCATAAGTAGTGTTAATTTTTTTTTTTAAATGTTCAATTACTGAACTGCCTGGTTTTGCATACAATATCTTACATGCTTGAATTAATTTCAACTTAACACTTAAATGCCTTAGCATGGATTCTGGTAAGCAATATACAGGTAAGTTAAATCCTCCCAAGCCCTCATCTGACTTTCATTTTGTGCTTGTAACAAGCATATGAAGACTGGGGTCTGTTCCCTTCTTTTTCTGACAGTTTATTTTTCTCCCCTTCCACTCGTTTTTATTTGTTTTAACAAAAAGTGTGCAGTTGTTTAACACTTAACACTTATGTGTTACATTAAATGTTTTGTGGTGCAGAACCCATGCTTTGCTATATGTTAGTATGTGTGGTTTGATTGCTGATAGGAGGTTTTGTGCATGACCCTTTGTGATAAAAGCAATAATTCTGCTGTCTTCGTCATAGCTAGTACATTTGTGCTTTTGTGTAGCAGAGTCTGGTGGATCTGTTTGGAAGAGAAAGAGACTGTGAATGCCACTGCATTTCCAGTCCCACAGGTAACTGGTTTTGCCTCAGAAGGTGCAAGGTGAGCTGTTCTTCCATGACTGGGAACTCTGAGCACCTGCTGTGACTGCCACACTGCAAATCCTGATCCACTTAAATTGTTGTGTACATTCTGGTGCATATACATTAATATGGCCACAGAGGCAAGATTCATATTGCCCAGAGAGGCTGTGGATGCCCCATCCCTGGAAGTGTTCATGGCCAGATTGGATAGGGCCCGGAGCAGCCTGGTCTGGTGAGTGACATCCCTGCCCTTAGCAGGGGGGTTGCAACTAGATGGTCTTTAAGGTCCCTTCTAACACAACACATTCTATGATTTTATGATCTTTACAAATAATATTTTTCTAAACTCCTTTTTTCCATCATACACATATAGGAGAGAGGGCAAAAGTGAGTTTTGCTGGCTTCCACCACAGCTTTTCCAGTCCTCTCCAGGTGTCAGCCTGCTCTCATCCTGCTTCTGGTGACTTACCTCCTCCTTTGTCCACCTTCCCAGTCATGGATTTCAGAGAAGAGGGAAGGTGACTCTGCCCTTAGCACCACCTCCTCACCATCCACACGTTCATACACCTCTCTGGCTCAACCCAGACCTGTTTTTTCTCCTTGATGGGAAGGATTTAGACTAAGCCTTGCAAAGCCAGCTGACAAGTCACACTTCTTGTTTGGGAAGGAACAAGAGCTGTTGGCATACTTGGGTCCTGAACACCCTCCCATCCTGTGGGAATGGTGGTGGACTCTGGACATGTGTTGGGAAGGTGGTGAAAGGCCTTCCCTTGTAGTAGCCATGACTGGCAGGCGTCCAGCCACCAGCCATGGCAAATGGTAGGAGGGTGAGGCAGCACCCTGCCTCTTCCAACCACCCTGCAGAGCTTCAGCCATGCTTTGGACCATGGGACACCCACCAGCTGAGGCTCACAGCAGAACCCTAAGCCCAGTATCACAAACAGAGCAGGCAGGTGCAGGGAAGGCAGGACCCTTTGGAGAGGCAGCGTCAGCTCTTTTACTTCTCTAACACATCTGCTGGAGGGAGTTCTAGGCTGAGAACCCTATGCCTGTCTGAGGCCTCCCTGTTGTGACAGCTTCCATTCTTGGAGACCCTGACAGACCCCAGCTGCAGGCCCACAAGGGACAGCTGGGTCTGCCTTGGGTCACTGCAGACCCTCCTAAACAGTACCTGGGGAATTCCTTATATGTAACAGGGCACCCTGCTGCAGTGGGGCACTTCCATCTCTTTTCAGATGGTGTTAAACACGTGGAATAATTTGATCCTGTAGTATCTATCATCTCCTATAATTTTCATTTTGGTTTTACCCAATTTTGTATATTTGTATGAGGACTTTTAGGCACCTAATTGCTCTCTGCATGCACAGACAGTGCACAAGGTGCCAGCACTTACTGAAACCTGTTTGAAAAGTGAGTGGTGTGACTCTGAAATGTCATTTGTGAAGGAGGTAGAAGAGAAGAAAGAAACACCAGTTATTTCTTTAGACTTTTTTTCAGTACTGTCAAAAAAACCTGGAACTCATCCCACTTGATACCAGTAATTCCTCCCTCAGCTGTCTTTATATATGTTTGCAGAAGTATCTTGTGAAGCAAAGCAGCAGGATCATTTGGGATTAAAAACCTCATAACCTTTTCTATGAGACAGCAGTGTCTTGGTGGGATTTGGGGTTGATTTTGGTGATCAGATAATTTCATTGATATGGTTTGGAGTGTAACCCTACAGACATTTGGATTTAAGACAGGAGGGAGTACACCGTGGGGAGGCAAAGTGTACTCCCTTTCTTTTCCTCTTACTCTTACTGTGTCTGTGTCAGCACTGTGCTAGAACAGCACCAAAGTGGTTACTTTTATCAGAAAATAGAAAAAGCATCTCTTTGATAGTGAGTCCAAAAGTAACTGTTCTGCTTCATATGGATCTGTGGGCCTCTGCCAGTGCCTGGGTTTGGGCAAAGTTTGTTGGTGGCTCAGCTTCCTGTAATTGAAAGTCATTCTGATTTCTGCACTGTGGTGTAATTGCTCAAAAAAACATGTTATTTGATGATTAAGATTCTGGAGTGAATTGTGTTCTTTTGGGTTCTTGCACTGTTTCTCCATCAGGGACTTGGTTTCAGTGGTGTGCAGCTGCTGGAGTTGATTTACAGTGCTGCGGCTGTGGCTAGTCATAAATAAATCCTCTTATATAGTTGTTATGAACACCTGTTAGATCATCTGTCAGCAAAGCGCTGTTCACATTTATCATGGTGCGGTAGTTATTTTACCTCAATCCATTTCCGACTGACTCGGCCTCCATCACTGGATTACTATTACCACACCATAATCGCTCGTTTCCACTCCATGTTACAACTTGCAGATAAAAGATTTCACTACTTGGCCAAATTTCATAAATAAAGGAGCAGTTCAGTGCAGTAAAAGTTTATTTTTGTCATCATTTGTCACCCCATTATTCTATAAATCAAATGGAATAGTGCTATTGCTAGCTCAGGCGTTGCTGTCAGCCCTAGGCATAGAAATGGTCCGTTTCTTCTTTTTAGATGAGATGACATGTCTTTCAGACTTAACTGGCTTATGGCTTTGTTTCACCCATTTTGTTTTATCGGCCCTTCAGAAAAATCCTTGGGGACCAGAGAGACTAAAGAAGTAAAATGGAATCAGAAAACACAGTAAAACATGCTGCTTTAGCTGTGTTACGTACGTTTCCCTCCCCCACAATCATTCATTTACAAACTCCTCTGCAAAAATAATGGATCTGGATATAAACAGCTCCTCAATGCATTCCCCAGCTTTACACAGACTTTATCGTTCATGTCAAACCGTGGGGTATGAAAGGGCTCCAGAGAGGGTGCTACAAATGCTTCTGCTCCTAAATGGACTTCCAAACTGCTCAGGGACTGCATTGTGGGATTGTGCTTTTGTTTCAAAGGTCTGTGCTGATGACTTGCATTTCGGGGCCGGAACCATCTAATAATGCTGCGCTGTGCCTTGCTACACAGCTTCACAAACAAAACCTTCAGGGTTCAGGATGTTCCTCCGTGCCTTCCCAGGCACAGCTGTCACAGAAATGTTGTTTGCCTTTTTTATTTTTCAATAATTTCCTAACTCTGGCTGTAAAATCTGTACCCGGGCCATGCCTTGATTTTTCGGCTCTGTGTCTGTTACAGATGCTTGGGGTACTCTTGATTTATTGAGAAGTTAGGAGATGGATCTCAGACTAAATTTTGAAGAAAGCAATATTCCTTGGTTTAAAAAGAGCCAGATAGGATGATGATAAAGAGATGGGGTAATAGAAAAGGGTTTATAGTTGATATTATATTTCTGAGTTGGTTCTAATTCAAGTTACATTCTTCATAGTCATTATGTAGCTCATAAATTCAATAAAGTGTTTTACTATTACTATAAAAATGACAGGAGGGGGGTTTTATGTTGTAAGTTTCGTTAGTTGCTCTTCCTGTTTTATGTTGAAGTTCTCAGGCCGTTATGTCATTAAACTCCTTGGAGTCTGAAGGGCTCAGGTCCCTCTGTTCCTTATCACTGGTGCAGTGCCTGCTGTGGGGCAAATGTCTGGGTGACCAGTCTCTGCCCACCATCACTGTCCTTGTCAATGCCTCTCTTTGGTTCCATTTTGGATGTGTTTTTTATTCAGAATCTCAGACACCTGCCTTTGTGAGGAGGTAATTGGAGTTTCAGGGTGGCTGTGGCCCCACTTTGGATCGTGAGCCTTTGGACATCAATTCTCAACTCTGGCTGACCCACTCATGTGAAAATGGCCAAACCCTCTCACGGCAGTGGGTCTAGGATGGCTGTGGGAAGAGCCCACTCACAAAGAGAAGTGCTACACTGTGGAAATAAAATTATTTCAGAGAGTTCACCCTCCCTTTTGCCTTCCCAGAGACACTTGCTGGGACTTTTCTCCAACCACTTTTGCTGTAAAATTAGGCACATGTCTAGGTTTGAGATTCTTGTTCAGTGTTTCTATGTGCAAATGCTTGCAATCATAGCCGTAAGAATTTGCTGCAAAGGTCTCTAAAGGCAAATCCAGGAAGGCTTTTCCTTTTTCACTGATGGGGGAGAGGAATTTTTTCAAAGGCACTGTAGAATTACTGTTATTTCTGCTTCATTAGGGGAAAGAAGCCTCAAATATCTGACCCTGGAGCCTTTGCTTTCTCCAGATGTTTGCTTTGCACACAAATAATCTGCATGAAAACAGCAACTGCTAATTCAGTGGCCAAAGTGCATCAGGACCCTAATCTAAAACCTCCCAATCCATCCAGCTGTCTGGCATTTGCTATTATAGGGCACCAACAGAGAAATGAGGCTGTGGCTTTATCACTGCACCCTGGGTGACAACTTGATTTTCTGCTTTCACCGCAGGCAGCAGCAGCCCAACATGATGGGGCTGTTAATTTGTGCATTTCATGGTGTCTGTCAGGGGGCTGGGAGAGGAGGGTTTCAGGGGAAGGGAATGGAGCATGTCCCAGCCTCGGAAGCACCTGTCTGCATTGACGGCACAGAGCACTTCTTATTAGCGTGCAGGTCTCTAAATGCAGCCCCAGGATGACAGCCTGGCATTCCCAGCACCCACACAGTGTGACAGGCGCAGGCAGCCGGTCCCATTGTTTGCCCTTGATGAGCATGTCATTAATGGAAATGGAAGAAAGTGAGGGCCACATCAGTATTCAAATAGCCTCCATCCTCTCTGCCATTCAACCGCCTGGCTCAGGCGGCTGCAGATTTCCTTCTGCAGCTCCACTTACACGTTTTCACAGATTTATTCCCATTGCATACAAATCCCCTCCATGTGGCTCTGGCCCCATGCCCCTTCATTCCCCTCACATGCACAAACATGTTCTCCAGCATCATCTGATCCACCAAAAATAAAGTGGGTGTTCTTTCCCTCCCTTGCTGTTTTGTGAATTGCTTAAGTACCATGACCACATACTTGCTATTTACAATCCAGGAAATGGAAGTTGCTATTTATTTAAAGTTAAAGCATCAAGCAAGGGGTTGGTATATTGTTTGTAACATCCTTGTTTGCTCACAAGCAGCCATTGATGCTTGTCTGAGTGACCTCTTTCTCCACAATACACTGCAGTATATTTGGTTTCGAACATTTCACCTGGTAGGTATGAAGTAAGAGGATTGCAGGCAGAAGGGGAAATAACTAAAAAATCCATATATCTCCTTAATAACAATATTACTGAAAGCATCATAAAAATCATGCTGTTCTCCCTCAAGACCTTTCTTGGAAGTTCTGTGCTTTAACAACAGCCAGACCATGGATATTCATCTCATTGGGGTACACCATCTTAGGCTGCCAGTACCCCTTTGATCTTGCATGTACAGTGCATGATCTCTTTGGGGGCAGGTGTTGTGTTTGCCTTCTGTATTTTTATTCATGGACCACAGCAGAACGTAGGCTGATGATTAGTGCTCCTGAGCAGTCCAGCAAAACAATTAACAAAGTATCATACTGCTGGTATGAAGTATGTACCTTGAGCACACTGGCATCTGGCCAGATGTTAAATGTATGTTTTTGTGCTTTAGTTTTGTGTTAGTCTGTTTCTGTAATAATATAATTAGTGCTCACAGGGGAGGCTATTGACACTACCACCAGGATCAGTTTACTCTTTGCAGTATTTCCAAATCATTCTCGTTACACATCCAGCTTGCAGGTTGGATGTGGTACCCCTTGCCTTTTGTCTGCTCTTGTCCTCTCCAACCAGTAATTTAACCTCAAAACTAAAGCGCTCTCCACTAATAAAAGCCTGGAGCCAAAAAATGAATGAACACTGCTGGGTGATTTCCAAATCTTGGAATATTTTGTAGCCCTGTTTAACCCCAAGCGGTGTTGGACAAAGTGAGCCCAGAGATTTTCCATTTGTCAGTTCCAAAACATTAACTAGTTCCAAAACTACATAGCAGAAGCAGAGCTGTTACAAAATATTTTCATAAGCAAAACTGCTGCCTCCTCATACTGTCCTTCCTCACACTCCTCCCAGCACGGCTCTAGATTCAGGAATCCTCCTGGGGCATAGATAGGGTTGGTCTTGGATGTGTTTGCCCTAATAGTTGTTTTTCTTCCATGGGTGACTGTGGAGACTGCACTCTCTTCCCTGCAGCTTGGGTCCTGGAACGAGTGCAGTGGTGGCATCCATCTGGTTTTTGGCTATGATCTCTGGGAGCAGGATGGTGAAATGTTTGGGTTGCCACTTAGGTGCAGAAGGTGCATCTCAACACAATGACCTTTGTGAGCACGGATGCGTTCTTTTGTCTTGGCTCCTACTGCTTCCCCTGCTCTTCTTTCTTTTGCTGACCAGTTTGGATTGCAGAATGCAGGTTGGGTCTTGCTTCCCCGTACTCTGTGCAAGAGCACTCTGATTTCAGTAGGAACCTCTAGGTGTTGCTGTGATATAGATAATAATTGTCTTTGAGCATTAATTCAAAGAGGGCAGTAGAAGTTGAGTGAGACCAAGGGAAGAAACCAGTAAGTTCTCTTCTTTAGAATAATTAATAATTTCTGCTTAGTTTAATAATTCAAAAAATTTCAGAAACTGCTTTCAGGTCAAATTGAAAGGAAAAAAAAATAAAGGCTTCTCCATTTTTTCCATTGGCAAGCACTCAAAGACCAGTCTTTCTTCACGAGAATACATCTAGAAATGGCTGTGAGGATATGCTGAAAACTTTAAAAGTAAAGCCAGCTGTGGTGTTATGGGCAGTCAAGTGCCCTCTTCCCGGGTCACAGCCACATGCAACATCCAAACCACATTAGGGGGCAAGTAGCTCACCTAGAAAAAGCAGAAAATTTTCAAAACTGATATATTGAAACACTGTGCTCTAGAAACCAAATGTTTCCATCTTGAATATTAGTTTAGGAGAACTTCATGTGACAGGCATCCTGAAACAGAATCTTGTTTCAGGGACAACAGAAACAAGAAAAAAAGAAAAAGAAAACAAGAAAAATACTAAATCCTATCTGGAGGAATTGGCTACTGTTCTGCTTTTAAAACTAAGACCTAATAATTTTAGAAGTAATCTGGAAAATGTGACAGATATGCATCTAATGTGGCACCAGGAGGTAGAACTTACAAATGGAGAACAGACGTCCATAGATGAAGTTTATGGGTTCTGTTTTCAGAAACAATGAGTAATTTTAAACGCCTCTTACATTACTGGAAACTACAGATAGCACCAGATTTTCTCAGTTCAGTTCATAGTCCTCTGAGAAGCAAATCCCTGGCCCATCTTCAGATGGACACCATAAAAGCTGAAACAAATGAGATGGATATGTCTACATCCATCTCTACCCAATGGCTTGCAGGTAGTGACAGTCATCTAATTGCAAGCTTGGTCAGGAATGTCATTGTCTCAAGCAGATTTTATCTGCTTGAGGTGAGGTTGTGGCTCCTGCATTTGTAACACCTTGACTTGTCAAAGAGCTGTCCATATTGTGCTTCATTGCTTAGCCCTCCTATGAATTCAGTGAGATCAGAAGTCATCAATAATTTGTTTTCTTTGGGTTTGAACAAGTCAGAGATAGAATTTATCTTCAGCAATGCATCTTAGAAGTTTTGTGGATGACACCCAAAGGACAGGTCTGGATTTGTCATCTGCAGAGCAGATCTGTGCATATACAACAGTGCCCCATGAGCAAGAGGACAATTTCGCAATTAGTACATAGTTTTTAAACTTACTAGGCTTGTACACTTTATTATTCAGGGAAGATATCATTTTTCCTGTGTAAACAACTTTGTGATACCCAGGTTATACCGCTCCTTCGTGGAGGATAGTGTAACAGCCTTTAGGTAACGTGCAAACTGTTATTGCAATACCTGGAAGACCCTTGGGAAGATCATTGAATAGTGTGTTCCCCATGTCCATGATGAACAGGGAGTAATGCAGACTGAGTTTAGGTGCAAGAAAGTTATCTGACACTAGGGACAATGCAGGCATAGACCAGGCTGGCTGGAGAGGTTGTGGAAATGATGACAAGTTAAGTAAAGAGTCTGTCAGGATAAGATACAGTACAGCTTTAGGACACAGACAAGATGATTTCCATTCCTTTTTTTTTTTTTTCTGTGAATGTGTAAGGAATATTTAAATTCTAGCTGATCTTTCATTCTATGTACTCCTTGATTAAGTTTACATACTTGGACTATGTCACTAGGGAACAAAAACCAGTGTGTTCAGTTGCTTTCTGCTTTGCTCTTTTCTGTTCTCTCATCTCCTGGCCAAGTGTCTGCCTTTCTTTTTCTTTGGTCTGTGAAGTGGTCAAACACACAATTATGAGGATGTGGAGTTGCATAAATTATGAATTAAGATTACCTACTTTCTGATACTCAGATTATTGCTACTAAGTAATACACATCAGTGACTGTTTTTTCTACCACTAAGTTCTGCCAGCTCTTGCCTTTCCCGAGGAAGAACATAATCCTGCACTGGTTCTCTATAGCAAAATATCTGTCTATTTTGCTTGTCACAAATATATACTTTTCAAGAGGTGCAAACTCTTTCTACTGAGCAATTAAAAAGTAGCATTACACTGTCTCTACTACTAATTTTCCTATTTCACCTATTCACTCTTGTTCCATTCCATCATATCTCTCTTGCCAAAATATCTGTGCTGGCTTCTTTTCCCAACGTCCTATTATCAAAGCAGCTCTTCATAGTCTGGCAGCCATTTTGATTGCTTCAGCTTTTCGGTGTGTTTTTCATTCAAATTGTTGCAGTTTATATACCAAACACTGTATTTTGTAGATTTGAAGGAAAAAACTAAATAAAAATCTGTTCTTTTTTAAAGAACCAGGCAGATAGCATCACTTATGTTGCCTTTTTCAAAGTACTTCTTGTAACCATGAAGAAATTTTCAGGCTGAATTTCCAACTTAAAAGTTGCTGGATTTTAATAGTGTATTTTCCTCAAGGACTTCATCTTTGCTCTTCAATTTCATAATATTTGGAGTACATTCATCCATCTTCTCTTACCCTTTTTTTTTCCTTCTGGAGTTCTAATAGCTGTAAGCAGTTTTCCAGGAAGTCTCACTTCACTGCTCCACTTCTGAAGGCAAGTCTTTGGACCAGCTTGCAGAACATAAAGGAAAGAGAAAGATTAAAACTATTGCCAGTGCCACACTGGATGGCTCCTTCCCAGCATCTGAAAGCAAAAATTATAGTGAGCATTGGTGAGACTGGTAGTGTGCTACAATATCTGGGTTCATCTTTTAAGGGGATGGTATAATTGTACTAATTGAAAATTTGTCCTTTCTTTTGATGTGCTTTGAAGTGAAAGTTGCTTTAAAGTGAAAAGTTGCTTCCCCTTTGGTGTGTCATTTCAGCTGGGTTTATTTAATGGGTTTATGTGGATGCCAGGTGCCCACAAAGCAGCTCTGTCACTTCCCTCCTCATCTGGCAGGTGATAGAGACTATAACAAAAGGCTCATGGGTTTAGATAAGGACAGAAAAAGATCACCTACTGTCATGAGCAAAACTGGTTTGATGGGGGAATTAATTTATTGCTAAGACAATCAGAGCAGGATAATGACACAACAAGAAATAAAACCAAATCTCCAAAGACCTTCCCCCATCCCTCCCTTCTTCCTGGATTATCTTCATTCCCTTTCTTCTCTTCCTCCTCCCCACAAGCAGCATAGGGGAAGGAGAAATGGGGGCTGCAGCGAGTTCAACACACTTTGTCACTTCTTCATCTGCACACAATTCCCCTGCTCCAGTGTTGAATCTCTTCCATGGGAGATGTTCCTTCACATACTTCTCCAATGTGGGTCCTTCCCATGTTCCTCAGAACTCCATGAACTGCTCCAGTGTAGGTCCCTTCCATCAGGTTCATCAGGAATAGGCTGCTCCAGCATGGGTGCCAATAGGATCACAAGTTCTGCTAGCAGACCTGCTCCAGTATAGGCTTCCCATGGTCATAGCCTCCTTTGGAGACACTGACCTGCCTCAGAAGACTGCCTGAGGTCTCCCAGGGGCTGCAGGTGGATCTCTGCTCCACCATGGTCCTCCATGGGCTGCAGGAGCACAGCATCTCACCATGGTCTGCACCATGGGCTGCAGGGGAATCTCTGCTCTGGTGCCTGGAGCACCTCCTGCACCTCTTTCTGCACTGACTTTGTGTCTGCAGAGTAGTTCCTCTCACATAATCCCACTCCTCCCTGGAGCTGTAGTTGCTCTTGTACAGGTTTTTCCCCACTTCTCGAATACCTTATCCCAGAGGTGCTGCCACCATTGCTGATGGGCTCGGCCTTGGACAGCGACAGGTCCATCCTACAGCCACCTGGCACTGGCTCTTTTGGACATGGGGACAGCCTCTGGCAGTTTCTCACAGAAGCCACCCCTGTAACCAAAATCTTGCCACACAAACCCAATAAAGTTTGGCTGAAAAGCTCTTGCTTTTTCTCATGCACCTGCACGCCCCTCTAGATTCATNTGGACATGGGGACAGCCTCTGGCAGTTTCTCACAGAAGCCACCCCTGTAACCAAAATCTTGCCACACAAACCCAATAAAGTTTGGCTGAAAAGCTCTTGCTTTTTCTCATGCACCTGCACGCCCCTCTAGATTCATGTTTTCTTTGTGTTTTCACAGCAATTCCATTCATGCTAGTACAGGTATGGAAGCGCCAAAGAGACTGGGGTGGTATCATTAGGGCACAGTATCCAAACATGGAAAAGAACTGGGCAGCTTTAGGACCAACAGCAAAATTAGAAAAAAATTCATAGTGGTCACTAGACAAATCTGAATCAGAAATGAAATGTCTTCACTGCCTTTACTTTTCAAAGAAAAATAGTATGTGTTATTTAAATTTTTGTGACATATGTAAGCTCTCCATGTTTCCTGTATGAAGACATATTTCTCACAGCCCTAGGTGTGAGAAAGGATGGTTTCTCCACTTGTACTGACAGGCAGGATGAGAAGTGTGACGTGTGACTTTGACATATTTGGATGTATATATATTACATACACATACATGTGGATGTGTATTTTAGGGGGTTTTGAGTGTCTTCGTGGAATTTTAAATAAAAATTATTGTGCCTTAAACATGTTAATCTGTCTCCTTTTACACTATACCTCCCTTGTGTCATCTCATGGGCAGGAGGGGTTATGTCTTGAGTTGTGTGTAAAATGTACTGCCAGGGGCAGGCTTGGTGGGTTTTTTAACACCTGGAAAACAACAGCTTCCATTAGAAGGAAGAGGTCCTTTTTTTTGCATACACATATATCTCATGTCAAACTCATCCAGGTGCTTTGCTCTTTACTTCTTGAGAAGTAAACCAGAGAAAATGATAGACTTGTCAACACAATCTTTTCATGAGGAAGACTTCTTCTGGAAGCCCCCCAGAGATTGCTCATGATTTGCTGCAAGTCATTTGGTATGATTTTATTTGTCATATCTTTGATATTTGGAATGTTTTGAGAATAAGTGAGCCACAGTTTTGGCCTGTTTATTCTGGATTTTTGTATTATTTAAATATTAAATGCATATGTAAATATCTTCCTTTTTTAAAAGAGAAGTCTACATTTGAATTAAAACTAAACATATGATTTCTTTCGAAACATACATGGAATATGGCCTTCCTCATTATACTGGTTTTGTTTCACTGACTGTAGTCCTGTATTCTGATTGTACACCCTGATATACCCTGATATTTGTTTTTAATGAGATGCACTTCGGTTCTTTCACTGCTTACTAACACTTTAATTTGAGAAGCTGTTTTCGCCAGCCCTGCAAATATCCAATGTTCTTTGCAAAGTCAAGTCCATTTCCTGAAATAACCTTGCTTTGACCTATTATCACTTCTATCACAAATTGTTTAGTCTCTAATTGGTTCATCTTTTAACTACAAATTCACATGACTTAGCTTCGTTACATAGCTCTGTGACGAGCTTATGTGGATTAAAGTAGGCTCACATTTTTAAGGAACTTCCTCTAGCTGCTTGTACTTCCCTTCATTTTACTGCTAGGATATATTGTTATAGTTGTTAATATTAGGCTTTTAGATATACTGTTGTCATTCATAAGATCTCAATTGTGGTTTAGGCATTATGTGGAACTTTTTTCAAAACCTAGCAAGACTTTAGCCTGTAAAGCATGAGTATAGCTGTATGGGTGATCTTCCCTTCTCTGGTTATTGCACTCTGTTTTTTCAGGAAATCTGAAGATGCTGTAGATTCTTACTCATTTTTATCAAATCTTAAACAAAGGGGTGAAGTTTCCTTGGTATCTACCAAAAAAAAGAGTTCAATGCTGTAAGCAAGTAACTGGCATGCAACACACACGGGTGGTAAAAGCCTAGGTGCTCTCTCTCTGACCCCTTGCTCTTTTAACAGAAGACAAAGACACAGCACCTGTTTACATTATGAAATGGACATCTAAACTAGACAAAAGCCCTGCAGAGGAAGAATTTCAAGACTGTTCATTACCCAGGCCAGTAATCAAACCTATCCATTTGCAGTAAACATGCACTGGAGCTGGACAGCTAGAAAGAACTTGCCTCTCTCGGACAGCCTCTATAGAGAACAGTTTTTTTTGAAATAAGCAGACGGAGGAGTTGTTATCTTTTTCCATACAGAACATTATATTATCTGCCATACAAATGTTTTGCCTGTTGGTAAGATTCCTACCCTTTATTCAGATGCATGGCCAGGTCTCTAGCGGCCGCTCAGGATGCACCACAAAAAGGGAGAAAGAGTCTTATCCTTGATGCAGCCACCACCTAAAACAATGCTTGAAGGAGAATAGCTATTCAGTCAGCCCAAGCATCCATTCATATTGCATAGGGCTTGTTGTTCTTCAGTCTCTCATCTCTCCATTAATTAATGGTGAAAATGCATATAACTACGAAAACAGCAAACATAAGCAGGGAATTAATTTATTTTTCATAAATAGAGATTGCCTCATCAGTAGAAAAGCAAAGACTTGAAGTGTCTCTTCATGTTCCAATTTTTGTTCTGAAGCTGCCTGTTCCGTTGCTTTCTCATCTCTTCTATTTAAACCAAACAACAATCAATTGATTATGACATTAAAAAAATATTGTGGCTGAGGAAGAAAGTACTTTTGAGAGAGATTCAGGTTCAGCAGCTGGAAATGAGGGGAAAAAATTGGGAGTACACCAGTCTAATTGGTTTTGTTATAGAACAAAATTAGCTGAAGCCAAAGAGCAGTAAAATGCACTCACCTTTATTGTAAGCATTTGAAGCTGCACTAAATGGAATGGGAGAAAAAATCTGCTCTTTGCTCATGGCACAAGGCATATATTAGAAAATAAAAATAATTAGTTGTAAAAACAACAATTGAATTGTGCAAAGTGTTTTGCCTGGATTCCAGGAATGGTGGCTTTAATGAGGCCCTACACTTCACAAATGCTAAAGCTGTTCTTAAATGAGGTTTAATAGGATATTTTCACTTTCTTTCAGTGCTTTGTCCTCAAATACATAGGTACCCCAGAGTGTGCACATGTTATTGAAGCAAGTTTTACATAATTCATCTCCTCTACCTGATGAATATGCTACTAAACATACAACAGCTTCCCATCAGATCCTCACACAAGGAATCAGTGGCCTTCAACTCAAATCAGAGGCCTATTTTCTTCTGCTGCTCTGCATTACAAAAAAAGATTTTAATTAGCCAAGAAACACAGTTCCCATTGCCCATGAAATGAAACTGGAATCCTAATTTTTTAGCTACACCTAAGAGTAATTAACTTCTGGGAAACAATGTTTAACAAGCCACTGCTGACTGGAGTTAGGAATATGACCTGTCACCATAAAGGACCTATAAGATGGGCTTTATACTTTGGGTTGTGAAGATAATGGTCTGAAGTCAAAGAAAAGGAGGGAACAAATGCAACTGTACCAGCATTGTCTCTTTTGAAGATGCATTGAATCTTCAGGCTTACTCTGCTTTGCTCATCTCGAGGGACAATAGGGCAAACTTGAGGCACAGATGGGCCATCCCCTCAACAGCTAACAAAAATGTGAAGTCTACCATTACAGTAAGTGCTTCCACAACCCTCTTTGCACCAGTAATGGGTCCTAATGCTTCAGGCTTCCTTGATCTTGTATAGGTAAGCAAAAATGCAGGAAAAACAACCTCTGTTACATTTTAATTCACTTAGAAAGCATAACAGAAATTATTTTTTAACCCCTGAAAACAA
>VZTN01034699.1:48680-71873 GCA_013400515.1 Erpornis zantholeuca | reverse complement strand
ATCTGCCCAACATCCTGTACAGTTAACACTGACAACTTCTCCTCTGTATCCACTCTGATCACGCTGAAACTCAGACAATTCATGGATAACACTGCTTTTCCTGGAGGGGGGCCACCCAGTTCAGAAGGTCTGGAAGACAGAAAGTCCAGTTAGATATGAATCAACAGACCAATATTGGTGATATGGTCACTAAAAACATTGTGCCGATTTCTCAGGCTTGGTAAGGTTAAGAAAAATAAATGTTTCTCACTTTAAACAAACAAGAGTTTAAGACTGATATCATGACTAAAGGAAGAAAAAGCTAAAACAAAACTCTCCAAAATTTCCAAGTTTTTTGTTTCGAGTTTTCTTGAAGTAGACGTTCTGCAAAAGCACATTTTGATCAGAACTGCTACCAAAAAAATTCCAGCATATCCCATCTATATGTCTATTAATAATTAAAGTACTTCTTTTTCTCAGAGCATCCCTTGCTATCTCCAGAAATCCAATGGTACTTTTCAGACCAGTTACAAATATTTTTTTTTAATTTTAGGCCTTTATTTACAAGACATTGTACAGAAGCAATTAATTGAGAATTCACCATCTTCTTCCTCCCAAATACGTAAGTCTTGTTTTGGGGCATTTTAAGAGGTCCTCCAGTAGCTTCAGTGAGGATGAGACCTCACTTTCCCAAAGCATGAAAAAAACACCTTCTGCTTGTCTATTCTTAGGAAATATTAAACTTTTTAAAGAAACCAAACAAAAATCACCCATCCTTCAGTGAAGGAGATATCTGTAAGCTTCATATTTCCGCCACCTAGGTCTATGGCCATCTCTATGTGGGTCATGGTTTTTTCTGACTATCATCTTAATGTGAGATTCCCCTATTCCTTGAAGTGTTAAACATAAGGTTGGATAGGGCTTGGAGCAACCTGGTGTAGTGGAAGGTGTCCCTGAAGAGGGTTTGAACTCCTTTCAACCCAAAGCATTCTGTGATTCTATGACACATTTCAGCAGTCAAGTAAAGCTTCAGTTCACTTCTCAGAAAGGGAATTACCTACGAATAGCAACAGTTAGTGCCTCTGAAGAACTAGCACAGGGACAGATTACTTCTGGTCTCAAACCTCTGGACTGAAATACATTCAGAAATGCGTCACAGGAAGATATTGACCCTAGAAAGAACAATCACATAATTAAAAACATTTTTATACGAGCAGGAAAGCTTGATCTGCAGGAATGCAAAGTCTGTGCTCACTCTCAGCTCAGGTGTATGAATATTGCCGTACTCACGTACAAATCAAATATTCTTTCGAACTGTCTGAAAGACATTCCAGTTTATTATTAGAGAGTAGATTTGGAAAAAGAACTGGTGACTAACAACTACACTGAATGAAATTCCCAACTGCATACTCCTCTGGCAGCGCTCACCAGCACTTACTATCATGGAAAGTCCTTCAGGGATCAGAATACTTTGTCACTAAGGGTAACTTTATGCCAACTTCTCATACAGCTTCTATCTGTTTGTTTCTTACAGAGGTCACAGCACTTAAACCAAATATCAAATGCTTCTGACATACCTTCACAACTCTACCAGGACTCTAGCACTTGGCCCAAAGTGGATTATATCTATATAATAGATATAGTCAAGTCAATTCATGGAAGAGTATAGCACTAATGAAAATATGAAGTTCTAAAAATGAATTTACACAGGTAAATATAGCCAAGAAGTGCAAATAGCAATGAAAAATCAGTGGCATCACCGGCACACAAACAGTGTTTTACTACAGAACAAACTGCTTAACTCCCCAAGCATCAGCTCTGACATACGGCTTACAACAAAAAGAATCTTGGCAAGATTGACACTTGGGAAACGCATCCATACTTACATGGATTGGCTCCATCTGCCACTATTAACATCCGTAAGGAGCTCAGGCTGACATCTCTCTGATCCCTCTGAGCCAAAAGTGACCAGTGCATATCACGGGATTTTACTACTGCTACACGGGCTGGAAATCAAAACAATAATTATGCTGCATGTGCAGAACAAAATAAAGATCAATTATAAAATTAAGTATTCTTGTGTAAAATGTATGACATTACAAATGTAGAAAACAAATACAAATGCCAAATATTCAACTACTATAACACGTGTATACTCAGTGTCTTCAGATGGACTTGATCACAGAATTTAAATGTTTGCTACAAATCCAAATACTAAGAAACAGTTTCTTTAAAGGTCTCTCAGAAGAAGCCATCAACATCACTCATCAGTGAAACTATCAGCACACAGAATACTGAAATGGGGTACTCAGTGATGTACAGACATTTTGCACAATTTAATTTGTTTTTAATAGGCCAAAAAGAGATGGGTGAAACAAAAAAACTTTTAGGGTACCTTTGTATGAGCAGACTTTCTGTATCCAGGAAAGTGGATTAACCTTCATTAATGCATAGGGAATACTGATGACATGCATCCTGTTCATAACGCTCTATGAGAAAGTGATTCAAAAATAAACTTCCAAGTGCCTTAAAAAATACAGAACATGCAACAGTGCTTAAATAAACTCCCCCATCATCACAGCTACAGCATAACCCTTACAGTTAACTGGTATACTCTATGAAAAAATAAGCTACGCAAATTACTGAAAAAGTAACAATTTATTCTGAAAAAAAAAAATATTGAAACAAAAACCATTTGAGAGAACTGATGAATTTATGGCCTCATTTTGATACCAGTATACTACCCTTGGAAGAACAAAATTGCTGTAGTTTTTTGCCCTTCTTGCAATACTCACTGTTAAGACTCCATGCCAAAGGCCAGCCTCTCTTTTGAAATCCAAGACATTTGTTAGTGTTTCAGCTGAAGGTGAAGGAAAAAAAGTATCATATTTAAAAAGCATATTTAAAAGAATACTTAGGAACTACAAACGTTTGTTAAAGCAACTCTGAAACCTCCATGATTGCTAAGAAACCAAAGCTCTGTTGCCTATAAAAACCAGGCCACTTAAGCTCCAGATGGCTTGTTTTACTTCTAGCAATCATCTCTGAATTATGATTACTAGGCTAGAATATTACAAGGTGTTTGAGACCTTGGTTCATTATAATACCCCTTCCATGTGAGTTTGTAACATCTGCCAATGAACTAGGCAGACCGAAAATTTAGTCTTGAAGCAAACTTCTTCAGCTGAACTGAAAAATTTAATCTGTATTTGAAAGAATTAAATCCAGTAAGAAACACCACCATGGCTCTAATAAACTTTATTGAATATTTTCTCTGAGAAATTTGAGTATCTTATGTGATTCAAAAAACCAAATAAGAATCAAAGATTTTAAATCAAGGATTCAACCCAATTTTCGAGATCTTGTATTGATTAGGTAAAACTTGCTTACCACAGATATATGATGGATGTATGCAGGAAAGTGCTAGGTTAATGGTAGCACAGATTAACTTTATGAAGATGGTCAAAACCAAGTACAGTTCTTGGTTGTTCATTGGACACATGACTGCAAACAAGCAGATCTCTCACTATATTCACATCCCTGGGGAGACGTTCTTTTGTGGGACATGATTAGCTAAAAGGAAGATCCTTCTCTTGATTATGATTTCCCAGGTGGCTTAACTCTCTTTCACACATCACACCTAGTATGAATGAGGAAGTTTGTCTTTCTCTTTGCAGTTGAAACTACTGCTCTGTATCTAAAGTTCTCTAAAGACAGCAAGCATGATTACGCAACATAAATTGTCTGAAGATGCAAAGCTGTATCATTTTAGAGTTACACCTATCTAACTTACCTTCTGAATAACCACATGCCTGAGTCAGTGCATGACAGTGTGCCAGCATGGAGGCATGAGATACAGTAATGCCCACTGTGCTGCCCTCTTTACTTGTTTTGTACTGAGAAGAGAAAGTGTATGCAAGCATTAGATTAACAGCAAAATCAAGAAAATTTACAGTAATGAATATAAAAACAAATCCAGCTTTTTTTAAGCCAAAAAGCTAGCATAAAAATGTATTTATGTCCACAAAATACCCTAATAGGGTAAAAAATCTGTTTCTCTACTCCAATTGTCCTGAGGACCCAAAATGCTCATTATCCCCAATCTTCAACCTGACTCCACACAGTCACTCAACTGACAATCTGCCTGGCAGCCTGATGGAAACATTCTCGTTTCACAATTTAAAATATTATAGCCATCTCTTTTATTGTATCAAGAGTTTAAAGGAAGAAAACATCACATAAACTAGGATAGAGTAACCATAGAAGTTATCACACTATACTGGATCACCTCTATGTAAGCAATCTCGGCACTGGCATCCTGGACCTGCGGATGCCAGTCCTTGGCTGGTTTTGCCAGATGCTTCCCATCAATCACAAACCACATGAGACGAGGCCAGCCTTAAAAGAAAAAGAAAAGCTACTGTCACCACAATTCCAAAAATCAGAGTTTTCCCCCAGTATTCAGGGATAATGACAGGAGGCAAGCAAAGACAAAATCCCCCACCTGAGAGGGAAAAACAACACAAGGCACTGCCATGACAATCAAGGCAGTTCTTTATGTGCAAGAACCTTGCAAGCAAACCCAAAAGCTGAAGTTTGACAGAAACAATGAATATACCTGCTTTTTATCCCATAAAAAATAAACCCACACCTTTGAATGTCACCACCTCGCCAGTCTGAGCTTTTGGAAGGCCTTTCTGACAGGCATCAGTGGTTAAAGCTAACGTGACTCCACAGCTGCCCAAAAGAAACCCAATCTGCTGACTGCCAGCATCCTGTAGAGAAACCAAGTAATAGCAAAGTTACAAATAACAAAGCTTTTGGACAGTTTTTTGTAACTTCTTATGTTTAGAAAACATTAAGTCAATTTTATATCACAGGAAAAAACAGAAGTCTATCCCATAAGACCTTTAAATGACTGGGAAAATTTAGTTCTGCTTAGCGCCAACTAAGATTTGGCAGCAGATCTCGTAAGGAAAGTAGTGTCAGAAGCAATGGTTGTACACCCCTCCTCAACCCAACAGGGATGGCAATAAATTCCGCTAAAACAGAAAACTGGTTTGATGCTGTTTCTGAGTCCTGACACACTGAGGAGCAGAGCCTGTAGCTTTTTAGCTCTTGCCTAATAATGTCCATGTGTGTAGGATTACACCTGTATTTCCAGTAATTATGGTGTTTCTGCCTGCCTCATTACCCAGCATGAGAGAGTTGAAAAGACAACCTTTCTCTGATATGCTCAGAGAAATATTTCCACATGTATTTTTGAAAATAACGAATTAAAATAATTTCTACAATTACATATCCTAAAATACTTAAATTACTAGCTTAGTATTATTTCCCCTTTCCTTAACTAAATATTAAATATAAATCCAAGCACAGAATGTACAGTTCGGCTGATACTTTCTAAAGAGCAGGCTCTGAACACCCCCATGTAAGGACTGGAGGATTTAGACATACACACACAGACAAACACTTCATTTATTTATCACACCATAAAAATGTTGAATGTATTTGCCTACCTTTCTTGTGAGTGGAACTTCTATTGGGACAGGAATAAGTTCTGCCAGGAGACATCCATAAAATGCCACCATAAACATAACTGGATCACTATTAGGAAATACGAGAGCTACCTACAAAAATACAGTAAACAAGAAATTTTTTTTTGTCATTTGGCAGAGAAGGGGGGCTGCTTTTTAATTTGTGGAACAAAATTTTCACAACAATGTACAGGTTCATATATAACCAGGAACAGAAATATTAAGTATTGGGACAATACATTATTACAAGTCACAGTAATAATTATTTCACAATATACTATTACAACATTTACTACAAGGCTTTCTTCAGCTAAAGCGGTTCCTCACTATTTCATCCACAGGGACCACTTCAACAGCAGCCTACCCTGTCTCCAGGCTTCAGCAGGGGCTCATTCTTAGTGGTTAGCTTGTTTAGCAGGGTATAAGCTAACTTCAAGCTTCGACTCCACAGCTTGCCTAAAGAATAAAAAAAGAAATTAAGAAACAGAAACTAAAATATTAACACTTAATTGGCAAATCTCAGTCTGTCACACATGCACTAAGCATGATTCTATCAGAACAGTCAGCAGAGTCCAAGTACAATTTAGAACTTGGCTTCTTTTTGGTTTACCTTTACCTTTTTTTTTTTTTTTGATTTTAAATGTAAAACTAAACATGATGTTCTAAACAACACTCAAAGCTCTACTGCAGAGTAATTAAATTACTGCAGCTGCTCAGCTATATTTCCTGCATCCTTCATCTGTGAGAATGCAAACAATAAAGTTTAACATTCTAACATAAAGTGAAATGATGCAGTGAGCTATCCTGAAGGACACAGTTATTTTCTATAAAAATGCAATTTACTTTAAAACTTCTAGTTCATTGATACAGGCAAGTTTCACTTCCAACCATTAACATCCTGATTATACTCCTGAGGTTAGAGTCTTCTCTATGAGGCTGTGCAAGAAGATGCTAAAAGGGAGTATCTCCTCAGGGAATCTGAAGAGTGCATTATTAGTAATCTGTTTCTACCTCCCAGTTTACACTGAGCTATTTTTAGTGTTCTTTTATGAAAAAAACCCCACAATTCTATGAATTTACAAACAGCCAGTTGGAAAGAATCAGTACATTTTACAATGAACATTTTCCTTTCCTTAACTTCTTTAAAAACATTTCTCATATACAATGAATTCATAATTTACATTCCTACAGGAATCTCAAGTCACATGTTACGAGCACAGGCAGTCCCTGTGAAGTAATGCAAACTGTTGTTCCACGATGAACACCTAATTCCTCCTCACAGCTGGCTCCAACACGTACCATAGGTCAGGGTATAAATGGCTTTCCCAGTGGTATCCAACGCTGTCAGACAAGGGGCTTTGGGCTGGGTGGTTCCCCAGTGCTGCAGGGCAGCCAGCAGTGAGGGGGGCCAATTGGTCCCAACCCCCAAGGGTTCCCCTTTAAGTACATTCACTTGATTTCCTTCAGGCTTTGGTTGATTTGGGTCAGGCTGTTGAACTAAAACCAGAGCACAGTAAAAGGGAAATGTCAATCTGTACAAAACATGTAAGTTACACTCCACAGACTATTCTATGAACCATTCACCTCTTCCTCACAGCTATCACTACTTCTCCTCTGGTTTATGATGATGCTATGCTAATCATCTGCTGGCTTCCCAAAAAGCAGTGACTATCATTTTAGAGTTGTGATTCCACATTATCAAATGACCAGAATTTGAATCTAACTCACTTCTCTCTACTTCAGAAAGCTGCTGTTTTGTGCTGCTTGTTCTCCCCATCTATTTCAATGAAAGCCTCCACCAAGACAAGAAGGGTTATCAGAGACAAGGGCTTCAGTGACACCTGGACACTGATTTTTTGCTGCACAGAATTCTCAACAGGTGAAGAAAAATGACACTATGCCTATCTAACAATGTATATTTTAAGAAAGGCCATCTGTTAAAATCCTGCTCCAAGCTGCTCCAGAAAATAAAGTATCTTGATCTTAGTTAGCGAAGTCCTGGTTGGAGTTAGCTAACATCCAGTGCCGACAACCAGTAAAATTAATGGTTCCAAGTGATGCTTTCCACAATTACATGCACCTTAATGGAAGTTCATCTGGAGAAACTTCAGCAAAAGACTAGAATTACAAAAACATTGTATCCTACAAGTATCAAACCAACAGTGGGAGAAATCTAGTAGTAGCTGCCCAGAAATGTTACACTGAGTAGGAGAGTTGAGTTAAAGATTATCTTTCACTTGTGATAAAACAGCACCTTTCTCAGTCCACTGCATTAATTTTACCATGACTAGTTTTCTGCTGAGAAGAGAAAAAGAAACCAATACTAGCTAAGAAGTATCAGTTCTCTCCTGAACCACTTACACAATGAGTAAAAAATGTATCTGAAAGAAAATTAACCTTCTAGCAGTTCTTCAAAATCATCCACAAAAAACTCCTTCAAAGGTGGGCGCTTTGGTCTTTTCAAGGTATTTAGCAGCTGCTGGATTTTAGAGGACACTCTGCTATTCACTGGGACACCTGCCAAATGGAAAAGATTTATTATTTATCACATATTAACCAAAAATACAGTAAAACACACAACTTTCAGGGGGAAAAGTGAGTCAGGATGAGTACCTTGTTTGGAAGAACACCTTTAATCAGTAAGAGTTTCCATGATGGATTTATTTGCTTTCAAACAATGCTGTTCCTTGGCTACCTGGCTGACACAGACACCTTCTCACACTTTATTTTAGCTTTTCAAACCACTGATCCCTTCATGAGATTTCAACTGAAACATGAAGAATGTCCTTTTCTCCAGGAGTCTAGGTATTTACTACACCTTAACATTTATTCCATTCCGAAAACATCAGAATGATTGGAAAAAATAAGTCAATCTTTCAGTATTTTACAGGGCTTGTAAAAATAATCACAACACAAAACATATTGAATGCCAATTTTCATTTGTGTTTGTTAAATGTAAATACATGCTTTTACGTTTATCAAAATTTAAAGTTCTGAAGCAATATAAAATTAATATGCATATAAAGGTATATATACAAGGCAGCATGGATGGAAAGGTAGGAGGTCTATAATGCAATCACCATCTGCAGTTTCCAGAATGCTGGTGCTGTAGCCTCTAGGCACTCCTCGCACGGACGCGACCTGTGGGCGCTCGTGGTGCAGGTATTCCACCAGGCCAGTGGTCACATCAGGGGGTGCAGAGTGGTTCTCTGCAGAAATGCAAGACAGATATAGGAGCTCATCAGGCACCTTAAGAATCAACGTAATCAAAACTGCTTCTTACATGACGGCACTTCACAAATCCTCACATACTCACACAGGCTTGAGAACCTCCTTACAACCTGGAGGCACAAACCTGCTTTGCTTGAAGCTGTGCCGCATTTCCTGGCTGCAGAGCAACGCTTAGGGAATGTCACAGAATGGCACAATGGTTCGGGTTGAAAGGGACCTCAAAGCTCACCTCTTGCCATGGACACCTTCCATCAGACCAAGCTGCGCCAAGGCCTGTCCAATCCCGCCTTGGACATTTCCAGGGATGGGGCAGCCACAGCTTCTGTGAGCAACCTGTGCCAGGGCCTCACCACCCCCACAAGGAAGAATTTCTTCCTAATCTGAGTCTCTCTTTTTTTTTAATTTAAAACCATTCCTCCTTGTCCTATCACCAACTGCCCCTGTAAAAAGTTGCTATTGTCATTCCAAAAGTGTCATCTAGGTTATTGAACGGTTTTGAATGGAATGGGTTAAGAAATGGCAGTACTTTTGAGAAGTGTTTGATCAACAGACAACAAGAACAGGAGGCCTGAAATATTCAGAATCCTGATGAGTAAAAATAGGAATGCAGCAGGGAAAAGCTGGAGAAAAACCTGCTGTCCAGGGCTGAAGGAGCTGCCTCTGCAGACACAGCCCTCAGAGGACCTCAGCATGTCACAAATCCTACCAGAAAAACTCCAGGCAGAAGGAGATCTGGGCAGTGCTGTGAAATACATACATTATTCCCCACTCTGAGGCAGTGATGAGCCCCAAGATAGCAACTGCTTAGAGAACTGGTCCCATATTTTCAGAGCTGACACACAAGCCACTAGTCCAGCTCTAAGCAGTTTTACAGGGATCACCAGGAGAAAAACTTAACTCCATTCCCATCTTTTTAAATGGGCCTCACTGCAATGCCAGTGTTTGCATTGCAGAGACCAAATTCCTTTCATGCAGGTGAGGTACATGAAGGAGAAAGTGTTACTTCATCTCTCAGAGAAATGCCCTAGAATCGGTAACCACAAAGATGCCAACTGTAAAGCTGACCTGTATAACCTTTGCACAGGACCTACAGAGAGCCCATGTATACTCCTGCCTTATGTATATGCTTTCACTCTGTTCTGTATATTTTTGAAGTTGCTTTTTGGCTGTTTGTTTTCTGTGTTTTTTTCCCTTGGCTTTCCCAAAGTCCCAAACCATGGACTTCCTGCAGCATACAACTTGGCCACAGAGACGGGTATAGCTGGTTCCCACCTCCCACCTGACAAACCCTGCAGGGACTAGCAATGTCTCACTATGTAAGGAGAAAGAAGAGGTTCAATTTTCAGGATTTATGCTCTGATAAAAACCACATTGGCTTAATTAATCACTTGGGCTTTTTATTAATAAATGCCCATGAGACCACATGCTATTAGTTTCTATCATCCAGAAATATCATGGCACAGCAGGGTAAGAGAAGTGGTGAGGAGTTAAAAAAAAAAGTGTGAGCAGACTTGTGACTTCAGGAAGAAAAGTTAATTGGATTCAGACTGAAGGATCTTTCCATTAGTGATGACAGAGATAAATGCAAGAGAGCAGTGTCTAAAGAAAGAACATATGGGATATGAAAGAGAATTAAAAGCCATGATGACCTGTATTTCCAGCTGCTCTAAGAGCTAAGGTGGGAAATACTCTACAGCTGATATGGTGACCTTGAAAAAAACCAAGACATACTGCCAGCCTTATTAATTAAAAAAAAAAAAAAAAAGACACAAAAGAAAAAAAAGACCCCAACATGAAGGGTTGTCCTTGCTGCTATTACATGAAAGACAAACATCCTAAAAATAATGCACATTCCTACGTGACTCCATTAAATACTGTAACTTTGCACTTCCAACACTACAGTTTACAGCCTGGGAACTTAGTTCGAGCTCACCATTAAAAATGCAGGCTGGAGAAGATGAGCTGCAAGGGTACAAGCTGCTAAATTTAAATTCTCCAACATCTCAAAACTGTGAATAGCTATTCAGTACACAACCAAAACACAGAATATTTCAGTAGGGTATAGCTATTAAGATATGTAAGATGTCTTTCAGATTGCTGATATCAGCACACTATCTGAAAAAATAAATAAACTCTTCTTCTATGCTCTAAGACAAATCAAAGCCCCTTTTAGAATGTATGCGAGTATTTATCGAGAATCATAAAAGTTTGCCCTGTAAGAACTGAGTAAGTTTTCATATTCATATTTCATTCTTGTGAGCTAGGAAAAGTACACACAGACAGGAAAAATGTCCCAACTGAACTGACTGGCCATGCATGAATGGTACCAAGCTAGGAATGAAAACTGATAGAAGATGCCAAGCATTGCAGAAATGAGGAAGACCATTCTTATGTGAAAATGCATCTATCTTTTTTTGTCAAAAGCTCTGGAAATTTTATCTTTATAAATATTTTTAATAGAGCAGCTCTTAGCAATCCTTGAGCTTCCTTCTTGATAGATACGATAACTATATATTTCCCATTAATGAAATTTTAAACCTGCATACAGCCCAACATTCAGCTGATTAAATGCTGGACTCTGAACTCTTAATAAGGCCTCAATTTTTCATACAAACGTTGTTGATTAAATTGTCCTGATGGACACATCTATTTGGCCTGGGGCATTAGACGTAAGAAGATGCTGTGCTACATTTTGTGTATGTTGCAAGTTTTTACAGCTAAATTAAGAATTTCATCAATCCCAATTAAGCTTAAAAGGTTAGCCATAACTGACTGTCATTTTAAGGAGTTAAACATGATTTCTATTAATCCATAATATGAAAACCAGAATAGCTTAAAATGAAGTGGTGACAGATTACCTCTTTCTTAGATCCACTGAGGTCAAACAAAATTGTGGATTTCTCATTATTAATAAGCTTGGAAATGGGAATATTAAAAATTAGGTTTCTTTAAAGGTTTTGTACAAACAGCAAAAGATTTCCCTAATGATTAGTACCTCTGCTTTCACAGCTTTCCCAAAGACTCTATGTTTTTCTGTCTTTTGGGTGCTTACCAACTGAATCGTGTCTGAAATACACAACCTGACACTGTTTAGGGTAAATACACCTAGATTGGAAAGCATGCACCAAAACCAAGATTCCTTTAGAATTCTGCTTTAGAATCCACTAGAACTGAACCTTAGTTTGTTGGTAAAGCAAGCATTTTACCAAGAAGAATGCATGTTCAGATCTCATGAACAACTGGCTTGGGTTAAATACATACACATCATACCTACCTGGTCTGTGAATTGCACATTTTAAGGCTATTCACAGGTATCTCCTGGTGAAGACCTTTGTGTTTAGCTCTGCTTTGGGATTTGTAATCTGATTTTATTCCAACCACACCGGCAGGTTTACTGACCTATCTGGGTGTGTGCCATGAGATCTGCAAGCACAGTGGCAGCAGTGGTGGCAGGAGCAGTATTGGAAGCAGCAGCAGGTTTCCCTCCAGGATGAGATGAGGTGGAGGATGCAGAGGATGAGGTTGAGGAGCCCTGAATGACCCGGTTAAGCCAGGGCTCTACGTTGGAATGGCTCTGGAACGGAGTGGAGCTGATTCGCCCTTGCCGCCGCAACGAGCCCTCATCTTCTGATGCTGACGATGTGTCTGTGGTCAAAATAATGATGACAGGCCTGTAATGTGGGAATGGAAATGACCCAGCACCAGGAACATGGCACTTGGCCATGTTCCATGTGCTCCACGCAGCATTCTCACGTGCTACACGTGAAGGGTGTGTATTAAAGGAATGGGATATTCACACACAGAAATCCCTCTCGCTGCCATTTTTTGGGTTAACACAACTTCTACACATTAGGGCCAGAACACACTTGGGCCTACGTTTCAGTTACGTCCAACATTTGGAATGACATGACAGTCAAAGAAGGATTCTACCTCCAGTGGCGGCTCAGCGAGCATCCCATCCCATCCCTATTCCACTAAAAAAGTATTTCTGTTCTGAACAGTTAAATTTTATCTCATCACACCTGAATAAAACCCAATAATTTTTTTGTTGGTTATTTCCTTTTTTACTCTTTTTGAGGGGAAGGAAATTCTTCACTTTCCAATTCTTCTGGCAAATTCTTTTGAGAACTACTTCCTAAATAAACCACAGTACTCTGAAGTTCAGTGAAAGAGTAATTACAAAGCACGTATTTTAACCACATAAGCTGATATTAATGAGTAATACACAGAAATGCTTAGTAAAGCATCTTTTCATTCTAGATGTATATTTGTTGCTGTTAAAAGTCTGACAAAGGGCTCCTAATTTAATTCCTATCCAGTTATTTACAACCTTCCAGAAGTTTCCCTTTGGCATGCAATCTTCCCTTATTTATTATCCATACAACAACTAATAAAAAGGTCATACTAAATGTCAAGAAAATACATCCCTTGTGATCTTGAGTGAAAAACAGAAGGTCTTATTGTAGAAAAAAATCTTGCCCTCATAAAGAAATTGCTGAATTTTAATGACTTTATCTTTTACATGCTTTATATAAGACAGGATGTCTGTTACTATAATCTAAGAGTTCCAGACATGGAAATCTGGGGTGGATTACATCAGGAATTCTGCAACGTTAATTTTGGCTATTTTCTTAACCCTCTAAACACATAATTGTTCAGCTAGATACAATCCCATAAAACTTTATTGAAGCAACATAAAAGAACCCTATTCCTCATCCTGGGCAATGCATTTCAGTTACCAGCTCTTTAATTTTCTGATTTTCAGGAGTATGTGTATTTCCAATAGCTTCAGAGTAATTTCTCTTAGCAGTCTGAAATCACAAAAACCAAATACCATTTCATAAGAATCCCATTTAACTTGATGACATTTTCAGAGTTAAAATTGTAGATATCTCATAATTTGACCTCCCTCATCAAACATGACAATTTTGAATGAAAATAACCAAACAAAAGATCTCTGAGAAGATCCAGCTGTGGTACATCCCCATTCCTGGGTCCATGTCTCATGTGATATTTCTGGTCTGCTGCAACATTTGGAGTTTTTGGCAGCTGACTCCATTTGCTCCTGGAGAGAAGCCAAACTGTCCCGTATTGCTTGCAACCTTCCCTTTCTTTTAGGCAGAAAGCAAAAATAAGTAATTCCAGGAATATGGAACAAGACAGGATTATGAACAGCCAGGGACTGAAGAAAAACCCGAAACCAAACCACCACGTTTGCAATTTATAATCACTTCAAAGGAAGAAATAAAACTACAGAAAAAGCAGATTTCTCACAGAATACTCACTCTAATAATATTTCCTTACCCAGATTCAAGACAAACGAAGTCTCTCTAATATTTCTAAACTTTCAGCTGTCTTACATGAGTGGAGGTGAAAAAATCCAAAACCTTTTAAAGTACAGTATTAACTGTGTACAGAAATGGAGGATCCATGGTAAAAGCATTCTAATATCAAAACATAAATACACCAAGACGTAGCAAGGTCACCCCAGTAGTAGCCCTGTGGCAGTGGCAGGAGTTAATCTGTGGATCCTGGTGTGTGGTGACAGAACAGTGATAGAATACTGTGTGCTTGGCTTCCAGCTCTTCCTGGCTGGGAGCTGACCCAAGACAGTCACAAAAGCCACCCCTCTTTGAGCCAGACTTGCATGAAGGCTACAGCTCCAGTTTTGATCACAGGAAATCCATGTGGGAAGGATTAGAGACTCAAGAGGACAAAACCAAAAGTATGTTAAAATTTTTTGGAAGGATGACTGATAAAAGCAGTTCCTTTACAGCCAGCCAGGAGCTGGATTTCAATTTAACATTATGCCGAGAACCACAGATTCACAGAATGGTTTGAGATGGAAGAGAACCTAAAGCTCATCTCATTCCACCTCCTGCCATGGGCAAGGACACCTTCCATTAGACCAGGTTGCTCCACGCCCTGTCCAACCTGGCCTTGGACTCTTCCAGGGACAGGGCAGCCACAGCTTCTCTGGGCCAGTGCTTCATGACCCTCAGTGTAAAGAATGGGAATCCGATGCTTTCTTTCTGGTACCTGATGGTAGTTGTTTGCAACAAAATTTCAGTTATTAATACCAAAGCATGTTTTAATTCCATTAACTCCTGCCAATACAAGGACTTAAGGCAGTGGGTGAATGGCTCAGGACTAGATCCTTGGCACTACTCGGGTTCTTTGCAACTTTGGATTCTTCTTGCTAAGCTAAAGTTGCAAATAAAGGCAAGCCCATAAAAAGACAATTATTTTTATGATTTGATATAGCTGAAGAAAGTACCTAGAATATTTCTGAATGTCCTGGTTCCCCATGATACACAACTCAACCAGTGGCCCATTCTCTTACAGAGATAAAGGGATCTCATAACACCTTCTCTTAGAAAGACCTTGACAGATTCTAAAGGCACTTAACTCTTCATAGAATATCCTGAGTTGAAAGGGACTCATGAGGAATACTGAGTCCAACTCCAGGCCCTGCACAGAAGCACCCCAAGAATGACACCATGTGCCTGGAGTGTTGTCCAAATAGTTAATGAACTCCAGCAGGCTTGGGGCCACAACCATGTTCCTGTTGTGGTCACACCATCAGCTTTCAGCTCCTATTATTTAAGGTGCTACTGCACCCTGCTCAATGCCAGTTGAGCACACTTGTCTTCTCTGCTGACCACCTGCACAGGCACGTTAGAAAATGACACTTCAGCAGCACAAACACACAAAAACATGCAGATCCCACGTCCTCATCTTGCTCTGTACACACAGGTACAGCATGGAGCACAGGCTCAGGGACATGGCCAGGCCCCTGTTCCATTTACACACCAACGGCCCTTTTGATCCTGCTGTTTTCCCCACATTTACTCCTCTCTAAGCCTGCCCCTTTGCCTGTCTGCACCTTCTCCCCTTAACATTCCATAACAAGACTCATGCAATTCCAAAATACTCTTGCTCTGCATCCCATACTGTGTTCCTCTGTGTGTTCCCCACAGTCCAGAAGGTGCTGGTCTGCTGACTGGTCTTGATGATCTGGCCAGGAGGGCTCTCCAGGGACAGGCCTGGACAGGGTGACCTTTCTTTGAGTCCTGAACTTGCCTTCCTGCCTGCTGCTGTTCCCAGTACTCCGCTGGGCTTGTGCAGATAGGTCTGGGACAGGCTGGTGGCTCCTGGGCGAGGGCATTATTTGGGCTGCCCCACCTGCCATGCCCCACACATCTCTGCAGGTGTGCAGGGCAGCTTTTATTACATAACCTAACATTGTCTCCATAGCATCTCAGCTTCTTTTTAATAGTCGCTCATAAAAAAAGATACTTTAATTAAAAATACTTAACATATCTTCTAGGCAAGAATATTAAGGGTTGAGAAAGACCATATAGAAGAACACAGAAGTTATTAATTAATAACTTAGTTATTAATGATAACTAATGAAATAATTGGAGAACCCACAAAAATAATATACTTAAGTGTGTGACTGGCAAACAAAAGTGGAATTCTCTTTAAATAGGAAGAACAGAAAGAAGAAATAGAGCTTAGAAAGCAGGAGGGCAGCATACCTGAACTCTTCTTTTAGAAGAGGGGGTTAAGGACTAGAAATGATGGAGAAGGGCAGAAGAGGTCAGTGTGCTTCTGGCTTCACATTACAAAAGACAAGAGCACATCCTCAGAATTAAACATCTTAGGAAATCCCTCTTCTTTGTATACAAGACACTGGCCTCAAACCACTTGGCTTGCTAGCACAACATGTTCTAAGATTTCTGTAACCTCCAGAAAATTCATAGTGAGACAACAGAAGATTACTTTTGCCGCTAAAAATTAAAGAAGACATTCTGCCATAACCAATCGGAACAATTATAGCATATGATTCTCTGACTGTTTCAATCTGCTCACCACTGAATAGCTGAAACCATCTGATGAGTGCTCTTCAATTAATGCAGTAACTTAATGCTCTGGTATTTTCTTCAACTTTTAAAAAACCAATCTTCTGCAATGTGAAATGAGGTATTTTCAGTTCTGACATGCTTGCCTAGATTATCTCTTCTAAGTGAGATGTGATGTATAATATATAAAGGGCACTTTCTTTCTCTGTGACTGCTTCCATGTGGACTTTCAGCAGCTACAATATCTCTACAAGAGACACTAAAAACCATGAGGAAAAATGTCGAAACATAAACCCAACCAAGACCTGATTATTGGGAAATACAGCCATGATACAGAACTTTAATGCAAGCTACTAACAACTTAGGGCAGAGACACCTTCCACTATCCCAGGTTGCTCCAAGCCCTGTCCAACCTGGGAACACTTTCAGGGATGAGGAATCTCACATTAAGAATCTCACATTAAGACTGTGTTCACTCAACATGTACCTGGAGGGGTGTATGTCTCTACTGAAGAGTGCACCAGGACAGAGCGTCTCTTCGAGGGCATGGGCATCTTCCTCTCTTTATATTTTGCAAGAGCTGCTTGTACTGCTTCAGTGTGGACATCTATATAGAAAACAAAAAAACAAAAAAGTTAGAAATTCAGTTAATCAGGAGGACTGAAACAACACTACTGCCTCCAACTCCAATCCAGTGTACAGGCAATGGTTTCCAAAGCTAAGGGAGGATATAAGGCAGGGTCAAGTTGACACATTTTCCTCATGAAATCAGCCTGAAAAGGCTTTGTGAGTAGCATTTTGGAAACCCCCCTGAAATAAACACTGAAGCTACAGAGTACCCAGTAGGTTAGTTTTGAACTATGAGTTATTTTCATCTGGGGGAGAAGTTTCAATGGATACTCCATAAATTTGCAACAGCATTTGACTCTTCATCTCAAAATCCAGGAACAGAAAAGAAGCATAAGTACATGCATACTTGAAGGTCTCACAAAACAATCCAAGTAATAAAAAACAACAAAAAAGAGACTAATGGACTCAATGATCTCAGAGGTATTTTCCAACTCTAAAAAAATTCTGTGATTCTATATGAAGAATTAGGGAAAAGACACATAAAGCTTTCACTTTTCTGAAAGCAAAAATTACCCTTAGAAGCTCATGGGCTATATTTTAACTTTTCTAGTTTTTAAGCCAAAACTGAGATTAAAGAGGAACTCAATGTTCAATCAAGACCTCTCTGCAGATAAAATTTAATGTATTCCAATAATTTTTCAGCAGCTTTTTCTCTTTGACATCTACATTTCAGTGGTGTCAAAAGCTAAAACTTATGCAGGAAGAAAATTCATGAGAAGTGAACAGATGTTGAGAAGAAATGGGCAGACCAAAAATATACTTTGACTTACCACCTGAGATTCACACTCAGGAAAAGCACAATACAGCATGTATACATTTAAACATAGTTACAATGGGCTTGTTGCAGTTTAGGAATGGTATTCTCCAATTTAGTCTTCTCTCTAAAAACACTTCAAGACAGGCACTGCTTGCTCGCTCCCCCTTCTCCCTCCTCCTTGTGGTAGGATGGAGAGGAGAATTAATTAGAAGCACAAAAGGGAAAGATCATGGGTTAAGATAAAAACTACTGGAAACAGCAATGAGATATGAAAATGAACAGTAACAGCAAGACTAATGACAGAGGGTACAAGGAAAGAACTGCTACTGCTGAGTGTGGAAACCTCTGTCAATAGACAGAACCCAAACCAGGACAGAGCCCACAAGTGAGTGTATGATTACACATTGGGCTGACCACATTTCTACTACACAGAAACTGCTGCACAAGATTTTCAGAATTTAACTATTCAATTTGAAAGGAAATATATACTCTTTCAGAAAGTATCCTTTTATTCTTTTGTTAAGATGCAAATATTTAACAGGTAGACAAATTTGAAGGTATGAAACTATCTGTAGGTATGTAAGTGTGTATGATAGACGTATACTTACACAACTTACATATAATATACAATGTAATGTAATTACTCTATCCCTGTACCTACAGGGGTTTACCACAGCAATGACTATAGGTAAAATGCTGTATTTTACAGTATTTTTCTTTTTTTTTTGTTTAAAAAGTATCATTTCTGTACTATCATTTCTAAACCCCCTTTGGTCATGCCCAGCATAAAGCCCTTTCTAAGGTTCTGTTCCCTTCAGTCCGGCCAAATGGATTCTACAAAATCACAAGAATCCCTGAGCATATGGTCCCAAACACCAACCAGCTCTTCACAGCAATAACATCACTTTTCAATCTGCAGTTCCCCCCAGATAATCTGTTCAGAGTGGTATTTATAATATGTATATATGCAAATACACTATCCAACCTGTGTGTTCCTACAAGACTCAGGAATGTACTAAGTAGATGCTTATCTCAAAGGAGAACTTTTTGTGCAACTAACATGGGAGGTTCAAAGATGATGTTGTTATGAAAGAAAAATATTAAGAAGGAAGAAAAAAAAAAAAAAACAGTAAAACCTCTATCCTTTAATAAAAGATTTTTTTTTTGTCCTGGGCCCCCTGTCAGATTTTTGCTGCCATACTTCACACCAAGGACTTAATAACAGATGTTTTATAAATTACAAATTCCCCTTTTCTTATGTCTGCCTGCCTCCCTTTCCATTCCCACATCTAGGCTTTTTGTCAAGTCTGGGTTTCTCCTTATCCTTAGATGTAGATGATTCGATTAGCTGTAATTGTCCACCAATGAAGTTTCCCATGGATACCCAGAAGCAAACCTTTTACGTCCCCAAATTCCAGAAAGTTGAAGCAGGATTCAACATCAATTAAAGGTTGCTTTTGCAGCCTTAAAAGTATGGCCAAAATGTCCATTCTGCAGGACACATTTCCTTGGTAGAACTTCTAGTCAAAACCAAGCTGGAATGTTTCTAGAAAGAGACAGTAACTGTGAAATGCAGTCACTTCAACCATGCCTCCATCTACATACAATTCAAAAGACATTTTTGTTATATCAATATCTCATAGGAAGTAGGGGAACATAATTAATTTTTCTCCAGAAGAGGCTTTCCAAAGAGCAAAATAATACTCAATATTTGTAGACAGCATATCAATACATTAAGTCATTAAATAATGTGGGAGATAAAAAATGAAAGCATTCTTAGACAGCTGTGCATTTTGAGAATGAAAAGGCCTAGTTGGAGGCAAGGGTGTGCTGGGGCTTTTTAACAAAGAAGAGAAGGGCAAGTCATAACATCACACAGATTTGTGGGAGCAAGCATGAGAACTACTTTTTATTCAATTTCCAGAGGGCAAAATCACCACCACTTCCTCCTGTAGTCCTAACTCCCACCCCAAAACCTGGAACAAACTAGATTAAATGATAAAAATGCAACCAGGAGACAGTCAGAATGAATATTTTTCTGTTCCATGTTTTATTTTTACAGTGCCAATTTAACTCATCATTCCTTCTATACTCATTAAGATCTATTTCTGGCTTGAAATCTTTCTTAAAATATCATGTCCTTGGACAACAGCTGAGTAGGAACATCCTCTCTCATCCAAATCAATGAAGTAATTGCTTACACTTCCCTGGAACACTTTGTTCTATTCTGCTTTTGCTTTAATAGCTTTTCTACATGATGAAACACATTTCAATAAAAGAAATAAAAGGAATGAAATTATTTTAAAGAAGCAGAACAGTTAGGGTACAAAAATCCATACATTAGTATAAATTAAATTTTAACTGGATATTGGAATTGCGAAAAGAAGCTCTCTACCACTGTCTGTTACTTAAATTCTTCAAAATTTACTGTGAAAGTGATTCATCATGTAAGAACAGTGGAGTTCAGTTTTCTTCAGGGAATTAAACACTCATAATCAGATCAAATGTGTCACATTTTTGAGAAAAGAGAAATGCTCAACAGTGATCACTTGCACTGATGAACAACAAGGCCAGCATTTCATTAACACAAAGAATTAATGTACCAAAGTGAGGAAAAAACCATATGCTGCCATCCAAAAGCAGAAGAAAAAGTCTTAGAAGTATTTCTAAGCTTCTGCATTTCATTAAACTGCAAACAACAATCAACAGTTAATAACTGATTATAAACACTTCCTCCTTTTGTTGTAGTAAACCACATAATCTTCTCTGCTGATCTTTGTACCTATTCTCATTTTCTTTCTTTCCACATGTTCTTAAAAAAGGATAAGGGAGAAAAACTAAAATCATTTGTGGACTATAAATCACCTAAATTCTTACAGCTCCTAAACTGTCCAGCTATTAGAAGAGCATTTTTCATTCCCATTTGTAGCCTCTGTTCACTTATCAGCCTCTGATTCTTGTCTCTGCCTTAGGCACAAAAGAAAGAATTTCTACAGCTGGTCCAAGAAAAAAATGACATTTATAGGCTGACCAGCATCCCTGCTGCTCATGGATTTCAAAACACCAACAGGTAAAGCAGTAAGCATTATCCAGGTGGGATGGGGAGAGGACCCGTAAAAAGGTAAAATCATGGGGTTGAGACAGGAACGATAATAACTGAAGAAAATCAAAATGTAATAATAATGATGATGATCATAATAAAACTAACAATATTAGAATTAGAACAAGAATAATAAAATATAAGCATTGTTCTCATTATAAATCTAAAACAGACTACTGTATCAATTATTAAGAAGAAAATTAACACTATTCTAGCCAAAGCCTGGACAACAGGTTTGTATTTTTCAATAGTGTTCACTGCTGGAATTTTTTGGATAATATTTACTGTTTGAAGTGTCTGGGGATGATAAAAACATACAGTTCCTTTAAATACACAACTCTTCTGTGAAACTACTAAAAAAGGTACTTAAAGAGAGTAAATGACAGATTAATTGCATAAAAGACAAAATTATTTCCCTTCCTTGCTTATTTTAAGTAATTTATGTTGATGGTTCTAAAGAACCTGTAATTGCTCCAGAAGGAGATCCTGTTCTAGGAAAAGCTGCATCCTCCCCTCATCAACTACTCTTGAAAAACACGTAGGAGAATTGATGAGATTTGAAGAAAGGAAAACAAGAAATAAAGACGAGAAGGAAAGAAAAAAAGAATAAACAACACACCCTCCCCACAACAGTCTAAAGAATAAATAGGGCATGAGATTGAGGGAAGGAAGCTGAAGCTGGTTATCCCTCACAATAGGCAACATGTGTAAGCAGACAGGGTAGTTAAAGAAGTCAACACTATCTATCTCTTTGCTGAGATAAAGAAGCCAATCACTAATGCAGTAAACCTGAAGAGTTTCTTTTTTTATTACAGAAGAAAAAGGTGAATAGATATTGGCTTCTGAAAGCCATATCTACATTTCCTTGCACAGACCTAAATAAGTTTAACCTAAACCAAGTCAAACAAAACCGTCACTATTTGGTTTTGATACCATACCATCTGAGTACATTAAACCTTGTCATCTATCACTAATGAGTAAAGATATACAAGAATGCGTGTTGTAACTAAGAACCCTCAAAATTTCTTAAGTGAAGAACTTGTTCTAGGCAGGAATATTTAATGNGTCATTTAGCTAGCTATGACACTATGCAATATTCCCTGACATTCAGAAGTTTCTTTTCCACATAGCTGTATACAGGCATCTTTCCCAGGAGTCTATATATCCTCAGAATATTTAAGAGGTCTTATTTATCATTCAATTAGCCCTAAGGAATGTATAAGGCACATCAGCTCCACCTCTGGAGCAAGGTTTTACATATCAGCAGGGCAAACAGGATGCAATAACCACTCTGCCCAAGGAACAGCAAGACCAGCCTTCTGTTAAGGATATGCAGTGCATGCCATCACTTGCACTTCTCATCCCCAAACCCAAGATGTGGAATTACTCTGGACAACAAACAGAAAAATATCCAGCTACAAGTCCAAAAGTGTTTAGGAGAGAAAAGCTTCCAAACACCTGTTTTTCCTCACTATTGTGACAAGGAATTTCACAGGGAAATGGTGCACTTCAACCACCTGAAAAGTAACAATGGGAACAGGATGCAATGAGGATATTAGTATTTTCACACAATTTTCCAGAAAAGGTTTGTCACTGTGGTGTCCATTTAAAATGAAGTAGAATATCCATTGTGACATTTCCCTTTTTTGTCCACTTGCTTTAAACCAGGAAATATTTGAAAGAAAGCTACAATAAATATATAACCTTTCTTTAACAAAATAACCCAAAGAAGCAAGCAAAAAAATCCCCCAAATTCACACGCTGTGGTCTTCAAAATTTTTAAGTAACTCTTCTACAGACTGGAAATCCAATTTTGTTTTCTCAGCAAATATGAAAAAACCTTTGAGCATGGTAAAATTCACAACAAGAAACACATCAGAAGGCAGGTCTACAGTCTCTTTTCCTTCTAGCATTTCCTCCAGGCTGGATTCAAACAAAACCACATTTTTGTGCATTTAAACAAAAAGATACTTGGAAGACATTCATTATCTGTTCCCCTCTTCCAAAATACTTCCAGCTTTCTATGTAGGTGCAGGTACCATTTCACAGGTATACTTTTCCTCTTAGGACACGTGATGCCTCAGCTACATCTCT
>VZTN01034699.1:33768-47820 GCA_013400515.1 Erpornis zantholeuca | reverse complement strand
TCCACTTGCTTTAAACCAGGAAATATTTGAAAGAAAGCTACAATAAATATATAACCTTCCTTTAACAAAATAACCCAAAGAAGCAAGCAAAAAAATCCCCCAAATTCACACGCTGTGGTCTTCAAAATTTTTAAGTAACTCTTCTACAGACTGGAAATCCAATTTTGTTTTCTCAGCAAATATGAAAAAACCTTTGAGCATGGTAAAATTCACAACAAGAAACACATCAGAAGGCAGGTCTACAGTCTCTTTTCCTTCTAGCATTTCCTCCAGGCTGGATTCAAACAAAACCACATTTTTGTGCATTTAAACAAAAAGATACTTGGAAGACATTCATTATCTGTTCCCCTCTTCCAAAATACTTCCAGCTTTCTATGTAGGTGCAGGTACCATTTCACAGGTATACTTTTCCTCTTAGGACACGTGATGCCTCAGCTACATCTCTTACCAGATCGGAAGCGCTCATCCCTCGAGTTGGTGGATCGGGATTTCTGCTGTTTCGATACCACAGCAGTGGCTTGGGAAGAGCCTGGGACTCTGTTCTCTGCTTGCAGGGATGGATCCACACCTGAAACACAGTTTTATTTTAGTATAAACTCAGCTTTGCAAATATAACATCTGCTCCCCATGTCTACATTGTTTCACCACTCTCAATACTTACAAGTTCAACTGGTGCAAGACAGTACCTTTACAAAGGGCTCATCTTCTACCTGCATTTTAATCCAATTTAATCTATACCCACATAACAGAGCAATACTCAGAGGATTCACATTTTACAAAAATGCTGCAATTCTCTAATAAAACTTCTGCAGATATTAAAGCAGAATTACTGTCAGTTTCAGCTGTCTAAAAGCTCCTGCTGTAATCTAGGTTGACTGGGTGCTTCATGTACTCCTGAAATGATGACAGACATTCCCAGCCCCATACAAGGTAACAAAAATAAAGAGGAACTGAACCATTCTCTACTTGTTTGCTCTGCACCTGATTAGAACAGGACTCTATATAACCCAGAGCAGCTGCTTACGTTTAGGCTGGCTAATGTTCAGGAAAATGAGTCTCAATTTTATATTGTAGCACAACAAGAATAAAAAAATCAAAGGGGTGGACAGTAGCCATTAAATATCAACTATCACTTCCCGATTCCTGAAACGAAGAGACTCCCTGCTGGCTCTTGATCCATCAAGGACTACATAAATTTGGAGTAGGAACTTCCATTTGCAATTTTATTATACATCCACACTTACAAATGTGATGTAAAAGTTCTAATGCAGTTGGAAGGGGTTTTGCACAAATCCTAATATAAATTTAGCTTAGTGCTGTGTTTTACGATAAACTTTCCTCAGCTATATAAGACCTGCTGCATCAAGTTCACTTTATGTACTCAGCCCTTGTACCAAACAGGACTGAGTGTATCTTTCATTTCACTCCTTCCTTCCCTTGAAGAGCTTCTGCTTTCATACCTCCCTCAAGTCTTTTGAAAACAACACATTTTGGAAACATAATATTTTGAAAACCGTGTTTCCAAAATTCAAGTATTTACTGAAAGCAGCTCCCACTGAACTGAAGACATCATTCCAGAGGAATCTGGGCCAGTTCTTTTCAAAGGAAAGATCTTACTTTAACAAGTAAGAAAAGGTTCCTCTCTCTCTCACGGGGTTTCTGTTCCCTACCCCTTGTTACAAAGTGAGTACTGGGAAAGAAATTGGCAATTACTAACAAATCTAGCAATTATAAGACATTTTAATGAAGACCTTTCAGTAAGATAGTCTTTACATTAGGAATGTAATTGGATTAAGTATCCCAGTTATACCTCAACTGATGGAAAAGAACTGTGAAATACTCTATTTAAATATAATATCCTCAGGGAATGTGTTTTACCCTCTTCAGGACAAGATAAATTACTATATACCAGCTTTCTTGGGTATGTGTTAAGACCTTTAGATGAATGCACTCCATAATCCCTTTCCCATCCCCTTTGCAGCTAACACTGAACACCTCTGGATGTTGAAAAGGCAACCTTGAGCTAGATATGGGTTTGGGGGGGATATGTCTGTGGGAAGAATGAGCCTAAATAACAGAAAAACAAAGGAACATTTAATAAATCACACAGATACAAGTTTTTAAAAATTAGTCCGACTCCAGAGATACACTCCTCTTTTACAATCTGTAATAAAGAACAAAAACATTATCACCTAATTTTTCATATTTTCCAAAAGTAAAGCCTTTTAGGCAGATGACAGAATATCTAACATCTACTGCATTTCCCAATGGGATAAATGAAGACAGCCCAGAAAAGAAACCAAAGTATCCTCAATGGAGCAGAAAAGAACATATGCTTACCAATATACAGACCTAACATTTTTTGTAACACTTAAGCAGAATTCAGTTTGTAAGAGAAAATCAAATGTTGCTCACTGACTGAATTGATTCAACAGATCTGATAGTTAAGAGTGGTGAAAACACTGCAGATTTCTATTCCACATTTCATTTGAACACTAGTTTTCCATAACCACAGGTCAGCAGTCATGGGGGATTTGTTGATCTGGGAACAATTAACAACAACTTTAGATTTTGTTAACAAAGATCATCTCCTTAAGCCTGAGCCATGCAAATAGCCAAGGCAAAGGGATAACACGATAACTACAATGGTACAAAAGAGAACAGGCAGCTGGGCTGGGAGGGTCCCTCAACTAAGAGTGCTTATGAAATTTTCAGAAAACAGCCTATCTACATAATTTTTGTATGATCTTGTCAAAAGAAACCTTAGGTGAAAAAGGTAACTAAAGAAAACCAGAAGGCTTTTTTTGTGTGCCATTTCTTCTCCTCCAGGAGGGTTGTTAGCTGTAAGCAGAAAAAGAGATTCATGCTCTTCCCAATTCCTTACTCTTCAAATTTGCAGTCTTGTAGTAAATACAGAGACCAGGACTTGTAAGAGCCTCTTTTCCACTCTATGATCCCCTGGAAAAAATATTCTGGAAAATGAGCTAACTGGTATAATCCATCAGAAGATAACAACCTGCAGGCAGGATGTCCCGAGTCACGTGCAACCTGAGCACTGCTGTTTGGCCACACCAGTACCGGGGGCAAGAGGAACAGGGAAGAAGTGACCACGCATAACAATAGGAGTGCATGACCTACTCCAAAACCAGAACACTCTCCTCCCAAGACTAAGATCAGATTTTTGTGAATCAGATGTTATAAAGTATGTATCAATGAATCTCAGAAATTCCCTTTAAATTAGGATGAGGCATGAAATCCTTAGCACTGTTAGAAACCACAACTCAGTTTCTTCAGATTAAGTCTCCCTTCTTGCTTTCTCAAAGGTTTCATATCCTAGTGGAAAAATACCAATAATGAATCTGAAAAATGACACTTTTTGGTAAAAATAGTAAGGTAGTACATCTGACTCTTAGGCTACACAACTATGTGCCAGTAAAATCCTGTTCCACAAGCTTGGCGAGCTTGTTCATTTATTCTCTTAGTATTTAAATCACTCACTACCTTAGCCTTCAGCAAAAGCAGATGGGTAATTACACTAAGTCTCTTCACTCACACCAAAGCGTTTACAAAATAACATTTGAAAAGACATGTACTAAAGGCACTTGATCCACTATCCCTGCATCTTGTCCATTTTTAACTTACCTAAAGCTAGCAAGAATGAAGTCATCTTAAAGAGGCTTCTTGTTCCAACTAACTGAACAATTTGCTTCTATGGGATGAAATTAAAGCTAGTATTTGAATTATTACTGTATTTGTCCATCCATAAGCACTGGAGAATAAATAATACTGGCATTTCTAGCAATTTTCATTTTTACAAGCAAAAATGATTTTACTGTAAGAGCAGTGCAGAGCTGTCAGGACAAGGAAGATTCTCTGCTGGCATCACTGGGGAGGATGTGCAGCTAAAGATATCAGGTTAAGTAGAGATAAAATTTTCAAAACATAATGTATTAAAGAGCTCTGTAGAGAGGAGAGGGGAAGAGGGAGGCCAAAGAGGAAAGTCCAGACTCTTTGTATGTTATCAAACCTTTCTGCAGCTATTTAACTGGGTCTGGAAATAAGAAAGGAACGAATGACAGCAGCCAGGTTTAAAGTACTAGAAGAAAGGAAAAGGGGTATGACAAGGCAGAAAATCAAAAAAGCAGAGGTCTAGCTCTGCGTCAATTACTGAGTATTCAGTCCTCACTCATGTTCCAAGTTCACTGTTATCATTCTTTACTGTCATATCCCATCCCAGAACATATTACCTGCTGTACGCACTTTTGTCTTCAAGATCCAAAACTAAGTGTTCTTAATCTTCCAGATTAAAGGGAATCTAATTATTAATATAAAGATTAGATCTAATCTTCCAGATTAGAGGGACTGAATAAGGGTCTACCCAGAATAAGGTATTAGAAATTCAAGAGATTAAAACGATTAATGATAACAAAAGGCATCGTACACGTGCATCGTTTGACAATCTTCCATGATTCTGTAACATTTTCCTCCACTCAAGGAAGTAAAGTCCAGGTCATAAGCTTCCACTTGAAGCCTATGAAACCATTTTAAGGGCATTAACACTCTCCATTCAAGGAAGCATAAAATGGCAGCAAAGAATACAAAAGCATAGAAAACACTTGTTATAAATTCAATGAAACCAAATACAAGTCAGGATTTGGATCTGATTCAGAGAATCCAAACACTGACTAAACCATCTCAATGAAAATACTCAGAAGCAAGAGACACACTTGTTTAGACACTGTGAGAGACTGGTAAGCAGAACACCTACATGGCATTAGCTAGAACTTTAATTTCTCAAAATAATAGTCCATTTTAAGCAATAGTTCAGGAGGTGCTTCACAAGCAGTCCAGCACTCCTAATGTAAAATGATGTGTACTGAATTTCATGAAAAGGCACAGGAATAGCAATCTCTTGATATTTTAAGAAACTGTGAGCACTGAAGCAATGAACTGGTTTTTCAACTAGCCCATGTGAACACATTACATTTTCACATACCTCATTTAAACCAACTACAGCAAGATGCAACCAAATTAGCCAATTAAAATTTGGACATACTTTGATCATAGCTGTTATACCCATAGTACAAAGTAGGAGTTTTAACTCTACAGCATCAAGAAAGGTACTTACATGTTTTTCCCATAAATTATAAGAAATTATAAGGCTTTTGTAGACTCCAAGACACAAGAGTAAGTTGCACATTCCTTAAAAGGGAACTATAGGTACAAAGTGCTATAGGGCATGTAAAACTCATCCCACTCTAACTGAATGAGAGGCTGAAGTACCCACAAAGAAATAAAAACAAAAATCACAGTTATACAGAATCACAGAGCAACCCAGGTTGAAGGGACCTTGAAGATCACCTGGTCCAGCCAGGAATAGAAAGCATATGTATTTTTGGAAGGAGCAGAAACATTTTTCAGAGACATAAACTATGAAAACATAAGAAAAATGAAAGTATTGGGAAGAGCATGAATCTCTTTTTCTGCTTACAGAGGAGAAATGAAGTCACTCACCAAGGTGTTTATCTAGTACTAAATCTAGTGAAATAATTTCCAGGGACTGCTCTGTAAAGCAGCACCAGGACACTAACTGCAGTTGCAACCTCCTTTTCACAGCAGAAGAGGCAACTTGAAAATAACCAGTAACACTGTAAAAAGATCAGTAAGAAATCAGGATAATCAGGAAACATCACAAGGCAAGAGTTTAACTTGAGGTGTTAGAAAGGAAGCTTAAGACCATCACCTGCCCATCAGGACAGGATACTCACTGTAAATGCTGCTTATTTTACTGTGTTATTTCTGAATGTTTTTACATGCCAGCTCTACCCACATAGGGTCTCTCTCTACTCAAATTCCAAACCCTCTGCCATGTATCTGATGTTACCCATCACTCAAAGCTTCACCATGCAGCATGTCAGGTTGCCTACAGATATAATTAATTATTTCCTCAGAGTTTTATCTGTAATTTGCAGGCAGAGGTTGACTGAGGAAGCCAATTACTGATTGTTAAATTTTACTTCATTGAAATAATTAATTACTGTTTAATGCTTGCTATTACTCAACACTTGTTTTTGATTTTGCACAATACGTTTGGTTGGATCAGTGAAAAATAACTCATTCTAGTTAGTATTTCCATATAACTACACAGTTTTATGGTCCCAAGCAAAATCTTTACTTTTCCACTAACTCTTCATCACTGCCGAATTAGAATTTTAGAATACAAAACAATCTACAGGAATAAGACTCTTGAATCACAAGGTGTTCTGCTTAATTTTCCTGTTATTTGAAAATATGCTTTGCAGCCACTTCTGTCTTTTTCTGTTCACCAAGCCCTCTGTGGGGCTGTTTAACACTGGGTGGGTAATGATTTGCTTTGTCACAAATTCAGCTACATGGTGCAGCAGAACATAGCCCAACCCCATTTTACATGGCATTGAAAGAGCAGGAGTTTACACATGATTAGTTTGTAGGTGGCAGTTGATGAGGTATAACATGGAAAGTTCAGCTCCCAGAACTCAAACCTACGAGCATGCAAGTACACACATAAGACAAAGCTGTAGAAAGACATGATTTAGTGGTCCTGGGGATAGTCAAATCATAGAGTAAGAACTCAACAAACATAAAATGCTGACATTCATCAGTCTGCAAAAACTTGATGGATAATGAACCTTGAATCCTATCAGAAATGCTGCAATTAAATTGTTAATGATAAAAAAATTATGCAGGCTCAAAGCCTTTGGGAGTCCCACACACAATTCTGAGCCATGCTGAAGCTGTGTCAATTAAGCAAATTCCAAGTTAGAACTGGGTTAATGGAACATGTGTCAGGAAACTGAAACAGGTAGTTAGCTTCATGTTTTAAGCAAATTTTATCTTTTTGCCAGACCATCATTCTTTGTGCTTAGAGGCAGACAGCCTATTCATTTTTTTTTTTAGCATATTAAAGCTAGATTCCTGTCAGCTTAATGCTAAACTAGGCAGGAGTGGCAAAAAGAAATCAGGTAATCTGCTACTGCTTAGAAAATGTGGTATCAAGCAAGTAGGACAAACCATAGGATTCACTGACTCATTAAACTACTGCTTAAGGTGATTAGGGAAAAAATGGCTGAACAAGGAGAAAAATCTTTAAGCAGCTGAAAACCTAAACTTACTTTAACAAGTATGGCAGACAAAGTACTGGAGTTGTCTAAGCTAGGTTTGAGAGCTCAGTACCTGAATATTTGTGCAAACAGCCTTCTGAGAGCTGAGAAGGAAAAAATATAAAGGAAAAAACCCCCACTGTCAATAGAAAGGAGTAAAGGCAGAGTAAATCAAAGGTGATGAGAGATTAAACAAGAGACAGAAATCCAAAGACATGACTTTCTAATCAAAGACAAAGTGCATTGACAGAATATTTCTAATAATTGTAAATCCTCAGTCAAAATCCATACCTCGCCTGGTCTCAGAATCTTTAACTAAGCTGAGTTAGAGGACAGGGTACTTTGACCAGAAAACTGAGACAGTTCTTTCCAGAAAAAAGGTGTAAGGAGAAGCTCCAGCAGATGAGGCTAGAGCTTGCCGCTGACTGTCAAAGTCATCCTAAAATTCCAAACTGCTTCTTTGCAAGGAATGAGCCATTTTAAAGACATGAGTTTGGTTCTGCTCGGCCAACAGAGATTATAAATTTGCTGAGGAAAAACCTACATCTGTTCTTAAAAAAAAGTCAAACCCAAATAAAAACCAAAACAACAAAAAAGAAACCTTTGCTAAGAATCTCCATGACAAAACACGAGATTACCTTCTGATTGTTCAACACTGTTTCCGTTTACAGTCTCTCATTATTGCTTCCACTCACCTTGGTTTTCTTCTCATTTTTCCTTATCTTAACATCTGTCAAGCTATGGAAAACTGGAGAATTATAAAACACCAAAGCTCAGTGGCAGCATAACAGCCCTAATCCTGACTGATTTCAGTGTCCTAGTATAAAATTAAATTTTTAAAAACTTGGGTACTTAGGTTTTGGCTGTGGACAATGAAGTCTGATAATAACTAGCTTCAGAAATAATAGTTTATAATAAAAAAGTCAGTACTTTGAAGAAACAGAGGGGGTGAGGAGGTGTGTAGAAATGGGGTGAGGTACAGGGCGAATGCAAAAAACCAGCACATTAAAACATGAGAGTGATGACTACTGAGCATTTTCATCTAATGAAAGAAGTCAATTTGCTTTTAGCATTAACTTTACTCATTTCTAAAGTTATCTTAAAGTCTCAGATGCAGTTATCAAACTGAAGTTTGCTGACAAAATGCTGCCATTTAACATTTCATATAAAACTATTAAAAATATATTTCAGGCTTTTTCCTTGCTCTGCACTTCTCTGTGACAGCCATTTCCCACTGCTGCTTAGATGCCATATCAAACACTATTATAATTCATCCAGTCTATTTAGTGAGAACTTTTCCATTTTATATTTTCATAGATTTGGCACAAAGGTATATATTCCATGCAGTTTCTCACCTTGAATTAGTGGTATGTACCTTGCTAACAGCTTTGCCCTCTTCTTTTCATACCCTTTCTGAGTGATGTCTCCTAAAGAAAAGAAGAAATAAATACATGTTGTTTAGAAATTCTACATTTAAATCTTTGCATCAAGCACATTCTGTCAGCAACGTATTGGTGAAAGAGTTTAACAAAGCAAACTATGCAGGGAAAAACCAACCAAAAAAAGGCATTAATTACATACACATATGGATTCAGCCTACCTCTGGCTAGGTAGAACCCCTTTTACTCAGTCAGATTTTACATAGGAAAGTTCTTACTCTGTATTTTAAAATGATTCTTAAGTACTTTCCTTAATCCACAAGGGCTGTGTTTAATATTTTGCTTAATACTCTCCATTTTCTCAAATACCCACCCCACTCCTATATCAGAGAATACTAAGAGACACAAAGGCACTTCATTCTACCATCCCCAATCTCCATCCAAGTGAATATGCATCATTTAAAACTATTGACACTCGGCCAAAACAAGCAATGGAAGTTCAAATACATTGTTCAAAACAGGTAAGAAAAACAAATGTACATCCTGGAGTGCTTCAATCATTGCAGGTATTTCAAACTACAATCTGCCAGTTTTCCTTCACAAGCCCATGTAAATATTACACATAAAATTTGGATACAAGACAGAAATTACCATTTTTCTTGAGCAGAAAAAAAATTAGCAGAAGAAATACACAGAAATACAATTTTTATATATATATAAAAATTATTATATCAAAATGAGAATGAGATCAAGCCAAAACAAAGCACCACAAATGCCCAAGCAGATTAGTCTGCCTGGGAATAGATGGTCAAAATGACAAACTACACTTTTTATGAAAAAAGGAAAAGGATATCAGAAGAGATGCATCATTTTCAGTTATGGAGGAAAATAAACCAAATCCAACAGACAAGAAGCAGCAGTAAGAAGAAGTTTTTCTTAAACCAGAAGTAATTTGTAAGACCAAATCTCAGCAAATTTTTTAAGGATCAAAACTGTACCTTACACAAATGTGTTGGACTGTAAGCTCAGTGAAGGCATCAATTTTCGCAGCTTCATAAATGCTCCACATAATCCTTATCCCAACCCTCTGTGCAGCTCAGCCTCTGCCAGGTACCACCCCACTGCATAGGTAAGCTATGGAAGCACTGATCAAAAGAGAGAGTCCCATTTAAACCAGAGCAGTTCACATGCTGGCATCTTGCTGCACTTGGAAATTCTTTGATTTTGCTGGAACGCTGACTCGAAGGACTTTCCTTGAATGAGGTTAAGCAAAGGATGGAGTCAAAAGCATCTCTGTCGCCTTCTGTGGTGCTGTGGCAGGTTGGGCTGTGCTGCCCAGTCAAGCTGGGCTTTGTTCCTTTCTCCAAATCCCAGGGGTGGGCTCTTCCTGACAACTGTTCCCCCCTTTCTCCCAGAGCCTCAGGGGGATTAACCCATCATATGGGTTTTTTGTGATCCCTCATTTCTTCCAAAAAGAGCTGCTTTGCCACATCTGGTACACCAGGGCCACAGCTGCTGTCATTTAGCCTCACTTTCTCCTGAGTTACTGGATCACACAAAAGCAATCTGAGGTTCCTCAGCAAAGCAGCTGGGAAGCCTGCAAAAAGCCAGACACAGGACTGAGCTGTTAGAACTCTGTTTGGAAGAGATCTTTACTTGAAATACCTGAACTATTGTAAAATATATAGCATAAAATATGTTACAGGTGCCAAGAAAATTAATCTAGACAGAGATGAAAGTGTTAGCATTTCTTAAAATGATCTATAAAAATATATTTGTCATTAGTGCACACAAGAATCTGTCAGATAGTTACCCTGATTCTGCCCAGGCGTGGTTCTATTCCACCATGTTAGCACTAGACATAACAGAATCTTAATGCCAAATTCACTAAATAGAGCTGAGAATGGATCTGTGAGAGCCTGGCACTTGCTAAAGATAGGAAAATGGCTCCTGGTCCCCAATTTGCAGAGGTCAAGAGCAGAGACATTTCTAAACGAGCTGACTGTGCATTAAACGTGGATGAACCTAATCGCTGGATCAGCTCTGCAAGATGACACCTTTAAGAACTGCACTGTTTGGCCACTGGTGAGCACAGTCACAACTGCAGGTCCATAATCTTGACAAATCACTGCAGAAACCTTTGCCAGTTCCTTCAGGATAAAATCAAGGGCACAAACATTGGCTTCTGCCTGCAGAGGTGACTCCTGGGTGGTTTGGAAAGGCAGGCAAGTTGCCAGTCTAAAACATAATTCACATGTCATCTGTGGAAGTATTTAAAGCATAACCCCCCATGTTTCTAGGACAGAATTTCACAGTATTTGAAAAGATGGTGGAGGTGGAAGAATCAATTCAGCAGACATCATTGCTAATTCTACATCTTAAACAACCTTGTTTAAAAAGTCCCTGAAGATGAACCAAAGATCAAAATACAAATCCTTTAAGATAACTATAAAAACATTGGAAAAGATGGGAGAAGGTTAAGAAACAATGGGAGAAATTAAACAGTCTAAGCAAACTGAAGTGGTTTGGGACTTATTTTCTCCACTGCACACCTGTGTGCTTCAAGCTGGGACACACATGGGCACGCCACCAAAAGATTCTGCCTGTGACAGTTCACAATCATTTTTACTTAATCCACAAGCTTTAATCACCACCTGAATCGAAGAACCAGACCAACTTCTCCAAACACTACTCGTACACATTCCAAGCTGTGGTTACTTGTTAAATGTTCTCCCAGACACTACACTGGTGTAAATCAGGCAAAAGCCAAACTGATCAACAGACAATAAAGGAACTAAAAGATGGAAATTATTACTTGCAATCAAAGTAAGTTTTGGATCTCCACACTATACAGCAGCCAACACTTGCTGCCATCCCTGAGATATGGGCTCTGGTAGGTCTGTGCCTACCACGTCTTGGTAGGTCGACTGATACCTTAATTTAGTTTGCATACGATGAGCTAAGTGAAGTGTGATTTCTTGATTGAAATCTTTCATATTACAGGAATCTCTTTAAAATGGAAATGACATCTGATAATTTAATATGGTGATGCATTTGACTAAGCCATTAGAAATTCTGTTTCAAAGATTCTATTTGAAACAACCTGAGAGCATCACAGTGCCTTTGAAACAGTATTAGAAATTTAGCATGACTTCACTGAAAATGTATGTTACCAGTAATTCTTAACTTGAAGCAGAACTTGCATCCCTTTGAGGGAATTTAAGTTATCCAAGTACAAAACTTGTTTGATGTAAAAGCAGCAGCATGGAGATCTACAACCACATAGATGCAGAATTTCATTAAACCTTTGTACAGAATACAACAGAATCACTGAAACATCAAGTTCTAGATACTAAGCAAACACTGACTAACTAATTATATTTAACTTAATGATAGAAAGGGAAGGAATTTGACCAATATGTTAATAGCAAAAGATCTGGTCTTCCACTTTGTTCACAATTACACAGTGGGACTATATTTTACAATACCATTAATTGCCTAATAAATTATAGAAGGAATTATCAAAACAAATAAATTTAGTTTGATCGAGCCATTAGAAATTTTGCAAAAGCAAAGCAAAGTAACATTTAGAATTAGAAAATTTGAAATTACAGTTACAAGAAAATTCTGATGCATCTATATATCACCTTTTCACCTTGAAGTTTCAAAGCAGTTGCAGGACAAAGGCACTGCTTTTATTTTACAACTTTAAAAAGCCAATATGGGTGAATCCTGCAGGTCAGAGAGGATGTGCAAAGTCAGTGCAATTGTTCTGTAAAACTCACACTTGTGAACTGTGTGTGTATGTAAGGAGAAGCAAAAGCTGCTCCTTTCTAACTATGGAACTGCCTGGTTTAAACACTTATTTGCTTCATCTGCCAGGAGTCAGCATTTGAAAGTACAAAAGAAGGTTAAATAACCAGATCATAAAAGTAGCCTTAGCAGCAGTTTCTCCATTAAGCCAAATTAATGAATTGCTCTTCCACGGCTGCAGTAAATCCTTAAGCTCGGTCCACAGGGAGACAGGAAAAGCTCCAGCTCTACCACTTCCCTTCTATGCTGTTGGAACTCCCTGCAGACAGGGAGACACAGAATGACAGATGCCAGCAATATGTACACCCGTGGGTGAACAACATCTATCACACCAGGTAGCGCTCCCAGTTCTCATTATGATGGAGATCAGTACCATTGCCGCCCCCTTTAAAAAGCTGAGGAAAGCTACACGCATAGGGAAGAAGGAATGGGAATCCTCTGGCCCATAGGGAATGTACTGTCTGCTTCCAAAAAAGTTAAAAAAAGAAGTTGGAAAAAAACAGATGAGGATTGGTCAGGCAGATCAATGGACAAGATCTTTTAAAATTCAAGCCAAAAATTATTCTCTGACAGTTATTTTGGTAAGATTCCAAAGTGAAAAGCTTTACAAAGAATGCTGTATACATGCAATGTGCCCCCATCACAAAAATGCTATTTCAAAACAACAAAAATCTCAGTGTACTACAGAAATGAAAACACCCACGAGTTTCTGTTTGTCACTTCCTAGATGCATCAAGGATAAAATACCAAAGTAGAATAATTATCTGACATAGTAACCAACCACTATAATGAATAAGGCCACAAATAATTGCCTGAACCAAGTCATGCTATGGGTACCCCAAAAAACTCAATGAAAACTGCCCCCAAAGATGCAAATCTAGAAACAATCAGGTAAGGGGAAATCACAAAGAAAAGCCTTTCTAAAGCACTGTTTCTTTTCCTTTCACATCCTTCACAGACTCATTTTATATGGCATAATGAAGATACTTCAGACTATTAAACTGGTATGAAGCTTTATATTTATGGTGAGTTTTTGGATGTCAGCAACGTTGTTTTTTTTTTCCTCCCTCCACTAATAGAGCAAGAAGTTTTACACCATCAGTCACACATATTTTACAGGCAACAGCATTTCATATTTACTACTAGCAAAAAGCTCATATTCAAACTTTGGCAGCAACCACAAAGATCACAGCATAGGTGCCATTTAGGGACGATACAGTATGCTAAAGACTGAAGCAGCTTGATTCAAAAATCCATGACCATGGAAATATTCAATGCATTTATGAGACCATGAAAATCATTGAAAAACCCACCAGCAAATCCCAAAATACTCAAACAGCAGCACAACACTCAAAATTCACCAAGTATGCTAAAAAAAAAACCAAAGAGAAAGTCTGTAACCTGCAGTGTCTACTCCATACACAAGTTATTTCCATTTGTAAACTATGAAACTTTTTCAATGGATTTCTAGGTCTTGGTTTCAGGTTTGATTAGTTTCCTGACACGTCATTATCATGCCCTCAAATGCACTGTAAAACCATGCTTTTAGAGAAAAGATTTACTGTTAATCTTGAAAAAACTGGGGTGGAGGGTGATGGCTACTGGGCAAAATTTTATGGTGAATGCAGACACTTTGACTTCTTAAAATAAAACGTTGGCATATCTAAAGAGAAAACCAACTTCATCAGTATTCATGTTAAAGCTACATAAATATTATAATA
>VZTN01034699.1:0-13735 GCA_013400515.1 Erpornis zantholeuca | reverse complement strand
GGACGGGGCCGTGGCGCTGGGGAGTGGCCGCAGCACGGCCCGCCCGCTCCTGTCCCCAGGCGCTGCCCTTCTCATTCCCCTTTCCCGTTTCCCGCCCTTTTCGTTGTCGTCGCACCTGCTGTGCTGAGGCGGCTTTCCTGAGAATGCCGAAACTGCCCTTTACCTCTTCACTTCTTACTCCCAACGGAAAATAGGAACTATGACCGAGCCTGAGCCCGCGGGGACCACCCAACCCCCGAGTGTCCCAGGATAGGGCACAGACGTTTTCATGGCACAGAATTCCACTGTGAGAACCTGGATGTAAAGTGGTGCCTGGGACTGCAGATACACACAAAAAATTATTAAGAGTATGTTTAATGAAGCCAACCACCACTCAAAGCCTACTAGAGAGCAACAGGAAGCATTTGGGTTGGAAGCTGTGTTGATGCAGTAGGTATTCCCTGTTCAACTCTAGGTTCCAGTGTGTGTGTGTGTCAGGATGCCACGGCCTGAAGTGATGGCATTCCTGCAGCCTCCAGAGACTCGGGCAAAGGCAAACCCAGGACCTTGCCAGTGGTCCTGACCACCTAACTGCTCTGCCAAGTAACAACTTTCCTAGAACTAGAAAACAGGGAAATCTGGGGAATAGTTTTCTGCTGACAACTGCTTCTGTCCAAAACATCTTTCCGGTTTAGGATGATTTGGTTCATGTTGGGGCTTCCCTTTTGTCTACTCTCATTAGTCAGGTCAACACATCACGGGAGAGTGCCCCCTGTGGCTGCCCTTCCAAGGGCACACCACACCAGCACTAAGAAAACCATGCAGCTTGAAATGTCATCCCTTACACGGGGCAGAAACATTTGGGGTATTGGGGAGCTGATGGGAATGTAGCTACAGGGAACACATTACCTGTAGCTCAGATCCTACCGGGTTGAATTCCTTCTCTGCAGATTTCTTTTCTGAATAGGAGGCTGCAGCATCTGCCCCTTACCCCCGTGTCCGCCTGTGTTCCTGGAAATGGTGACTGTCCAAGGAGACTCTTGGAGGGGCATGGAGGGAGGAGGTGAGGCAGGGAAGCACTGACTGCCACAGATAAGTTCCTCTGAATGCAAAGCCCTGCCAAGGCTTGGGAAGAGCCCTGGATATTCTGGGACATTAAAAAGCCCCTGTAGATTGATTTAAAAATGTGCCAACGCAAAGCCAAATTCCCTTAAAACAGAACTGATCCCTATTATGTGCCAACTGTCCTTTAAAAGGTAGTTTTAATTATCCACCTAGAAGTGCCAGATTTTAAAACTAGGCATTAATTTGGATTTGCAGTCAGTACTGACTGGAGGGGCATGGAGACAGGCCCTCAGGCCTCAGAGCCCTCCTGTTTACATTCAACATGGAACATCCAGTTGTGAGTGTGCTATTACAGATTGGATTTAGTGACAGTTCTGAACTCTGTTTCAGAAATGCACTGTTCTCAAAATAAGATCAGCTTGTGCTATGCTAAGCAAAAAGGCACCAGCACCATTCAGTGTGTACAGCCTGACAATGCTGCATCGAGTGTTACAAATCTTAGAATCTGATTTTTAAAAGAAATATGATACAGTCACTGAGCCAGCTTAACTTGTCCAGAGTTCCAAACCAATCTGAACTAAGTTTAAGTTACTGTTGCTAAGCTTTTACACCAAATCATCTATTGATTGTTCACAGCTCTCTTAAATTTATGCCCAATCAGTTTAAGGGTTCTATAGATGTAAGAGGGTAATAAATCTGTACATGTGCCAAGATCTATCGCTACCACATTTTTTTCCAGAGAACCAAGTGGTGGTGATCTACCTGACAGATAAATAAGAGTTTACCAATACAAAAGCAGTTAAGTAATAAAACAATCTCAGATGAATGCCAATATATAATTCTCAATACCCCATAGAGAAAAATCTTTTAATAGGCCACAGGAGAACAATTTGCCTCCAGAAGAGATTTTTCTCATGGTCCAAAGTTAAACACCACATCTGCTTTGAAGGTAGAGATTTCATGTTTCCAGAGATTTTAAATTTTTTGGCATTATAATTCTTCCTATGCCTTTTCTAAAGAAACATAGAAATATCACAGAAAAGTCTTATTCAGCAGGATACTTGAATATCTCACATTTTTGCCCAGAGACATTGTGACTTGGAAATGGATGTACCATTTCCTCTTCTCTGACCAGCAACTTCATACACATTTGGAACCATCCTCCTCCTGAAGTAGCTACAGCACAAGATAGCAGACAGAGGGAGGATCACTTATATTAGATGCAGATAGAATTCATAGGTTTTGTTTGGTACATTTTGCCAAAAATGCATGGAGTTAAACAAAATCATGGGCCTTTTGAACGAGAAAAATGAAGCTAAAAGTGTCCAGAGTAAATAGGACAGACTGAGGGAGGAGTTACGTACTGAAAAACCCGAAGAGCAAACCCTAAATTCACAGAAGGTTACAGGTACCTTTGATATTTGTGAGAGAATTTGAGCTATTCCTTTAACTGGAATGATCCTACAGAAATACTACAACCCAAACAATTTTAGGAACAGCAAAAGAAATAAATAAGCAAGGTGGAAACATACAACCACACAATGTATGAATTCACTAATAAAATGCCATTTTAATAACTTTTTTTACAAGGAATCCACCTATACACTATAGAAAAATAAACACCACAGAGACTTTTTGCAGCTTACAATACAGCAATGCAGGCACACTTCAGCTGTTGATTTTATTTCACATGAAAATGTAAAACATGGTTCCTAGTGAAAAGTAAGTCCCTCTTAAAGTACTAAAATATAATTAAAAGAGTCATATAAAAATCTGCTGTAAAAGCACTGCCTTTTATTCAGTTGCACAGGAGATTGCAAGTGCTTCTGTTGAGTGAGGACCAACTCAGAGGAAGCAGGAACTTGCAGGACAGATTTCATAGGCGTTCCCATCACTTTTTCAGGTTTCTCTGATGAGGTGAGCCTAGTATTTTCCCTAAATTAAAAAAACCACAAATTGATCTTAGAAAACTGCTTGTGTTATAAAACAATAATGTACAATTAGCAGCATGTTATTTCCTCAAATAACTTCATATGAGCTACACTGAAAGCAATTCCAATTTTCGTGAGCCACCTAGGAGCAATCCAAAACAGGATTTGAAAGCCTAAACATCTGCCAAAGGAAACCTTCATACCATGGGACCAGTGCTCCATCACCAGCCTGCTTTATCCCCAGTGACAGCTCAATTCTGCCATTCCTGTGGTGATTCTGTTGCTGGGCAAGGTCTTGCCACCAAGTAGATGTCCTAAAGTTCATTAGGAACTGAGAAATCATTTGGCTGACAGCATTGTTCTAAAGATTGCAGCATCATTCTGTAATGCCTGACATTATCATTCTGGTAACACAGAAATGACAGAAATTATATACACATTTAACAGAAGTGCTGTTCATGTTGTCCCAGCTGTGGAGTACTTACTCCACACTTAGAATGAAGCAAAATGTGTTACTTCCATAAAGGCTGACATGTTTCAAGTCTAAAATCTGTTTATCTATCTATCTGTATCAGCCATACAACAGCAGTATTTGGGGAGAAAAACCCCAAACAAACAAACCTACAAAGTCATGGTAATAAAGTTTCTAGGTGAAACTAGGTTAAGTCCTGCTGAGAACAATATCAAAGTTCCCAAACTCTTCAGGATTTCAGGATGATGTGATGACAATTTGTGAGTTCCTCCTTAGGACGAGGTGTTTCTGTGCTATAACCAACATGTAACAAGAGGAGATAACTAGACTGAATTAAACTAAGTAAATTTGGTGTAGAAATTAGGTGGAACTGTTATAAATAGCAAAGCTAAGTGCCACTACAATCCTTTGTGTGCTCTCTGATCAATCTTAGAACTAGATGGCTGTATTTACCAGCCTCCAAATATTTTTTTAAAATCTGTTATTAACATAAGGAAGTGATAAATAAGGGAAGCATTACAGTTTGTGCTGCAGAGAAAGCCCTGCTCAGCTATTAAACCAGTTCTGTTTGACTTTAAAGCAAATTAACTCTATATACAGCTTCATTGAAACAATTGCAACACTGGCTTGTTTGGACTTGGGAACAGGAAGGGGGGCAGAAATCACATGAAATTATTGAACCTTATCTCTTTCACTATGAACTTTGAGAAACAACACACTTGGACTAGTTTTAGATATGATTCAGAAACATTTCCTTCCAGAGACTGACTTAGTTGTTACTCCCAGTAATGAAAATTATTCCCTAAAATGATGCTCTTTATTGGCAGTGTGTACAAAAAACCTTGGAAAAAGCAGCTCAGACTTGCAGAAGCTGTGAAGGGTAAGAAGGTGGTTCTTACCTGGCTGCACCCCTACTAGCCTTTGCTGGATCACCTCCAAGCGATGGATATATTCTGTGAGTGATTGTTCAGGATCCTGAGGTGGCACAGGAGCCGAACTTGGGGACGGATGCAATCTTAAAAAGAAAACAAATTATGTTTTCCTTCTCATGCTATACTCTCAAATACATCCAGAAGTTACATTCATATAGGCAGGAATTCTGGGCAAAGAAGACTGGAACCACCACCACCCCTTCCATCTGTATAGCTGTTCCTGGAAACAAGAGCAGCAACAGGCATCATTTAGCTTACCTCGGATCTATATGAATAGGGTGGGGTAGATTTAAGTCTTTTGGAAGTGCTTGTATGTCTTGGACTCTCCAAAACATTTTGTTAAATTCCATGCAAACCAGAAGACTACCTGGCTGTTGTGACAAGCACAGTCTGTCCCCCCAATGTTAAAAAAACCCTACAGTAATCTGAAGCATCTCCTGTCTTTGCAGACTGACCTGTTTTGTGAGTGGGAGGAGGATCGTGGGGAGAGGTTCATGAGTCTTGCAGCATAGCTGGTTCTGTGGCACAGCCCTGTGTCACTGTCCCGGGTAGGGGGAGAGCTGATGGGAACAGCTGGGGGCTGCTGCTCTTTCAGGACTTCTGTTCTAACACCAGAGGCTGGGGAAATATGAAGGGTTAAAAACTATGCACTAGGAACCATTGAGAACAGGCTGCCATAAACATATCCAATAAACCCATGAAAATGACAGAGTATTCAGCTAAGTTTGTTTTTAAATGCAGGTAAATACACTTTCTATAGCTAACTGCTTTTTTGGTTTGTGTGGTTTGGTTTTTTTTTGTTTGTTTTAACCATATTTAACAGAATTGTGATGCTATTTTGTAGCGAGGTAGAAAGTTCAGCATTTGAGGATTCAAGTTTCTTAGGAATCACACCACAGTGGGTTTATGTACAAAGTTGGTGCTTTCTTTTAAAATATTTCAGCAACTTAGAAACAGTGAAAATTGCATAGTATCAGTTAATGAAAAATGCACTATTTAATCCTATTTTTGTTTAGCATTGAAAAAGCATGAGTTATGGAATATTATGTTAAGGGCAACAGTTCCCCAATATTAGGAGCTGCATTAAGATGTTTGTTTTTACAAAGGCACTCATCGGAAACTGAAAGGAGCACTCAAGTGTTCCTCAGGTAACTCAAGCCCTTATTGACCTGCATCAGACCATCTATCCATCTACTCTACAGATGGATAGTGGCTAAGTAAACAGATTTTCCTACTTTGGTTTTGTCTTTAAATGAAACACACCACTGAAGAGAAATTATGAAGAAAACAATGTATTTGTCCAAACATGTACCTGTGTTACGTCCTATACTGTGAGAAATGCTTTCACCCTGTGCACTCTTCCTGCCAACTTTGTTCCACTTCTTCACCAAAAACTTTAACCTTGGTTAGAAAACAAATTTGCACAAGCATTAAAAATAAGCAGAAATAAATTACATTGTAATATTAAGTTCTTTGGTGGTATAGAACATATTAGGCAACATAAGCAATAATTGTTGTGGGAATGATGGGAGAATTCTTCAACTTCAGTCTTTGGAACGCTGGCTTATCCCATTTTATCCTGCAATGAGCCTTAAACTGCTGAAAAGACTTGCTTGTTTCTGCTCCTAATATCCAGAGAGCTCTTCCTACCTGAGAGGAGGAGTTTGGAAGTCCTGCATTCTTTGCTGTTATTATTGTATTCGCGTCAAAGACTCTGTGTCATCTCCTGTCAGAAACTTTCTAGTAGTAATTTTTACTAGACAAGGAAATTGCTCAGAAATTACCACTTATTACATTTAAAACTGGGGTTTTTTTCATTAAATGGGCTTAAAGCCATTGGGAGATGGCATATTGTCCCATGTACAGCTAGCAAAACCCATTTGGTAGTGACAGAGCATGACAGAATAATACCCAATGAAACACACGCTAGTGGATTCCAGAGAGAACCATCCCTGACATATCACATTCTGATACAAGACAGACTATCCAGTGAGACCAAAGAGATAAGGGTCAGCCCCAAAGGACTTCAGTTTGTAATGCTGTGCACTGGTTCCCAAATATATTGCAGCTGGGTATCACTCAAGTAGCTTTTTCACAGAACTATGGAATGGTTTGGGCTGGAAGGGATCTTAAAGAAGCTCACCTTGTTCTATCCTCCTGCCATGGGCAGGGACACCTTCCACAGGTTGCTTCAAGTCCTGTCCAACCTGGCCTTGGACACCTCCAGGGATGGGGCAGCCACAGCTTCTCTGGGCAACCTGTGCCAAGGCCTCACAACCCTCACAGGGAAGAATTTTTTCCCAATATCCCATCTAAATCTATCCTCTTAAATCTTAAAGATGTTTTTTAAAAATCTTTAGTACAGATCAAACTCAGCTAACAGGTCATGCTTGAACCAGTTCTGGAGATTGCTTCTGCTTAATATTAATGTAGGACTTCTGTTCCTGGGCACAGCACCAGAGGCTGTGGTAAATATCAAGGGTTAAAAAGTGTGCAGTAGAAACCATTGAGAACAGGCTATCATAAACACAGCCTGTAAACCTAAACAGAAACATAAAGCCACAGGAACTATCAATTTTTTAAGTTTCCAAGAAACATCACATATGAAAGACAGGGAATGTTTTGGCTTTACCTTGAGATGGCAATGATGGCTCTGACTGCACACCTGAACTTGGTGAAAGGCCGGGAGTGTGATCCAGAGAGCTGCAGGTCTGCAGGAGAAGGATGGATTCCCATGCGGGCAACGAGGGAGAGAGTTGCTTGCTCACAGTCCTGAAACCCACCAAGCAGCAGCAAGAGGTATTTCTTCTGATAAACTAGAGCTTTTCTAAAGCTCTCTGCTCGAATGTACTTCCGATATAATCTGTGCAACTGCAGAAAGGAAAAAAAAAATCAGTTTTTCACAGTTACTGTTGCAAAAATCCAGCCACAAACATGGTGTCTTCAGGTCAAATGTCCAGCCTGAGGACACAAGGGCAGCCAAAACAATTCTGCACACTGCTAAAACCCACCCAAATTTGGAGTGTCAGACTTCTTTAAATCTCCTGAATGTTGTCAAGCAAAATTATCATACTCAAAACTGTAAAACAGTTTAACTCTTTAATAAGGAAAATAACATCTGCTTAAAAAAAATATTATCCAGAAAGCATGGTGGGAGAGATGCCTATCAGACTTGATTACAATCAAGTGTCAGAAAAATAAAAAGCATTTAAGATTAGTCAGCAGGGATTAAAAATAATGAGTGCTTTCTATTTTCATGCTTAGACAAGAAATCCAAGTCTCCCTCTCATTTAATGGTAGAAAAAAGTTCCAAAGATCCAGATTGATTTTGATGCAAGTTCCTATCACTGAGAAAGTTCTAAAGGAAGTTCTCTGATGAGGTACATATGGGGAAAGTTTCAATTTAAAAGAATAGATCAAACTGTTCATCTAGAAAATCAACCTTTTAAAATAGCAACTGAAGATTACAGCAGTAAGTGAAAGAAATGCCATAGTCTGACAGATCCCTTTTTTTCCTAGCAGGTCAGGACACCTCCTGGCTGTGGCACTGCTGGCTCTCCAAGCTCCAGAGAGCCCCTTTGCTGGCTATCCCCTTAATTTTACCTTCGGACTGGAAGTTTCTGCCACTGGTTTGTTTTCAATTTCAGCATTGGCTTTAGCCAGCTGGGATTCTGCCTGTTTTAGTGCATTCTGTAGTGTGGTCCTCTCTCGCTGCCAAGACTCTCTTTCCAGCTCTTGAACAGGGTCAGCACCACCTGTAGATCTCATCTAAAACAGAAACCAAAAGGAAGTGAGCCACAATGTGTTTTGCACATTACTTCCACAATCAAACATCTCAAACCGAGTAATAGCTCAACTTTATGACAAATTAAAAATATAAAAACAATGAGCCTGAAAACCAGCAAGGGCATTCAGGTGTTAAAACATCATAATGAGAAACTGAAATGCATGAAAAGCCCTTCTTAAGAAGTAACAAATTTTTGTTCATTGGGTTACCCCTTCTCTGATCAGCCTCATAGGAATCCTTCAGTAACAGTCTCCCAAACCCTTTGAAATGGAAACAAACCATCTGACTTTCTTCTATATCCACAGGCAGCACAGAAATTGTGAAGATGTCTGTGCACATGCAAAAACAAGTTGCACATACAACAAAACCAAGTTGTGAAGTAAATTCTGAAAAATCACACATTGAATTCTGAGAGTTCATTGTCCAGAAAAGCTGTGGCTGCCCCATCCCTGAAAGTGTCCAAGGTCAGGTTGGACAGGGCTTGGAGCAACCTGGGATAGTAGAAGGTGTCCCTGCCCATGGCAGAGGGTGGAATGACAGGGGCTTTAAGGTCCCTTCCAGCCCAAACCATCCTGTGATTCCATGAAGCTAAGTTTTGTGGTGAGTCATCTCTTGTAGGAACGAGACCCAGGACTCCCATAATTCTTTATGGAAGTTCTGCCTTCATGACCTTCATCATATGAACTACAAATTTACTGGTCAACATTTACATCAGTGCATGATGCAACAGATCACAAAAGAAATAAAAGATTTTTTTAAGGTAGTTGATGTTTTATCCCTTGAAATAAAATCTATACATTAGAGAAGCCAGTACAAACAACTGACTCCAGTTTCTCCTAGCAGCTTATTTCAGTACAATCTGTAGTATCTGAAGGAGTTCTACATGACTCATCTACATCCTTGACTTCCAGTACACCATTTGGCAGCTGATTGACCAGACAGCTGCATTTTGGCACAGATTTTCCATGCTGACATTTCATTAGGTACCCTGTCCAATACTCCCCAATTTATCATAACTGAAGGAGAAAGAAAATTCCTGTGGTCTCCTGAGCATGTGGTTCAGTACCTTAAAGGAAGGAGAAATTCAGGGAGGAGACTGAAGGAAAAGGTGATTCTGGAAAAAAAAAAAGCAAAGTCTGAAACGAGGGCAGAGAGGTGTGACTGTTTGTGCCCACAGAAGAAAAGCTATCAAGATGGAGTTCTTCCTCCTAAGCTCTAAAAAGGCATGTGTAGTTAAAGTGCTCTACTGAACACTTTTTTTGTTAAACCAAATTTAAGTCAGGAAACTTGAGTTCCTTTATTTCTGTGTGGTCAGTCTCTGAAGGAGGGAACTCTGCTTCAACAAGAGTTTTGTCTACAGCTGACAGTTCTAAACGTTTGTGAGAGGAAGGCTTAACCAAAATAACCCCATGAACTTGGAGAAGAGGCTGCATTCCCCCTCCTCAAGACTGGAGATGGCAACCACCTGTGTGGCTGCACAGGTGACAGAAGGAAAATATTAACTGTATTTTGTAAGCAGGTAGGCACAGGGAGAGCTGCAACATGTCAAGGCAGCTTGTCACACATCAGACTTGTGAACCGAAGATACAAAAACCTTTTCACATATCAGACAGTGATAGATCTCTGTCTATTGCAAGAGAGAGTGTCTTAGTTTGAANTACTATGATGCTTTTTGAAAAGTACTTGGCATTTTGGTGAAAAACAACTGTCTCTGGGTGCATAAAGAAGCTACAGTGACACAATCCCAAAGCTTGTGATCCTTGGACACATTATGTATCTAGGAAAAAATTACTGTCAGAAGCAGACTCTGCAATACAACGAAACAGAGTTGGACATTAAAATATGTTAATATTTTCCTTACCTGAGATGTAGGAGAAGACAATAAATCTGATTTTAGTTCCCTTAATGTCTGCACTAAAGAGGCTACAGCTTCATCATTTGATGCAGACCAGTCGTTAACTGTTCTGTTAGACAGAAATACCTTCTCAGTATCGGGTTGATTTGTAAGAATGTTAACACACATTTAATTGCTTCTTCCCACTACATGGCCTTTAAGTTCTGAGGCTTTACTTATGCAATATTTACCACACAAATTACCACTATGAATACACAGAAAAATTAGCAAGTTTTGTTAATTTTTAAGAATTAAAAGAGCACAGGGCTCTCAGCCATGACCCACGCAAGTTAAGAAGCAGGATGGAAAGCAAAGCGCTATTTTACGAACTCACTTATCTAGAATTTTATATATGAACTCATTCAGGTGCACAGCCACAAAGAGCAACTGCTGCCTTATCTTCTCCAGCTGTTGTTGCTGCTGTTGCAAGTGGGGTTTTTCAGTTTCTTTTGTCACAGGCTGTTTGGCACTTCTGTCTTTGCTTGAGGTACACAAGAATTCCTCCTGACAGTCTGGAGTTGGAGGATTTCTTTCTCTTTCTTTTAATACTGCCAGTATTTCCTGCAGTTCTTTAATTCTTTGTTCATCCCTCTGGTGTTGCCATTCCAAGTTTTGCTGTTTGAACAGAATAAGTAGTAGTTAATTGCATCTTATACATACACACTTACGTAAGTGTCATCACACCTAATCAGCATATCCATCTGAGTGTTCCTTAACTGCCAGACCACTTTTGGGGGAAGGCTTAGAATACTGCTTTCCAGGGCCACCAGGAAACCATTTAATCACACAAGAGTGGGCATTGTCTCCATCGAAGGAGAAGTCCAGGGTGAAACTGTCACAAGCCATGATTGGGATCCTATCTCAAAATAAGGGCAATGACATGAAACCTGGTTTGATTCCATCCTGCATTTAACCCATATTCACCCCCATCTGTGAACAACCTGCAATTCCCAGCACAGACAAAAGTTTAAAGATCAACTTCTGTCAACAATAAACCCAGATACAATCCCTTGAAAACAGCTACATTTGAGAAAAGCAGGACAAGAGCTCATTTAATGCATTTTTCAGAATGCTATAACAGAAGGAAACATTCCAATCAAAGAACGCCATCCCGGGGTTAATCCCAATGCGTGGCTATTTCAGTGTAAGGCAGAGCATTCTCACCAGTCTCTCCTGATCTCTCTGCCAATCCTTCTGTTTCTGTAGCTCTGTCTGTTGCTGCTGTCTCTGCTCTCTCTCCTTCTCCTCTTTCCTGTTCTTATCTTGCTCTTTCAGCAGCTTGAAGAGTGACTGCAATTGTTCCCAGTCAGCTTTCAGCTTGGCCTCTCTCTCCCTCTGGGCCTCCAAGGAACGGATCACCTCTTGCTTTTGTGCCTGAAGAGACCCTAGGGTGGCTCGCAGTTTGTCACTGACCTCCCTCTCCTTCTGGGTTTCCTCGCAGCACATCTGTACCTCAGCCTCCTGCTGCCTTTTGGACAGGATGGCCTTCTGGTGCATTTTCTCAATAACAGCAGCAAGCTCCATAGTTCGGGCCCTCTCCTCTTCCAGCTGGGCTTGGAGCTCTCGGATGAAGGCTTGTTCCAGCAGCGATTCCCTGTGCTGACAGGAAGCGCCTTCCTTCACTCTCATGCTCAATTGCTCTGTCAAAACACGCTCATGATTCAAGGAATCCAGGAGCTCCAATGAACGATTTTTCTCAGCATCCAAGTTTTTCTGTAGCTCCCGCAGTTTGGTCTGTTCCTGGGAGAGCAAGGCTTCACAGCGGGAGTGCTCAATCTGCAGTTCCTTGCGGAGGTTATCTGTTACTGTTTTCTCATGCTCCAAGGACACAACCAGCTGGCAATTCTGCACCGACTGCACATCCAGGGCAGCCTGCAGCTCCTGGGCAGAGAGGGGAGAACATATTAATATTGCAGCACAAACACTCATTTGTGGGGCTGGCTGGTATTTAGCAATTTTCAACCTCCTCATTCAAGACTTAACTAGAATAGTTCAAGTATTTAAAAGTTTAATTTAAAATTACAAGTGTCAGAAAAATGCTCCTTAGCAATCTGCCACCAAGCAACAAACCCCAAAATTATCATGTTAATGTATCTGCCAGTACATTATTTCTTCTTCAGTTAGTAAGACCCTCATTAGGAAATCACTGCTCTTTACATCACTCAGTCCTCATTAATAAATAACATCTGAAGTAACAATAACCCATTGTTTTAAAAAGAAAAATCTAAGACATGATAGTAGATGTAAAGCTTCAGGACTTGGCAGCCTGTCTCTTCAAATCACAGAGTAGAGACTGAAAAAAAAAATAATCACAGAATGGTCCGGGTTGGAAAGGACATTAAAGCTCATCTCATTCCCATCCCCTTCTGTGGGCAGGTCCACTAGACCAGATTGTTCCAAGCCCTGTCCAGCCTGGCTTTGAACCCTTCCAGGGATGGGCCAGCCACAGCTGCTCTGGGTAATCTGGGTGCCAGGGCCTCACCACTTTTATAGGGAAGAATTTCTGCTTTATACCTAATCTAAATCTACCCTCTTTCCTTTTAAAATCCATCCCTAGGTCCATTTTAGGAGCCAGCCTTTCTTCAGAAGGAAAGACAGGGACTAAGGGGGCAGTCACAGGACATTGCAGACAGTCAGAGCTGGCCCTGCTGTCCTAGTAGGGAGGTCTACCCTGCCCTCACCTAGCCAGCACCATTTCTTATCTAGAAAGACAGGTCAGATGCTAAATGGCAGCAGCTTTCCATAATGGGGCTTCAATAAAGACTGTGAATGCCAGACTAATCTGTTACATGGCTACCCCCAGGGCAATGCACTTTCCTCCTGGCCTTGGCTACTCTGTCCTTCTTGCATGAGCAGGTTTCTGAAAAGGTGGAGGATGGTAGCAGCATGTCCTAACCATGAAGAAGTAACAAAAATCACAGCAAAAATCATTCACAAACCTAAACACCTACCAGGAAGATGAGAGGAGAAGCCACACTACAAGGAAATGGTCAGAATTGTGTTTCCTCACTTAGGGAATTTAAGTAGTATTGTTTGGAGTTCTTTAAGAGAGTCTAGTTTTGGGGTTTAAGAAATGGTTTATGTTAAATCTTCCATTTCCATTCACTGTAGGCCTTTTACAAGCAATCCAATAGTCATTGCTATTAGAGCCTTGGAGAGAAAGCTGTTCACTTGTTTTCTGTTCAATTTAGAAGGGAACAGGATGACTTTGGCTAACCTCCAAAAATACATATTATATGGAAAAGGCTCCACTTACTCTCTGCCAAACCTATTTATCATTGGGTGGTTTTATAATTTCAGAAATCATACACCTCACATCCTTATGGTACGTTTGCTCTGGAGTTAAGGGTTCAGTTACACAGCTGTAGAATCTGGCTGGCCCTGAGTAGCAAGGGGCAGTACACAACAGGGGAAAATGGGAAAGGAAAAAACCAAGAAGATGTGGAAAAAAATGGCAACACAGCATTCAACTTTGGTTTATTTCTGCACGTGCAATTAATAAAAGTAACTGAAAGCTTTAGCTCTGAAAAAAGCTGCTATGCACATTCAGAAGAGGTCTGGGGGCTTTAACAGTTACTAAACAAAAAACAGTTGAGGTGCAGAAGACTGCACAAATAACTGCTAGTTAACCTCATGTCCCAGGGGAGCTGGGCTGTCAGTGTTTGTTTTCCTGAC
>VZTN01034698.1:112204-126302 GCA_013400515.1 Erpornis zantholeuca | reverse complement strand
AGCAGACATCTGTCTTTTAAACTGGGACAGTAGCATTGGTTGCTGAGAAGCCCTTTACAGGAGCTGACTTATTCTTTTCCACTTCAACTGTGTGATTGCAGGTCTGAGTTTTGCAGCATCCAGCAGACTAGTGCCACCCCTACCAGTGTCCTGTGCTTTGGTCTGTTGGGAATTGACATGGGTCAGCAAAGATGAGAGGGCACTGGGTACATGGTCAAGTACTTCATAAGTTTGGCAGAATGGGAGGCAACATGGTTATTAAAACTCATAATTTGAAATAACCAGGTACAATGTTTATTCAAACTTGTCATTGCCAAGACACATACTAATTATTTCATTTAAAAATGGCTACATTTTTCCATTTGCTTCCAGAGGATGGGTTCAGATTACATAGGGACATCAGTGTGTAGTTTTTTGTATTAAAAAATCACACAATGTTGAATTCATTGAGTCAAGTGCAGCTATATACTGCTCTGTGAAAAAAGGATACAGAATCCAGCCTGAAATTCTCCAGTTGGCTTGGCCAGGCTTGGATGTCATATTTCAGTACATATTAAAAATCACGTGAATACAGTTATTTAAGTCTGACCTCAAAAGTTTACAGCTGCCAGCTGTCTAGGATAGCTGTAAAATGCATATAGTCATTAAGTAATAAAAATTGATGACGAAAACTATGTTCTCATTTTCATAGGAGTACAAAGCAAAACACTTAACGCCCAGAAACTCATAGCTGATATTGTATAGAAGTTCCCAAATTTTTTCATTGTACTAACCTCCTGTGAAAAACAAGGTTCGCTCTTCTTGTAAAATTTTTAAGGGTTTAATATAAAGACAATTAGGAGACAGGAAAGCAAAATTTATATAGGGCCGGTGCTTGGCATGCAGCCAAGAGCACACACTAACTCAGAAAACATTTCTTTAAATATACCAGCATGTTGCATATTCATAGACCCTCATGCATGACTCAAACATTCCTTTGAGTTTAGGTGCTCTCTTGGTTTCAGCCCTCCCAACCTGCCCCCATTCCCTCTTGCAGATCAATTCAACATTTTATTGCTCCTTGTAGTTCCATCCTGCAGATTAAATCTTCTTGTGGCTCCATTCTGTCACCCCGCTCCCTGATCAATAAATTCTTCCTGACGCTGCTCCTTCAAGGCGTGCCCTCAGTCAGAGGGACTCAGCATCCTTCCCACAGACACCCTTGTCTTGGGCGACTGCCTTCAGTGGGGATACTGCAGCAGGTGTGCCCAGTGGCTGGCTCCTTGTCAAAGGAGGCACAATAGAAGCTGGTGGTAGAGGTTAGCATCCCAGAGACAAAGAATTGAGAGGTACCTTTGGTCTGAATTCCAGAGGGTTTATTCTCCAGAGGGGTCAGCAACAAAAGGCAAAGAGAGAGGGTATGCAGGAGTTTTTAAATTGGGGGGAGAAAAGGGGTAACCAACGGGGTACAGGCAGAGTAGATGATACAACTTGGAAAGGACAAATGAACAGGGTAGAGAGGCAGGAGTTACAAGGAAGATCTAATGCGTAACCGAATAACACAGAACTGTCTGGAACAAGGGGAGGTAGTCAGAGCTAGGGCAACACCCAGTAGGATATGCTCTGACCTCAATGGTACCTACAGATCTGCCCGCCAACCCACTGTCCTGGGTGGGGAAACCCACCCACTCAATGGCAAGTGCCTGATGTGTATTGCCTACCACAACCCAGGAGTGGGCATGGTCACTACAACATCTTCCTTTGGAGTTCTGAGGTCTGCCATCATTATCTTCATCCAGATAGGTAATCCAAGAATGTGGAGAATTTTCTTGATTATCTTTATTATTCTCTGAGTTAACTACATGAACAAAAGAAGCATACTACACATCATGCTATAGCCTAAGAAATTTTTATATATCACACTACTATTTCTAAGTTTTATTAATAGCAGAAATAAAAGAAACTACATTCATGCAGCAAAGTTTTCTAACATTACACTTATAGCATTCATTTTAATATTTGTGAAAAGCCAATAATATAATATGTACTTATAACACTCCTGTAATTTCTGGGGCATTTTTTCCACAATACTATATATATATAGATAAGCCAATAATTTTTCATCTAAGGGATCTTGGAGATTTCGATCACTACAATACTATGTAGCTATTTATACAGAAGAACACAACACATCTGCTTGCATTTTTTAACAGTACCTTTCTCCTGAGGCAACAAATGTCACCAGAGCTCCTCCTTCCCTAAGAGATTGAGGACAGTAGATGGCAAAACGCTAGCTTTCTTGCCTGTCATTTCACTTAGAGAGCAGCCACATTTTCTCTATGCAATTGGCATGAAGGCTGTTGATAAAGCTGCTTTACTGACAATCAGAGAATGAGGTAATATTTAACATGGATATTGGTTGGTCTTTAGCACTGAAGACAAATCCCATTAAATGTAATTCCTTATAGTTACTATGTTTCAAGAATACTCCTTTCTGTCTTTGCCCCTTGCCTGTATTTTAACACTGGAGGAAAATTTGGCCACTTTTTAAAAAAGGGTTTCACTTGATACTGTTTAACACTTATCTGAACTATCAATACTTGTTAAACAGTCTTGTATACTTTCTGTTTGTGTTAGGTGTCAGAGTAAATAATTCTTTGTTTTATACATCTATTGTACTACCATATGCTCTCCATAGAAATAATATTTTATCCTCAGTATTTCATCAGGGTCCCACTACATCACACCATAAACATGCCAAGTACTAATGTCCTTTGACTGACAGCGGCACAGCAGTCCAGTCATTCTTTGATTTGAACCAGAACAAAACTTGCTGTGATTTAAAATTTTTTTACCCACTGCTTAGATTTTGCAAATTATTTCAAAGAGCTTGAGACACCTAAAGAGCAAACTGAACAAGATAAATTATAAATAAAAACATAAAAACAAACACCTCACTCATGTGCAATGTAATAACTATTCAATTCATTTAGAAATTATGTCAGGATAGCCTTGTTTTATGGACTATTTCTCTCCAAGCAAGCAGTCCCTTCCATTTCCAGGTATGTTCCCCAAGTATTGCATCTCAAATGAGCAAGAGGCTGAAAAGGTCTCTTTAATCCCTGAAAAATAGTCTAAAATGGTAACACAGATAACATATTAAATGACATAAACATGGATTAATTTTCACTAGAAACTTTAGCCAAAACAGCAAATGGTCATGCTGTAAACAGGATCAATCAATCTTCAATAGTATCTGTATCTTTTATAGGATTTTTAATGACTTTATGATCAGCCATTTTATAATTTAGGGGGGAAACTCACAGTTTTGTTCCTCCTTCCTTAGATCTGGTATTACACAGGCCAATGTAGTTATCATGAAAGATTTGGAAAGTCTTCAGTAGGCCCATAATGAGTTGAAGAAATACAGAATATTTCCAGAGCCAGCAAAAAATTCTCAGTCAACGTTTTGTTTTTTTTTTCACAGCAAATGGCAGAATTTGGAAAAAAAAATCTAACTTTTCAGTGGGAAAATCAAGATATCTGAAATTGCTCAGTTTTTCTTAGGAGAAATAAAAATGAAATTTCAGCATTCCCTACTTTGTCACAGATTAAAATATATTTTCTAGATTATTTCAACTCAAGTCTTGGCAATACTGCCTTTGCTTGAATCAAAGCTGTCCTTCAGAAACTGCATTTAGCAATTTACATTTCCTTCCTCATTTAGGAGTGGATGACATGTATTTCCTCTGTTCTAACTGACCTGTGGTAGTGGTAGGAAAACAATGTATCATGGGGAATGATATCTGTTGTGGCTTGACACTAGCCAAACGCCAGGCACCCAGGAAAAAGCCATTCACTCCTTTTCCTCTGCTATAGCTGAACAGATAAGGGGAGAAAAATGAAGGGCTTGTGAGTTGAGATAAGGATTAGGAGAAAACACTCTATGGGCAAAACAGGCTTAAACTTATAGGAATAAATTAAATTTATTATTAATACAGTCAAAGGAGGATAATTAGGATTAAAATAAGCCTTTAAAACACTTCCACCCCCCCCCCTCCCCCCTTCCCATTGACAGCTCAGGGAGACAGGGCGTGGGAGTTTTGGTCAATTCTTCACTCGAAATCTGTCTTCAGTTTGCTTAGGAAGACAAGTCTCTTCTGCTGTGCGGTGGGGTCTTTCTTGTGGGAGAGAGTTCTCTGTGAACTTCTCTAATGTGGTTTTAATTTCACCAGCAGCAGTCCCACCTGACCTGCTGTAACGTGAGTACATCCCACAGGCAAAACACTCTTCCCAAAACTGTTTTGTATGGGTCATTACTTCATGGGGTTTAGTCTTTTAAGGATAAGCTGTTCTAGTTTGGAAGCAAGGGCCCTCTATCTCTGGAAGCAAGGGCCCTCTCTCTCTCTCTTTGGGTGTCCCACTAGATTACAGCTTTTTAGCATCCACCTGCTCCAGCGTGAGCACCTTTTCTCATGGGCTGCAAGTGTATCTCTGCATCCCCCTGTCGCCCTGGAATTCAGCCTTCTGATTTGTTTTGAAACTTATTCTGGTTGTTTTGAAAAGTCACTCCGGAGTTCCCACAAAATCCTTTGTAAACAAGATGTGTTTCTCTAACTGTCTTTCTTGCTTTTCATTCCATTCATGATAAAAGAGGTTTTTGATGGACTTCCTTCCAAACCAATAGAGATGGATAGGAGAAGATCTCCCTATCCAATCCACGGGATCTCAAAGAATTGTATAAAAGCTGTGAAAAATAAAACTTCCTTCTTCTTCTTCCAACACCTCAACCTGTGTGTGTGTGTGTGTGTCCATTTGTGCTCTTGAGTGACATCCCCCCATGGACTTCATGGATTATAGGGAGAGAGTTTGTCGTATTATACTCCTCACCACAGTTTGCAGAGAGATCTTGACTCTGATGCTTGAGCACCTCCTCCCCCTCTTCCTTCCCACTGACCTTGGTGTTGCCATGTTGTCTTCTGTCATATGTCCTCATTTCCTCCTCTTTCTCTGACTAAGAGGAAAAAATTGCTGTTTGTAAGTACCATTGCCAACAAATTCTACCAGTTCAAAAATTTTTGTAAGATCCCACAGTGTTGAGAGGTTCATCTTGTCTAGATTCGTGTTGGGGAATTTCTCGCCATGTTTTTTCCACCAGCCATGTGGCCCCTGCCACCACTGTGAGGGAGGTGCCGGTCGCTGTGGTGCTGGCATCATTCAACACTTCTCTTCATGTGGGGCGCTGAAAAGGAGAAGCCACTGCCACCATCCCTGCCTTTCTGCCTATAGTGTGGCTGGCTAGAAGCAGCCAGGCAGGCAAAGTGCACCGCTGGCCATGCCGAGATCACGGTGGCCATGCAGCTGCAGTGGCTGCGTGGCTGCACCTGGCTCTGGGATGGTCATGGCCACAACACCTCACCAGCCCTGGGAAAAAAAGCTGTGTGCGCACCGTTTCAATTTCCTTCTTAACTATGTCAGCACAGAGACATTACCAGCCTTTCTAATTGGGCTAGCAGCATGTCCATTTTCAGAGCTGTCAGTGATTGGCTCTGATGGACATAGTGGAAGCTTCTAGCAGCTACCCAGAGAAGCCACCTCTGTGGCTTCCCCCCACCCCCCCACCAAAAAAAAACAGGCTGTGTTAAACCAACACAGTACCTAATATATTCATCTCACAGAGTATAGTGAGACTTGAACTACAGTTCCAGTGAGGGGCTTGCAGCAGCCAAGACAAACAGAAACAAGTGTGAAAAATCCACAGAAAAAGGACACCACACCCCCAGTAAATTTAGATATGGCATTACAGAAAGGTGATACTGAAATATTGTGGGTAGGATTTTTTTATTATTAAGCATCAGATTGAAACATTTCAACATTTCTGAACTGAGATGTTCAGAATCTTGAAATTTTCAAAGAATTTGGGGATCAACATATTTAGAAATATAATTACTTTTCACTTAAGATTTCCGACTGTTAACTGACTACTTCTTCAGTTAGGAAGTCACTAGTATCACTTCTAATGAGGTCAGTAAAATTTTCATCAATGTCAAATGATGGGGATAAGCTTTTTTTTGGATCTGGCTGAGAAATTAAAAGGGTGACTGAAAATACACTTTTTTTATTTTGCAAACCAAATCTCTTGAAAACTGACAATGCTGAGGAAACAGCACCAAGTGAGGGTAAAATTAATTAATAACTCTACAGCAATCCATGCTTCCTTTTTAAAAACATCTAATCAGCAGTGAAGGAGGCCAAGAAAACTATATTCCTGGAAGAGCCAGACAGAAACAGAAAAGGACTGCAATAGGAAATGAATTCAATATAAAAATTGAGAGTCATCGCTTCACTATGGAAGTCCTTAGTCTCTCTCACCTCCCCTCCCTTTTCCCTCCAGGTTTCTTGTCTTCCATATTTTACCTATAACCTTTCTCTTTATCACTTTCACTTTTCAGAGTAACTCATATTATAATAAATCAAGTAACTTTCTCTGCTGACTCAGAGAATATGAAGAAGTAAACTGACAATGAGAAAACCTCTCAAGCATTCACTAACTCAGATTAAGCAATTTCTTCCTTTTCTTCCTAGGGGCAATTGAGAGGGATTTAGAGTGCATTAGCATTGAAATGGTTCAGTGATAGTAAACCAAACCGGATGACAATAACTGAATTAATCCAACATCACCATCTCTGGAATCAGTGTTTCAATACAGTCTTAAATCTCCAGAAGTGGCACATGGTCTGCTTTATTCAGGTGGTTTCTTTCCAATGCTCTGGTGAAGCATTTCTCCAACAGTAAGGAGTCTGGAATTCCTTAAATTGTCCATGGAGAAGTAAATGCTGTGGAACATCTCTAGACCTGAACTTTCTACTTAATTTACAGAGAACAGTATTTTCTGGAGACCTTCAAAAGCACCTATTCTTTTCATTGATGTTATAGGGACTGTAGAAAACTGTACAGAAGATTTACAATTGCATAATTCTGTAAATTGAGGATGACTATGGGACAAGTCATTAAATTACACCTTGGTTATTGACTTCTAGTTCTCTACCTTTTAAGTCTCCATTTACCATAAGAGGATCATAGAATGCCTTGGGTTGGAAGGAACCTTAAAGACTATCTAATTCCAACCCTCCTGCCCTGGGCCAGGACATCTTTCAGTGCAGCACAGAGCTCCATATAATCTGGCCTGGAACACTCCAAGGATGGGGCATCCACTGCTTCCCTAGGCAACCTGTTCCAGTGTCTTACCAATACCGCAGTAAAGGGTTTCTTCCTAACTTCTAATCTAAACCTACTATCTTTCAGTTTGAAGCCATTCTCCTTTATCCCATCACTATATGCTTTTATAAAAAAGTCCCTCTCCATCCTTCTTGTCACTACCTTCAGGTACTGAAGGGAAGGCAGCAATTAGGTCATTCTGAAGCCTTCTCTTCTTTGGGCTCTTAGCTTTTCATCATAGCATTTTTTCTTTTCTTCCTAAAAGCTCCATACCTCTGATCATCTTAGTAGCCCTCCTCTGGACTCGCTCTAACAGATCCTTTCTGGGTTGGGAACCCCAGAGCTGGATGCAGCACTCCAGATGGGATCTCACTAGAGCAAAGCAGATGGGCAGAATCACCTCCCTCACCCTGCTGGCCACACTTCATTTGACGCAGCCAAAGACACATTTGACTCTCTGGGCTGAATGCACACATTCCTTGGTCCTGTCCAGCCTTTCATCCATCAACACCCCCTATTCTTTCTTGGCAGGGCTCCTCTTGATCTCTTCATCCCCCAGCCAGGGACAGCACCTTGCACTTAGTTTTATTAAACTTCATGAATTTCCCGTAGGACCACTTCTTGGGTTTGTCCAGGTCCTCCTGGACAACATCCTGTTCTTCAGGTGTGTCAACTGCACCACCAGCTTGGTGTCATCTGCAAATTCGCTGAAGGTGCACTGGATCCCAGAGTCCATTGGGACTCTGAGCCATTGGCTACTACACTCTGGATGCATCCATCTAAACAATTTCTTATCCTTTTAAAAGTCCTCTCATCAAATACATTGCCATCTCCTCATACCTATTAGCTCTGATCCCTCTCTTCCCTCTCTCTAAGGAGAGAAATAAAGTGAGAGCTGAGAAACCTGTTTGAGGTATCAGTTTTCTGTAAATATTGAAATATGTGCATGGGGCTTGCTATAAAAAGAGAGAGGCTGGGTGGGGAAGCAGGAGGGGAACACACTTTCCACAATGCTTTGACATTTCCCTTTCAATTCTCATTCCATCCTTATTTCTTGCTTGGTGCCTTTCTAAATAACAATACATGGGCTATGTGAGAGATCCATTTTCACTGAGCATCTTCAGTAAACTGAAGATTTCAAGAGCCATCTGGCTATCCTGTGCCACAACTTGTGGGAATATGATGTCAAAAAGGGACTTTTCAGATGGATTATATAATTAATACAGAAATATCTTTAGGGTGAAGACCTTGTATTCATTTCTCAACAGCAAAATACATGAAACAAACAAGAAATAAAAGCATCTAAATGAATAAAAATCAAGACTGTGTGCTTTAAATGGTGCATTTTTTTGTACTTAAAATATGATACTCATGCACCTCCTTGGTGCATATTTGAACCCCAAAACTGTTACATTTTCGTTAAGGTCTAATGCACAAGCTCTGGCATCTCTAGTCATGGGACTAATCTCATTACTTAATATCATGTCATCTGCTCTGCACATTGCCCTGTGAGAGGGATCCACCAAGGGTAAAAAGGGATGTAGGCCCACATCTGGCCTGGCTGAATTACATATCTTTTCTATTGACTTACATCACCAGTGATGGTCGGTACATATCAATATACTGCAGGTGAAGTGGCTGAGTCAATAGATGTGTTTAATTCTGCAGCATCTGCAACACCAAGGACTATCTCTGTTACTGGGGTAGGTCTTACAGAGGACATGAAGTTTTTTTTTAAAACGCCACAAGCCGGTAGCTTCAGCACATAAAACAGAATCCATAGCTGAGTAGAACTAAACAGTACTTCAATCATATCAGGAAGTATCATTGCCACAAAGGGCTACCTAATGTTCCTAATGTTTCCTAAATACATGTCTCTTTTAATGAATTTTCTTTCATAAGCCTCTTCTTCTCTGCCCTCTCAGTTCCCACACTATTTATGGCTATAACTTCCCCTTTTGCCAAAATGTTTCTCCTTAGCATATAGCTTTGGCTTCTTAATGTCCATCTCCTTCTTCTGAGCTTCCAAAAATGCTTGGACATCAAATCCTTTTGCTATGGAAATACCACTGAGGAACCGAGGAGGGATTTTTGTCCAGACATCAGGTTCTTCTGTACCAAACCCCAAATTAAGCAGAATCTCCACGGGATCCTTTTCCCCGAACACCAGCCATTCAGTGATGCTGTGGTGGAAACATCAAGATTATTTACATCACTGTCTTGTTACCAGTTTTATCTTGTAGTAACTATCATATGGTCTCATTTTTAATACATAATTATCTTTCCCTTCTTTTCCCCCCTTGTAGGGACTACTGCTGAGGTGGAAGTAGTCATGTTGCATTTTGGGACATGTTACTAAAAGATTATTATATGTTCCTCTCCCCAGAATAATCCGGTGGCATTACATCTAGATAGCTTAGCAAGTAGAACATTAATAAAAGGTGTAGGTTCACGGTTCTGCAGGTTCCATTAGCTCTAGACACAACACAGACAAGACATGCTGCAGCTGCCATAAGGACTCACAGCCTTTTACCTTCCAGAGGATCCAAAGCCCACTGTAGTTTCAGGTAGGTTTTAATATTTTACAAATTCATTTGAGATCAGATAACTATTACTGAGAAGACTATTTTGATCTTGTTCAAATAAATCAGTACATGGCTTTTAAAAATTAAGACCATGACCACTTATTTAAAATTGTACTTACATTTGTTGATCTCTTGACAGACTAATAACTTGTATTCCTCGCTGGTAATACATGGATGTAACTAACCTTTGGGGCGGACCAGTAAGGGTGAGTGTGTGGGAAAAGCTGAGATTCTTGCAGCTTGACATTACTGGACTTTCTGAAAACTCTAGCAGGGACCTGGTTGGTAAGAAAGCAACCATGAGATGTGTTTACTTATGTACTCCTCTGGGATGTCATTATTATTTTTTCTAGAGTAAACATTTGCATTTTTTCTTGGTGTATAACAATAGATAATAGCAATGTCTTAGGAAAGGAGTTGATATGAGTGTGGCAATACGCTTATTCTCAAGAACAGTATGTTACAGTAGGTGTGAGAATGTAGGTGTAAGGTACCAGTTAATTATAAACGTGGCAGAGTGGCTCACTTTTGACAGATGGTGAATCTTTGGGGAACCTTTAGAGAATATGGTTTCTCTAGCCACCTACTTCAAAAGATATAATTGCTTATAACAAAGTTTTGGTGACACAAGGCACAATGAGTTGCAGCAGCAGGAGGGGCACCTGATAATGATTCTGTTCTTCACTTTATTATGTCTGCATTTGCTAATCTGTAGAGAAATAACTGCTTTTCAGAGCCCTCACACTGTAAAAGGAATATTGCACACCATGGTAGTCTTTGTCAACAGGTTTTGTTATACCCAAAATGAACTCTACCTTACATAAACCTATCAAGATCAGTAGCAAATGTTTATATAGAGTGAAAGAATTGCATCGCAAATTTTTTTATGATTGTGAGTTATCCACCAGCTCACATATTAAACATGCCTAGAGGGATATGCAGATTTTTGAATGAAATTGTTGATATCAGTTTGAGAGAAGGAAACTTCAAAGAAGAACTAAAAGTAATTTTTTTTTCTTGCAATTTTCCCCCTTAAAACAGAAATCTGTCAAACTAGAGAAAAGACGAAAGGACTGATTTCATTAAACAAGGAAAAATTTTAACCTGACTAAGCTGCCAAACAGTATCACTGTGGGAATCTTAAAGTGTAGTTTAGTGATAGAATATTGCAATACATGTCAATAAGAAATGGAAAATAAGTGCCTTTACATTTCATAAATCAATAGCAGTACCCTCTAAGCCCTTGTATTTAAAAGAAGGCACTATGAATTGGGTTCCACCATCTGCTGCAGAACCACTGAAGATATACATAAAGCAAATTTGATTAAAATAAATTTTAATCCCCGTTTTTTAAATAAAAAAGCCGCAATTGTAATATATTACTTTATATTCTCATTCCAACATATACAAGTATGATTCTTTGGTACATAGTAGTTTTTCAAGTATATTCAAAATTTTGTGAATATTTGTGAATATTGATTTCTCTGGGCTTAGCATCATACACTAAATGTGTTTGAGAGTAGTGACAGATGCTTAATAATTGCAAGAGTTTCTGGAGGAGGAAATATATGTCCAAGAACTTATGACACTGTTTACTGGACTCCAAGTGTGCTACACCTGTGAGCTGTAAGGTATATATTTGATCATTTCATGACGAGATAGGAATAAATCAGACGAAAATACACAGACCCTGTAGTTGTCATTTTCTCATCTAACACTGAAATAACACACTTGCTGATCTTCTGAAAGCTAGGGTAACATTTGCCTATGAGCAGCAGAAGATACCTGAATTCCATAAGATAAATGCCAGGGGCTTTTTTATCTATAAAAATAAATAGAGAAGAAAAACTTTTAAAGTTTTCTCTTCTACTTAACCAAATTGTCTCAGTAAAGAAGGAGAAAACATCCTTTCAGAAGATTATTCTTCTGCTCATAAATTCTAACATGAGTTTCTTCTGGCTTATGCAGTAAAAGGATATCCATCCAAATTGAGAACTTATGTTACTGTCAGAACTTACGTTACAGGTTACTGACATCCTGTAATTTGTGTAGTAACATAAAACAGACTTTCTAGCAGCAAACTGACCATAATTTGAATTAGAATCAGCTACTAGTTGTACACTATTTCCTACCCATGTGCCAACAGAAGTTGTAGATTCACTATAAAATCCTTGAAAATGTAAGAAATAAGATTAGAAAGTGAGAGTCAATATCTTTTCCCCTAGCAGCACAAACGTACTCCTCTCTGTAATAGAACATTATACCACAAACTGGCTGCTGATATGATTTCCTCGATATCTCACCTATCCAGGATTCACATTTCCAGGACTCAGTGAACACAAATGCTGAAAAAAACCCCAACAACCTTGCACTGTGAAACACTGGGTAGGGTATTAAGTAAAGAACTTAACGATGAATTTAATGATGCTCTGTTATAGGCAATACAGGCAGTAGCAGGTCACCAAAAAATCAAATGGGCAGCACATGATAGGTTGCCACAAGTTGGGTAAGAAGCAGTAGCTGGTGTGACTGTACTCCAAAACCAGGCAAACACAGGCTGTGACACCTTAACTAGCTTTTGTTGCAGGCCAAAGTAAGCTGAATTGTCCTGTATTTCTGTGGAGCAAGAACATGTCAATGTACTGCTACCAAGACTAAGCCATCCAACCTGTTAAATGGTAATAAACTGCTCAGGACCCCATGTCAACCTCATGACTTGGACAAACTTTACATCTCTGGGTATTGCAATACAGGTAATTTCACTCATGGTTAGAGTCTCCACCTTTTTTTCCAAATGATAAGAGCCTCATTACAAGTTTCTCATTAGAGAGGTTGACATTATTAGAGTTTGTTTTCTCCGTATTCAGGATATCACAGAAATAGTAATAGGGGAGCACGGTATTTATGTTTCCTGATCTGTGCAAGTATTTTGTTCCCAACATTACCAAACTGGAAGATACTTTGGGGGAAATAATGCCATTTAGAAATCTGCCAGAAAACATAATGAACACAAACAAACAAATAAAAAATGCTTTGTAAACCAACTGTGGTGCTAATTGGGACTCTATTCACTAAACGTCTAAGTATACTTTTGCTAAGCAAAATGTAGCCTCATATACTTTAGGGAAGATAGGACATTTTAGCCTTAGTAATCTCTTACTAACAGGACACAAGATTAAATCACAAATTGTTGAACTGCATCTCCTGCCTGTGAACCCAATAAACAGAAAGTGTAGATATATCAGAAATCAGAATATCAGAAATACTGATAAATAATATTTTGGGCTTCCAAAATATTCTTCTGTGGACATGAAGAACTGTGAGGTGACTTGGACTTCTGGTTCCTTTCCTATTAAAAATTCTTTTTTCTTTGAGTTCCCTGCATTCAACAGAACAGGAAAGTAGGTGAGAAAAAGAGAAAAGTTTTGCATTTAGGTCAAGCAGAATTACAATCACCTAATAATCTTATACCTTAACTTCCAGAGTACATTGCAAACCCATCCTAGAAACCTCTACTCCTTCAGCAGAAGAAAACTAAATCATGCCAGTGAAGAAGGTGAACCTAGGACTTTTCAGATGAAGGCCTCATGAGGGAAAAAAATATACACTTTATCCATGGATATCACATTCTCCCAATAGCTCCCCCCAACCCAGACTGCGATCTGATATTTTATAGTTAAGCAGTCTTTATTAGAAATGGGATGAATGATGTTGTCTTAGTTTGAAAGACAGGTGTCTGCTAAGGAAGGAAGGAGCCTCCCTTGGAATAGAAAACATAACTCCCTTCCCTCCAAATTATTTGTTGGAGTTTAAGAAAGCTCCCCGTTCTTTCTTTTTTTTTTCCCTCTCCTCTCTTAAAGGAATTTTTCCCCATGTTTGGTTGCTAGGGAACAAATGGCTGGGTACTTAAGAGAAACAAAGGGACATGGCCACGGAGAGAGGCCCGACCCTCCTTTTTGCCTGGAGCTGTTCTCATTGAGCAGAAACTAGAACTGGGCGGGATTTTGAACTGGAAAAGGGGGGGGGCGAGATACAGCCTGGCTGCAGTTTTTCGCTGGCATCTCAAGGAGAGAGAGGCTGCTCTGCCCTGCCGCTCCTCTGTTCTTTCTGCCAGTCCTGTGCTGCCCCTGCCGCCTTCACTGCTTCAGCCATTTTCTGGCGCAGCCATCACTCCTGCTTGGGTTTCGGCTTTTCCTGCCGCTGCCGCTTTCTGCTACATTGTAGCTCCATCGCCCTGCCTCCTGAGACCTCCTGAGACCCCGCTGCAGCTCCGGAGTTGGATACATCTCATCTACAGCCCGGGATTTGGATCCATC
>VZTN01034698.1:0-112015 GCA_013400515.1 Erpornis zantholeuca | reverse complement strand
GCACCATGCGGTGATGGCGGAGGAGAAGCTGCTGCACAAACCCATGGGGCAGAGGGGCAGGACCCTCGGGAACGGGAGGCTGGAGCAGGAGAGATGGACCCAAATCCCGGGTTATAAATGAGATGTATCAAACTCCGGAGCTGCAGCAGGATCTCCTGACGCCTTGGCAGGCAGGTGGTGCCACGGCTACAGTGTAGCAAAAAGCTCGCAGCAGCAGCAGCAGCCGCAGCAGCAGCAGAAACAGAAGAAGCAGCAGAAGCAGCAGAGAAGCGGCGGGTAGGGCAGCCTCTCTCCTCCCGATGCCAGAGAACTAGAGCCAGGCTGTACCTTGCTCCCCCTTGCCAGTTCCAATCTCGTGCCAGTTTCAATTTCTGCCCAATGAGAAAACTCCAGGCAAAAAGAGGGCAGCTAGCTGGATCCTCCCCCTGTGGCCTGGTCACTTTATTTCTCTTAAGTACCCAGCAATTTCTTCCTTAGCAACAAAGCATGGGGGAAAATTCCTTTAAGAGGGTGAAAAGAAGGAAAGAACGGGGAACTTCTAAAACCCCAACAGATGTTACGGTGTTCTGTCTTACCTGCCTGCTCTTGTCCTCGCAGCTTATCTCCCCTTGTTGGTGGACTGTAAGATAAAAACCACTGAAGAAAGACAAAAAAGTTAATAAATCTCTTAAAAGAACATCTACTCTTTCCTAAGAAGAGACAAGGTCAGGGAGGCAGTCCAATGGGCAGGCACCACACAGGTCATTCAGGACATGGATGGGGATGGCTTGTAGAAAAACAGAGCCATAGGCTTATTTTTCCTGTATATGTCACCTACTTTCCCTTCAGTATATAATTGACCTCTGCCAAATGTTGAGATTTGAATCTTGCATTTATGCTTAAGGCAAAATTTAGGAAATCTTATCATTCTGTATGAGTAAAGTCTGTGATTTCTGAACTGAAATGTTACTAAGAATCTAATTAAAGCAGCTTACCTGGGCCAGGACTGAATAGAATGAAAGCAAAAGCCTTTTCAGTGTATCACGTAAAAAGAAGCTGTATGATAGATCTCAACCATTCCATGTCTGCATAGCGACATGGTAATTAGTAATAACACCTGCAATAATAGCTATCTCTCCTTTCTAGAATGTGGCTGACGTGGCCTCATGCTGAAATTGAAAAATGTTGCTATGACTGTAACATAAGGCTATTGCTATTTTTTTGCTCCTCATCTCACTTTCAAATATCATTCCAAAGTCGGCATATATTCTTTTTTTTTATACTTTAAAAGCAGTAAATGTGTGAAGTCATACTGGAGAATTCATGGGAAATACCAGTCTTTAAAGTTTTGTTTTATCCCAAAGTTGGACAAAAGTTAAAAAAAAATCTCTATTTTGGTGACCAAAATATAATTAATTTTAAGTAAGTTTAAGGTTAAACTATATTTCTCTGTAGTGGTATTTTGTCTATGGGGTTGTAGGTACGGTATGTGTAACCACAGTTTGTGCTATAAATCATTCTTATACAGCATGCTACATCTACCCTGGTGCACACAGACTTGTAAAATTCCCATGACAAAACAGATTATTTGATCAGAAAGGTATCAAGACAGATGATGGGAAATTCTACCCTTCAAAGAATAGCCTGGAAATTAATAGAGCATTGAGATACATTTCTCATGAGGCCCTGTGTCATAAGCAAGAGAGGTCGTTTCAGAACAAATAGTTGTGAAAAAAGCATTTTGATGTAGTTCAACAAAATAAAAAGCTCAATCATTAGTTCAAATCAGCCAAAGTAGAACATTTGGTTCTGAATTTTCGGGAGTCACAACTTTTCTACCAGAATCTTCAGTACTGAAGACATAATATTTCTTACTGGAGAAAGCAAATAACAAATAATTATATAATGAAGTAACACAAACTTATAGAATACAAAAATACAACCATACAAGTGATGGATATTTTCTTCTATGTGGTCTTCTAAAAAAAAGTAGAGCTCTTTGGAAGACCATTGACAAATCAGCTGATAAAAATTAACCACCCTATTGTATGACTTCATTTTTGGTGAATCTTAGAATTGATAGGAAATACTGGGAGGAGTGTCTAGTAATTTCCTTTAGTGGTCTGAGGGCTTTTCATAACTAAATTTGGAAAGCGAAATAAAATTGCAAAGCATTTCTTTATTGTATGCAGACATAAATATTCTGGAAGTATCTAGCACAGTCCTAATGAAAATTGAAAACCATCTTTTCTGATTCTGCATGAATACATCACAATACACAGTTCCTGCATAGCTTAAATTGGGGAGACTGTCCACTCTTGTGTAGAGGGAGGATGATCTCCTTTTTTACCAAGCACAGAGGAAGCCTCCAGCACAGCCAGAAATTGATCCCAGCTCTCCTACCTTTCTGTTCAGTTTTTTTAACCCAAAGATAAACAAACATGGCTCACAGATATTTAAGTCATTGCTGAAAAATTCCAAAGGCAGCCTTCTTTCCCTGCTGGTTCAACCAAAGACACTGAGACTATCAGTTTAAGGACCTGCCTTGCTTTCCATTATAGAGGAGGGAGGGAAGGGCTGATCTGTAACATGGCTGAGTTAGACATAAGATAAAGTGAGAGTTGGCTTCATCATATTATTACCTCCTGGATTCAATGCTGCAACTCTCGTTAGCACAGTGAAAAGACATAGAAAGACTGCAACAATCAGAAGTGTTTACACTCAAGTCTTTAGATTCCTAATTTTGACATGCGGAATATGAATTTACAAAGTTNTTTTTTTTTTTTAACTACAGAGCAATAGCGTTGTTTTAAGACTGTCAGTGTCTGCCTAGCTGTAACCCTGAAAGCTCATTACTGGTTCACTGAAGATTAGAATCTAGCAGTAAGTGATCATGATTTCTCCCAATCAATCTTTTCAGTTCCATTTACGGTCAGTAAAAGAGTCCACCCACGTTAGGAGAAAGACAGAAAGAGGCTGGTTTCTCTATTGATGGAAGACACAGCCTAGCCTTGGACTAAACACAGAGCTCTGAGATTATATCCCCTGACAAGTGACACATTCATCCAGACAGAAATGAAAACAATAGAACACTGGTGAAGTTTTGGTGAAAGAAAGATTATATTTTGCAACACTCCTGATGGTTTCCCTATCCAATGAAGAAAAAAGGAGGCAAACCACAATCACTACTGTGATACTTACATGAGTATCAATATAAGTATCTGGTACTTAAAAACTTATCTGGGAAATAAGAAAGTTGTGCTTTTTTAACATTTCAGTAGGAAATACAAACAGGTGCAAAGATTCCACCAGAACCTGTGTGCAAGAAAAAAACATTGAGAATAAAAATGAAGATGGAGTTAGTGACTAAGAGCAAAGCACAAATACTTGTCACCAGTACAATCCATTGGCCTGGATCTGATGCAATCTCAAAAAGCGAGTGTGGAAACTAAAGGAAAAATTCCCTGCACTTACTTATTTTGAAACATCAGCAGTGTTTTTAGACCCCATCAGGCAATAGAGAGCTCTATTGCTGATGATATTGTGGGAAGATATTTTTGAGCATGAATCTTTGGGATGGTACTCTGAAAACACATGCTCCAAATGGACAAAACTCCTCTTTCTGTTGCACATCAGTTTCCTGTGTGCGATACAAATATAATAATACTTTCTCTTGCCAATAATATCATTTTAAATTGTAAGATTTCTGTCCTTGCACTCTAATCAGTGGAATACTGTGCTCTTTGTTTTCTTTTTAATATCACTGTAACAGAAATTTTGAAGCCCTCTGAAAGAGCAAGTGCTGGGGTTTCTTGCTTTCATCAGTTCTCATGTCTTTCAGAAATCAACCCTTTCCCAAATGTTCAAGTGCCTTCGCAACCAAACGGGAGTTTAGTGTGATGGCCCTGACAAAGCTCTCCAGCTGCTAGCCCTTAGACCATGCTAACTGCCCATCAAACCTCAAAAGCACCATTTCTTCAATGCAATTATTAATCATATCAAGGTTCCTGAGATGATGAGAGGGGTAGGGAGATGGGATTCCATACAACAAGAGATAGAAACCAGGTTGTGTTAAAGACATTCAGAGAGAACAATGGATTAAGCCTTGTTCTTTTAAATGGCTTGGTATCAGAGGACATGGTGTTGAAAGGGAAGACATAAAATACTGTATTATTCAGTGAATTTGGGAAGCTTCTTGTCTGATCTTGGGAGTGTTGGTTCAAGGCACAGTTCAGCTGCCACAAAAGAAATGTCTTCACTTTGCTGAGACACTTGATCTGTGTTAGCTGGGACAATGCCACAACTTCCTGAGGAAATCCCATCCATGAGGTGAATTGCATCTAAGAGAAGTGATTTTATGACTTTTCTGCCATGAAACACAAAAAAGCAGTGTCTGGGTCTGCCATAGTAATGTACAGCAGCTCAGATGTAACATCAGTGGCAAAATATGTTGCAAAGATGCTACCACTTTTTGAGGTGGAAAAAGAAAAGCTTTCTTGCTATAGAATCAAAGAATAACAATGTTGGATGACCTTCAACACCACCTAGTGCAACCAACAGTGTAAAACCACCATAATCACTCCTAAACCACTCCTAAACTTCTAGAGATCTTATTTCAATGCCTAATCAATTTCTCAGTGATTTTTTTTCTAATATCTAATAAGAATATCCCTTAGCGCAACTTAAGGCCATTTCCTCTCATCCTTTCACTTGAGCCATGACAGAGGAGACTGACTCCTAACTCACTACAACTTTCTTTCAGGTAATTGTAGGGAGAAATTAAGTCCCACATGAGCTTCCTCTTCTCCAGGATAAACAAACCCAGTTCCCTCAGCTGCTTTTCATAGGACATATTTTCTAAACCCTTTGCCAGCTTTGTTGCCTGTCTTGGAGTGATTTATGATGATAGTCTATTCCATGATCCTCTGCTTTATGCCCCAAAATGGTTGCTGTATCTTTAAGGCTCAGAACTGGATATATGCAGGGCCAGGGAAGCGGGGGAGCTTTGGGCTCTTTGGTGGGCATTTTCAAAACCTCCCTGCCCAGGTGTTCTGTGGCACTGTGCGGTTAGGTTTTGCTTGGATAGCTTGGTTTACTTGGCCCAGGCAAAAATTTTTTCCCTTACATGTCTTGGATGACATGCAGTAGCAATCTTTCAGTTGCCTTGGGGTGAACCAAACAGCTGCTGGTCCAAGAATGGAGAAGCAGGACCGGCCAGAGTGGGCCACCCCATTCCAACCCCAAGCCTTGGGGAGAGAAGCCAGGGAGACAAAGCACACCAAGAGGCTCCAGCCCAGCTGCTTCACTCGCTGTGGCTGCTGTGGAGAGGAGGTTGATGCCAGAGAGACACCAGGTTTTTGCCTACAGCTGGAAGCTCCCCTGTGGAAGCTCCACTTTCCTCAGAGTGAAACCTGGTACCATCTTACACCACATGTTCAGAAGGGGTATTTCTCCAATATTTTCCCCATCTTCCAGGCACTTTTGGGTCTTTGTTCCTCTGGGGGGGGTTGGGGGGGTGAGTTCTGATAGTTTAATGTTCAGTTGTTACTTACTATTCTTCCTTGCCTTGTGGGCATTCTGTTGTTAGTAAACTGTTGATTTGGGGTTTTTTTCACTTTCCTGTATTAGTATTTGTGGGAATGATGAAGCCTTGAAAAGCTAGAGTTTGATCCACAAAGCTAGGGTTTGATCCACAAATTACTCCATATCATAGATTTTCAAATTCAGAAGGCTTAGGTTTATTATTTTATTTAATTTCATGCAAGCATATCAAGAAAAGTACAAAATGCAGAAGCAAAGAGCAAGAAAGCTTTTTCTCTCTCTAGCAAGCAGCTGCTCAGAGAGATCATCCATCTCTGTCTGTCTGTGAACAGCACAGTGTCCTACTAAATATGAAAACAAACAATGATAAAGCTTTTTCATTGGCCAAGGAAAATACCTTCTCAAAACATCTTTCTCATATTTACATTCTTTGTCAAAGTTCTCCTGGGAACCTGCAAATGTTCCCTTTAGAAATGGAGAAGTGTTACAACTCAAGACACTTAAAAAGAAATTGCTTTTTCCAAGCTTGTTGCTGGATTTCTCTAAGATCCACTAAGAAGTCAGCCCCACAAGTATTCATTTTCTATTTGTGGAGGGGGATTGTTGAAACCGTTTAGAGGAGACTACTCATTACAGAGTGTCCTCTCTTAAATATAACCGAGACATTGCCCTTCTTTGAACATGTTCCAGCACCTCAATGTCCTTTTTAAAGTTAGGAGCCCAATGTTGAACACAGTACTCAAGGTGCAGCATCATCAGTGCCAGGTACAGCAGGACAATCACTTCCCTAGTCCAGCTGGCCACACTTTTCTTGATACAAGCCAAGATGGGACTGGCCTTCTTGGCCACGTGGCCACATTGCTGGCTCATATCCAGACAGCTGTCAACCAGCACTCCCAAGTCCCTTTCCACTGAGCAGCTCTCAAATCCCTCTTACGCCGGCCTCTAGAGCTGCATGGGGCTGTTGCAACCCAAGTGCAGGACCTGGCATTTTGCCTTTCTGAACCTCATGCAGTTGTCCTCAGCCCATCAGTCTGGTCTGTCAAGATCTTCTGTATAGACTTCCTATCCTCATGCAGATCAATATTCCCATCTAATGTGGTGCCATCTCTGAACTTTCTGAGGGTGCTCTCAATACCCTCATCCTGATCAGTGATACAGATACTAAACAGGACTGGCCCTAATACTGAGCCCTGGAGAATTCCACTAGTGACCAGTCACTGACTTGACTGAATTCCATTCACTATTATTCTCTGGGCCTAGCCATCCAGCTGGTTATACACTCAATGAAGAGTACACTTGTCCAAGCCGTGAGCAGACAGTTTCTTCAGGAGAATGCTGTGGGAGATGGTGTCAAATGCTGTCCCTTCTGTGAATGTTGTCAGGACCAAGAAACTCAACCTTCTTTGAAATCACTTATATTCTTAATTGTATTTAGTCCTTCGTTAGATGGTAAACCCCTTGATTTTTTTTTATTATTTGCCTTTAGGACACTTTAAGACTAATAAAAAGCTATGAGTAAAAGTCTGAAAGAATGGGCTAGCAACCTCCTTTGTGCAGAGAATAGGATGAATAGCATAAGCTGACTTTTTCATGTCCTTTGATGGAGGGAGTCCAGAGTCTTGTCCACTTGCTGTGGCCTCTCAACATCCTTCCAGATAGTGTATTGCAATTACACAAAATGATGAGAAAATATCTGTGGCTGCATTTGGTTACAGAAAAAACTGCAAAAAACGGAGCCTCCCATCTCTCAGAGAAGTTGTGAGAAGAAACACCCACGCAACAGGTGGTCAAAGAAAGGAGAGTAGTGATTTTGGGGAGTAAAGGAGAAGAGGGAGGCAAAAGGAACATTTTTTTCATGTTAGGATGGCTCACAGAGGAGGAGATGCAGTGACATACCTTCTTAGGGCAATAAGTCAATATTTAGAGAAAGTTTCCCAGCTAAGTAATCTGCCTGATTCTCAGTTGCCTGACAACTTGCACAGCCATGTGTAACAGGGCACAGTGAGGGTAAGATGCTACAATGGGACTGAACTGTATGAAGTACAATAAAGAGTTTGGTCCCAAATATGAGAAATAGAGGGGTTAACTTACACTACATTTAACTAGTGCTATCACCATTAGTTTCCTGTACATAGACAGCTGAAGACATTCTTCTGATTTCAAGTTAATTAAGACGTAACTATTAATCTGATAGGATACATCTTTGTCCTCTTGATCACAGTTTGGATGCCAGCACCAATCATAATCTGTGTGGTTTAATTTCTAGCTGTTCTCTGGAAGCAAATTTAGCTTTGCAAATCTGTCAGTGGAATGAATGGCTGGCTAGTTTCCCCATTCTGTGTGTTTCATTCATTTGATAACATTTTGAGATTTGATAACATTCATTGAGAACATTTTGGAAATCTCTTTTTTTCCCACCGCACTCTTTCCCTCTCCCCTCTAAGAGGGTTTCAAGGTAGAAGTCAAGGACTCTGCATCAGTCATAAAATTAATCCTAGCTCTTTATTAGAGAGTGTGAAAAATTAAAAATTCTAAAAATTGAAAAACTTATAAACATTTTGTGACAGTTTCCCAGACAGATTTGTCTCACTTTGGTTGGTGGTATTTAACAGAGCAGAATTCTTCTTGCCACTGACTACAGTAAAGTGTGTTTGTTTCACTGAAACAGGATCTTGAACTTATCAGCTTCCCATGATATTCCTTACACTGTGTGATATCTACTGGATATCACTGTTAATACTGTTTTTCGCTTTACATTTGTCAAGAGATTACTTTATAACACTTGGATAATACTTATCCATTTTCTTTAGATGTTTATGAATGGAAATATCTTCATATCCAGGTTTTCAAATACTCGAGTAGACAGCCCACAGTTAACTTTACTATTGAGAAATATGCAACTAAATTTTCAACTAAATAGACATGAATTAGGAGATAACAGCAAATCTAGTAATCTAACTAGGAAGGCCTTTAAAGTCTCAAAAGCTTCCATATCCATACAGAAAAGTATTTGAGTATATTTTTGGTAACTGGCCTGCTTTGGCATGGCAACAGAATACTAAGTACGCTTTTGCAACATGGAATGAATAGCAAAAATATATGGTTTTTTTCAGATCCTATAGCTAGGATGAAAATCCTTCTATTACCAACTCTATGATCTATAGAGTTCATACTCTGTATCATTTACGAATCAAATGCTGCTTTTAGGTAACACTTAAAAAAGAAAATGGGAGGAAAACAGCACATAACTTTAATTCTACTACTGTGGAGTCACTTAAGTGACACGGTTGTGTTATGCATTCTGATTTAGCTACACTTCTAATGGCAGTTCCACCAGGGAAAAAAGAGCACAGTTATCTGTCTACCAATCTCTGCTCCAGTAAACAAGCAGAAATATGCATCTAGCCAGGTGCCCTGAGGCACAAAATAGATATAATTTCTGGTCTGTATTATTCTTTCTTTTCAGTTGCCATGTATTAGAACAAACCACAGCTTGAAAACTTACTGTTTTCTCTCTGTCTTAATCAGAAGCAAAAGGAGATGACAAAAACCTTTTCAGTCTTTAGCTTTAGGATCTGACTTCGGGCAGCTAAACAAAGCTAAGGTCTCCTTTCCCTGCCCATCAACATCTGAATTGTTAAGCACACTGAACTTTTAGCTGCTGTAGCATGATCTTAATTTATTTTGTCTCCAGCATGCCTGCCATTTCCTTTGACAGAAACAAAGGACACTCAGTTTGATATTCAAAGCACCACTGGAACATCCATGTGAAAACTCACAAGGATGCGTGTGGTGTTCCCTCACTCTGTTTTTTACCCTCTTCCCTGCTAAATCCTGGCCATTCCCTTGGGATCCTACTATTGGTCTTTGAGGGACCCCAACTCCACCCCTCCCCCAGATCCCCATAAAACTCCAGACCATCTGCCTTTCCCTTGCCTTTGCCCACAAAAAGCTGAATAACATCATGTGAATAAAGACTTTCCAGGCTCTCCTTGCAGAGGTCTCTTCTCACCCCTTTGTCATTGTGTGGTTGCAGAGAGCAAAATGCCTGAGCTAGCCATGAGCCTAAGGCTCCCTGGCCGCTGAGGGCCCTGTAGTCCATGCTTTCAGAAGGAAGGCACGGACCACGTGCCTGGGTAGAGACGCTTTCTGGCACTGGTTGCTCATTGCGGCTTTGCAACATAAGCCTGCAGATGCAACAGATGTGTGACTCCAGGAAATTAAGCTTTTCTGAAAGCATAACAGGTAGTGGATGTTGCAAGCTTTCTCATATGCTTGTAAATACAAATCCATGTGAAGCCTTTGCTAAAATTTCTGTCCAGAGGCCAAAATATCAACTCGTTCTGCCCTTTTCAAAGTAAAAGTCATAGGGCTGGTTGAGACAAGCAGCGTTGTTCACTCTAAATAATCAGATTGGAAGCTGATGGAATATTCATGCTGCCTTTTAATTATGTGAGCTCACTAATCGAGAACACTAGAGATAAAGGGATTAAGATGTTTCACAGAATCACAGAATGGGTGAGGTTGGAAGGTACCACAGTGGGTCATCTGGTCCAACCTCCCTGCTCAAGCAGACTCATCCTAGAGCATATGGCACAGGATTGCATTAAGATGGTTCTTGACTATCTCCAGTGAGGGAGACTCGATACTCTCTCTGGGCAATGTGTTCCAGTGCTTGATCACCTGCATAGTAAAGAAGTTCTTCCTTGTATTCAAACAGCATGTGACTCTGTTGAAGAGGGAAAGAGTTGCATTTTAAGCCTTCCAGATACATAAGGGAAAGTGCATAAATTTAGTGCAGAGGTTGTCAAAAGCAAAAGACCAAAACAACATTGAAAACAGTATCAATGGCAAAAATTTTGCAGTACATTCAGTTGGAGTGTGTTCCCTTTGCTAAAAAGTGTATTTATCCAGTCAAAAGAGAGTCTATGAAGCTATGAAAAAAATAAAGCTCTTTAAATCTGGAATTAAGCTCTTTTAAGGGGAATTAAAACCAGAAATGAAGATTAAAATATATTATTTTCTACATCTTATCTTACAGATCAGAAAACTTTCTTAGATCAGTAAAATATTTTACCATTACAAAGAAAATGATATCTTTAACCTGTATGGCTTTGATCCAGTTATTAACAGAGTGGAATAATACAAGGCTGGTGCACGTCAGCCTCTGCTTTTCCAGAGACCCAAAGTCTGAGAAACTGGAATACCAGCACTGGCATTCTTGGCTTGGTTTTCCACCCCCACTGTTTATGGGGGGTTTTTTTTAAGATACCAAGAAGGTCAAACAAAGGCTTTTGCCAAGAAGGGGTGTTTAAGTTGGCAGTTTGACTTGATAATTGTTTGCTTAGACTCTAGGCAAAGGGAAAGCAGAAATCAGAACTAGTCTCGATTTTAACAATGGGAATTATAGAAAAAGACAGGATAGGAAAAAAAGGATGAAGGAGTGAGTGCAGTGATTGAAAAAATTGAAGAAAAAAAATCAGAAGATGCTTTTGTTGCTTCCCTTTCCATGAAATATATTGCTGTCCCTTTAAGTCTGTATGCCTTTTTGGCACATATACCAGGGAAAGGGTTACACTTTCCTAAGGAAGTAATGCAAACTTACCTTCATTTGGTTACCATGGATATGGCACTACATGAGACAAAGCTTACAATTTGCATTGCAAACAACCAGGAGGAGTGAAGGACACACAATATGATATTCTGACAAAAGACTGTCCCAGGATCTTCCTTGTGACTGATCACAAGTAAAGAACCACCAGCTTTGGGTCTGCATTTTCTATGAAGAGAAAAAAGGTAAGGGATGTTGCATTTCAGATTAAGAAGAGGCAGAATCACTCACATGTGCAGAACAATTGGCATTTCTTGAACTACCTAGCGTGAAATAGCTAACAGATAGGTATGACAACAATTCAGTTTTCTGTCTTTTTCCCTGTGGGATACTAAAACTAAATGAATATGCTGTTAACTTGGACTAAGTAATTTCCACAAGCACTGGAATGGCTTAAGAAGCAGCCGTAGGATTGTTGGCCTTTTTTGCAACAGTTTTTATCTAGTTGAGTGTCCTCTTCATTCTGCAGAAGTACTGTATAAAATACCTTAACTTTGTTACAAAAAGTCCAGTTAAATGAGCAGTTCTCTAAGCAGACCTAGTTGGAACCATTGTAGTACAGTTAATATGGAGGAGGGAAATTGTCTTTTTTCCCTAAAAGAAATAATGGATGATTGTTTGGCTGTTAGATTGCTAGACTGATAGTATTTTTTATTATTACTGTGTTAAGCTCTCCCAGGTATATAGTCATATATCATTTTTATTTCAACTGACATGGAATACAAATGGTGTGCCCCTGCTTCTATGGAGAGACTTGGCAAAAGTGCCATTGGTTTGGCAAAAAGAGACCTGGATCCCAAATGGTTCATCCACATATATGAATCAAGGGTTTTCTTTCCAAAGGATCTTAGGCACAGATTAACCAGAATAGTAGATCAGATGTTGAGCAAATATATTTTCCTCCCTTAGAACTGAACTAGGCACTTCTCTGATGGGGCTAGGGCAGCTATATCATCCAAGACACTCTTCTTGTCTCCCCACTTCAGGAGAATGGTCCATAACTGGTGACAGGACACCAGCATCATCTAAGTAGGCTTCCTTTGATAAGAAGGGTGCAGCCACACCTCTCTGTTCTCACACCATCACTCTCTCTGGGTATGGGGGACTAATTAGAACCACCAACCTTTCAGTTGCTCTCATAAGGGTCCATGAAATAATAGATTTGCACCAATATAATCACACTAACATCAGTGGATTTGTTTCCTATTCCTTTCTGCAATAAAAAAAATGATAGAAACATCAGCCACAAATGTCTTTGGCTTTTCCCTTTCTTCCTAAGCAAGCAGCAGGCACCATGCCTATCCTTGAATGCATTTTCTATCACTGTTCTCAAGGGGAGCTGTGGCAAGAGAGGGACAGGCGCACGGAAGATCTCGCGATGTCACGGAAAGTACCAGGGCCTCTTCTCCCCTCCATCCCCTGAGATAACGATCACCCAAAGAATGTAACCCCTCCTAATCCCAGTAGTTTTCCATCCCATACTAACCCTAGCTAGTCCCACTGCCTCTCATGACGTAGACAAGCCTCCCCACATCCATTTAAACCCCAGAGACAAGATAATAACGCCATTTTGACTTCTTCACCATATTGGTGTCTATGTCGTCAGTGGTCCGAGTGTGTCAGGTGTGGCTGGGTTGCCGTGCTGTGTTTCTGGACCAGGTCGCATAGCCTTTCATGCAAAAGGCAACAGGGAGCTCAAGCCCACTGCTGTTGTGCCCCTGAGCAAATACTGGAAGCAAAGAAGAGGGAGCTTGACAAATGGATTAAGTTACCTCTTTGCTCCTCTGTCCCACCTCAGTATGTTCCTTGAACTCAGACCCCTTAGCAGTCATATATATCCTTGAGGCCAGTTTTAGAAGTAGACAGCAACATCACCAGACCAAGATCTTCAGATACCATGAGGATTATTTCAGGCATTTTCCGTAGCCCTAATACTATCTACTGATGGAACAGATTTTGTCAGGCCTTTCAGCCAATGAGCTGCTTGTGAAAACAACAGATTAGGGGGCACGTATAAAACACAGAAATATTGCCCTAGTCTCATATTGCCTAAGTAAGCACAACTGGACACATGCTTCATTCTTTCTCTATCCTTTCAGCGCACCTGGGTTCGAACCTGGCAATTAAATAAAGCTTTGGGTCTACTCTTTCCTCTTCCCTTTCTGCACTAGCCCATTGTCAGAGACTAAAATATTATCGTTTATGACTTAAACATTTTCTACTTTTAAAACTGTGTTACAAAAGCTGCAAAGAAGACTACCACACCCTGCATGGACTAAGGCACTAAACTGCCCACTGATGAAGATAACAACTCAGAGCCAGGGGACTTTCAAAGCTTAAACACCTTCCAAGGTAGTGACCACAGCCCAGAGCTATCAGCTCCGCAGACCCTCGCATGAAGGGCAGGGGGAGAAGAGGCTATGAGTGTGTTGGAAAAGCCTGTGGCTTATCTGCAGCAGAAGGGAGTGACATTTCCAGCACAGGGGACCCCCCCAAAGCAGCCCTCAGACCCTGCACCAGAGCACCAGAGCTGATGCAGACCACCAGTGTTGCAATGGACAGTGTCTGAAGCTAGCCCCTGCAAGGGAGGAACATGGGCATTCCCACCTGGCCGAAAGGGTATATTAATCCATGGGACTCTGTACTCTGTGGTGTGTGGCAGCGTGCGGCGGCGTGCCGTGTGCCGTGTGCTGTGCGGCAGCATGTAGCCGCATGGCCATGGCACCAGTGGGGGACCTTCACCACCAGCAGACCAGATGGAGGAGAGAAACAAGTCATCAGGATCCTCGGACGGGTGATATGTTTCCACCTAACCCTTGTCACCTCTTCCTGTCCCCCCAGTCCCCTCCACGTGCACTTCTTTTCCTTTCTTTCTTTCTTTCTTTCTTTCTTTCTTTCTTTCTATCTTTCTTTCTTTTTCTTTCCTTCTCTCTGCTTCTTTCCCTTTTAAATAAAATACACCCATTTTTGGCAACAACATTTAATCTCATTTGATTTTAATTTCGTTTCTGGGGATATTTAGAAACTTATAAATTCTTTCCAGTTTATGCACAGACTCTTAGCTTTCTTTGCTTTTCTGGGTTTAAACTGGATCGTAACACCCATGAAGAAAGTCAAGAAGGGAGAGGGATGAAGGTGGGACTTGAAATTTGAGCAAACTGCTGAACTGGCAGCAATCCCTGCATGCCTACAATAGCTCTCCAGGAATTCAAGTTCTCAGCCTACCCTTGCAGCAGTGCAGAGAGGGGGTGTGTTGTCTATGGGCCACTCCTAATGCTCTTCCATATGCACTCTGCAGCAGCAACAGGAAAGCATAGAAAATTACAGTGCTAACCTCTCCTGTTAAGCCAAAGCAATCATAAATCCTTACTACATGTAAGTGTCCTTGAAATCTGTACTTAGCATTCTGTTTACCATTAGTCTCATCCGCCTGCCCTGTGGGATCCTTTCCTTACTCTGCTACAAAATTTGTTGAGAAACAGTTTTCTTGGCATTTCTTTTAACAATACTGAGCCAGCCAGTAGAGACGAGTGAGGTAGTCAGGATGGTAAGTCTCTTGAGTGACAAAATGACATACAGTGAATAACCTATGAAAAGTACAGTCTTCTTTAATGTCTGAAAATATGTGTGGGCTCTGTCCTCCAATGAATGGGTCTATTCCCTCTGTGTGTTCAGTCTTCTGTTTATTTTATTAAAAACCATATTGTTACTTTAATTCTATTAATCCTCCATGACCTAAAGGGGGATGGCAAAAGCAGCATTCCCTATCTCCTCATATCAGCATGACAGTGAAATCTATGTAGTAGTGCTGAATCTATAAGAGGCAGATATCCTGCTCTTTCCATTTCCACTGGTTTCAGGAGAGTTACAGACACATATCCCAGAAGAGACAAATGGCCTGGTTGGTTTTATTTTTAGCATTGTCAGAGCCAGGAATAACTGCCCTCATTCTTATGGACAAAACTAAATTTGCAGAAATGAAATTTAGGACAATTTTTTCTTCTTGATAAAATTAGTCTCTGTAAGTCATAAAGGTTACAGAACTAGTTAAGTGTACTGGCCCTTGCAATGTAAAATGAGTCCTGTAAGAACTAATTTCAAGGTATAGCATCAGTGCAAACTATTTTTACATTTGTTGCTATTTATAGCAATACAGTTCAAGTAGAATCTGGTTCTTACCAAACTTTTTATCCCTACCTCATCCTTACATATAAGCGCAGACTTCTTATTAGAAGGTAATGGTTCAAAAAGCCATTATAGGATGAATATGCATTTCACTAATCTCAATAATGGTTTAAAACAGAGAAGCAAACACTGATTCAGCTTGATTGCAGCTAGTACTACATAATTTTGTCATGGATTTGGAGCAGATTCAGATAACTTTAAGATGGTTCACAGGCAGCCTGACTGACTTCAGTCAGAAGTCAGCATGCTTGGTGTATGTCAGTTTATAAGGAAAGAAACCAGATTTCTTTGATCTTGTATCTCAGATTAGAAATACTACATGTTCACCAGAATTGGTCTGACAAGTGTTTAACCATAATTACTCCTTTTTTCTCTCTGCAGTACAAAGTTTCAACTGATTTTTTTTTTTTTTTTTTAGTAGCTAGGTTTTGTCCAAAATTACTCCTGATTTAACTGACAGTCACTTCTGGTCTAATTCTGAGGCTACAAAAGTAAATTGAAAGTTACCCACTGAAAATTTGGTTCAGGCTTCATTCACATCAGACTCTGCTAGCCTTCATGAACATTAACTTTACCCATCTGTGAACTGGCACAGGAAACCTCGAGGGCAAACATTTTTCTCTTCTGTGTTGGTAAGAGTGTATTTTGCATAGCGGAGTGGGCAGGGTGAACACTGTAAGCACATGTGATCTTTTGTCAGATTTCTGTCCCTTAGTCAAGCAGATACTTCATTTAAGCAATCACTAATCCTATCTCTATGTATGAGAAAACAAGGAATATAGTTAATAAGTTAATAACTTAATCTGACTTTATACAAACCAATAAAACTACACAGTTCACTGTCTTAGATAGTGTATATTTAATTATTCTGTGACTTAAGTTTCAAGCTTTAGCTACTACTACTGACATTGTCCTATGCACATGGAATAACGTGGTATGAGAGACTGTCCTGCTGTGTTAGACACACCTTCTCTTTCTATTAAATGTATTTGAACACAATGGTACAGCAGAAGAGGAGTTTTTTCCTCCAAAGATACTTCCCTTGGCATCACCATTCTGCCAGCAGTGTTCTCTAGAGTAGGCTTACAAAACACATGCAGCTTCAATACAGAATAAGGGAAAGTAAATAAGTCTTACCACTGCCAGCACAGGTACTGCAGAGCATAACTAATGCTTCTTCAGAAACCAGAGGAGGGACAACTGAGAGTCTACAGCAGCTCTCTTATCTCTGCTTTACAGTTCTGAAAAACTCTCACAGCTTTCCTGTTTCTATAGGAGAGAAGACAAACATTTGCCTAACTTGGACTGATATTTTCATAATCCCCACCCATTAATGCCCAACCCCCTCATTTTTCAAAAATGCTTTGTCTACTCTGTCACGCAACTGTTTTCAAGAACAGACATGTTCAGGAAGTTTTGTATTGTTGAGTTTTTCTTAAAATAATGTGGGAACTTGATGTGGCACAGATTTTAGGGCCTTTGACAACTATTTTGAGTGCTGCCATCCTGATTATGGCAGCCATTCTTACTGTACACAGACATAAATGAATGCAAAACACTCTAGGCAATCCTGGGGGGTGAGGCAGAGACAGACTGGGAGAGGTCCTAATGACATCCAAAACTGGATTGCCTGAAACACTGTCAGTTTCATGATCTTTTACAGGTATGAAGGCCCAGATATCTGTGAGAAGCCAGCCTATCCAACTGTCAGTCAGGAGCCCACAGATGGTGGCAATCACAGAGTTTATCAGAACAGAAAAAATTCCTTATGCCTTCATGACTCATGGAAACAGCACAAAATTTTCTCAAACATCAATCCCAATAACAAACAAGGCTTTAAAAAAAATGAGTTGAGCTAACAAAAAAACAAAACAAACTCAGCATTGGAAAACTAATGAAAATTACAAAGCCAAAGTCTACAAAACTGCTCTGGTCAGACTTGAAAAAAAGCTAACAGCCTAACAAACAAATAATCCAAGCTCATAAAATTGCTTTCAGCAACTGCTGTAGGGTTCACTGCCACTTCAGCTAAAGTCAAGACCACTTTCAATAGCCCCCATCTACCAGCAATATTGAGCAGACCTGTCAGCATGGGTATCACTCAGGGCAAATCTCATATCATCAGCTCTGACTTCCACTAAGTGTTTTGGGCAAGTTATTTGATTTCTTTGTCGCTACATAGCACCCCTTATAAATTGAGGGTTTAGCAACCTGGCACATCTATATTAAGGTATGCATACCACTTTACACATTAATATTATATATTTCATATGTCCATCTAAAGTCATTCCTCATGGGGGAGGAGGGGTGAAATATCTTCTCTCAAGCACATGCTATGAGGTTGGAAATCAACGCTCATGAAGGAAAGGATGTCCTCAAGCAGCATTGGTGAAATAGCCAGACCATGAAACTGTGGTCAGAAAGGTTGACTAAACCAATACCGAGACTAAAAAAAATGAGATCAAGTAAAACCTAGGAATCTAACCTAGAGATATGGAACTCCTGGAAGGGAGCTATTTATGTGTGAATACACATAAATAACACAGGATTGCATTCTATAATTTTTCCTTCCCCCTTTGTTCCTCCCAGTCTTCTCCTAGACTTTTTGGCTTCCTGCCTGAGTAGCGAGGAAGTCCAAAACACTAACCACTGGCTTCACATGTACCTTCACTCCATTTACTATCCCTCCTTGCTCATACTTGGGGTTAGATATACATATATATAGATATATATATACATAGATATACATATATAGATATAAACTGGAAACTGTTCTGCACAACAGAGCTCCATTGAGCTCCATAAAACTCCTGGTGTATAGCCCAAATTAGTTTGCACTCTCACGTGGCATTATACCAGATAGAAACAGGCTTAACAGCCCTAGTTGTTCTTGTGGCAAGATGCACCAAAATGCTCAGCAAAGCCTGCGGGGACACAACGTTGGGTTACATGATGTTCGTACAGCAAACTCAACTTCATGAAATTATCATCTTTTTCCTAGTGAAATCCCAGCCTCTTTTAGAGGGAAAACCCAAGATGGATCTGCACTTTTCTTCCCTTTATTTTCAGAGCCTGCAGTGGACCATTGTACTAAAAGAGATGAAGTGAGAAAAAATAGAGAGATCATTAGAAATCAGTCAATGTCTTTTCCAGGGTTTTTTAACTGTTTTTTAACTGCATCCCAATGTCTTTGTGACAGCCAGTATGATGCAATTTATTGTTTCCATGGTTCTAAGTCCTGATTAAAATTATTATGAAAGGATTTCTTTATGTGTTTCAAATGCAAAATGTCACACTCCAGTGACTGCTGGGTCAAATGACATTCTCAATTTTCACTCTAAACTTTTCCCATATAGGAAGTAATTTGATTTGTTCATATTTCTGATCTTTCCACTTTATTTTTCCCAAAAACTACTAACTGAAATTATGCAAACTCTTTCAAACCCATTGAATTCTATTTCAGTAATATCTGATGAACCAACTTTATTAGTAGAAATTAATTCGGAAATTTTTACCTTAATAAACTCCACTTCTATATAAAAAACTCTTTTGTACTGGAAAGAAATAAAATCTTGTGATCAAAACCCTAGAGTTGTACATTTTGAACAAGTCCAGAAGAAAACCTATCCAAATAGTTTCATGTCAAGAGCTGGTCAAGATGAACTCTTTCTGTGAAGTGTTCTCATTTTGTCACAGTTACATTTTTATTGTGGAAAATGGCAAAACATTCTAACCTGTTTTAATTCCTTTCCTCTCCCTCCCTCAATCTCAAATTATTTTGAGGAGAGTCATGTCCTCTTAAAAGAAAGGTCTGTTTGTCACAAACAAATATTTTAAGTTTCTGAAGGACCCAACATGATGAATATATTTGCCAAGCAATGGTTAGATGATCTTCAGGCTTGCCAGCAAATGTTCTGCATTTGGTGGGAAATCACAGGCAACCCACCTCTTTCTCTCCATGTAGCCTTCTACTTTATAGAAAGAAAGCCTTGGCTGGGACTTCAGTGTAGATATACTTTATTGTGGCCCTGAGGATGAAAAGCATAAACCTGTCAAACCTGAGGTTATATTTTTTAGTAGTGAACTTACACAAACACCCCAATAGCCAAATTTTCCTCCTTATCTCAGTGCAAACCTACTGAGTTCAGAGCACCAGACAGTTAGGATTCTAAGCAGTGTAGCATGTGCTTAGAAATAAGCACAACTTCCACTCTTTCTGATAAAGGCAGACTTACACTTGAAATTAAGCAAGCTGGACTCTACCTTTCAGTGATAGACTTTCTGTCAACATTTTTGGATAGTATTTTAAATTTTCCTTCCCAATCTCCTGTTAAAAAAACTTAAAACAACAACAACACAATGACAACAATTCAGCTTCTTCCTCAGAGATTCAAAGCCACAAATGTCTTCTGTACAAATAAAAAGTTTGGTTGATGACCTGTGACACCAAAGGAAAACTGATTCCTTTCAGAGGAATAGTTCTAAACTACTATGCAAAAAAAGGAGAATATTTTTCATCAGATCAGCCATTAATAAGGAACTATTTTCATGTGTGCATGTGTCTGCTCTTCTATGGGTGCATATGGGGAGTATACTAAATTAGAAGAAAGTGCTGAAAGTATATTTTTCCAGCATTCCCTGTGAACTTAGCCAGAAACATGATAAAGAACAAATCTGGATGGTGAAAAACTAATACAAGTTCTCTTGCAACCCAGGGCACAAATACTTCATTCTGTGCTCTTGCCGTGCTTTTTCTGCTACTTTTTTTGTCCCATGGGAGAAGCCAGAGTGCTAAAAACAAGCTGTGAAAACAGCATATATATGACAGGAATTTCCCTGTCCCGTGACAGCATGCTCCCTAGAGATATCTGGTTGGTTGGAAAGTTTCTGAAGAACTTTCTTTCCCCAGAGAAAAACCAGGTTATGTTGAAACTGAGATTCTTCTGAGGCTGAAGCTTTCACAAACTGGAATTTTTTTAATGTGCTTTTTCTTTTTTAAATTGTCCTTAAACAAGCACATATATAAATACTCTAGTATTTTCACATTACATTTTACCTCTCTGCTACTGTGTTACAACTGGCAAACATTGCTCAGCAACTACAGGAAATGGGTAAAGCCTCCCATTTTTTCTTTATTACTTTCGGATCTTTATCAATAACAAAAGTGTGCAGATAGTTTCATTGAAAATAGTGAGCTAGAGAGTGGTACTGTAACTTTAGGAATTTAGATGAATCCAGAATTTAGATAATGTTTTCAAAACAGACATAATCTAGGAACTCTACAAGGCCATAATTTTCTATTTCTCAATGCCTGCCTACAAATAAGTACCATGGTCCTTCCAAAGTTTGTTGGCTCTTATCATTCCCTAAGGGCCTTTCATAGGAGGAGATAGAAAATTACTCATTTTATAAGCACAATTCAGATCACAAACTTTTTGGATCCTACAGAAAGATTAGAAACAATCTATTAGTAAGCACAGAATGACCATTGTTTTCCAAATCAAATCTACCTTCAGTAATGATTCTAGCATCACTTATGTAATTTAATTTTATCCTTACAGGAATCTGCTCATTATAAGGAGAGGAAGAAGCCAGAATGGATGCCACAGGCAAAATGCTTTATATAAGAAGAAGTATTTTGTGGTCACTCTGTCTTTTCTTCAGTTTTTCAGTGTTTGTGACATCCTCAGTAATATTTCTTGTACTTCTGGTACTGAAGACACATGATAACCTTCTAACATACAGCAACTATGAGATATTCCAGTTCCTTTCAGAAGATTACTGGAAAAAAAAAAACAAACAAAAAAACGTGAGTAAGTAGTGCAACATCTGGACACAAGCATTTATGAAAAGACCTGAATAACGATTATTTGAATAGATGTGCAAATTTCCACCAGCAGAGGTCATTTTCACTCTAAAATGAGTTAAGGAGCTCATAAAATGCTGTCTTTTTATCTAAGGGAATATCTTAAAAACAGTCCAATTCCTTGCATTATTCATCATCAAAGCAATCTTGGGTGGGATATCAAAAAAAACCTCTGTTTTCATATTTCTTGTATATATGGGATCAGTAAGTTTAAGCAACCCTACTGGCTTAAATATTTTTTCCTGAACTTTTATATTTGTTGGGAAAAAGCTTCCCTATGCATCACTAAAACTTCCTAAAACTTCCTATAAGTCCCAGTAAAAATGCAGGGAGCCTACCTGCTTTCTTCTCTTTTCTCACGTCTACCAGCATCAGCTGTGGCTCCCTTCCCAGAAAGACAAATCCCACCCTCATATAACTTCCCTGGTGGCATGGCTGTCATTGAGGGGCATCTCTGACAACCAGACTGTGTTCATAAGAATATACATGCATATAATTTGTCTGAAGATCAAATTATGAACTAATACATACTGACATTTGAGTTTGAGGAATGTAGTTCCTTCTAGGTTTTTACCTCTAACAACAGTAAGAGTTATTTAGAAAAGGATTTGGAATTTTTAAAAAATACTTGAAATTTAAGAAATATCTCTTAGGCACAATGATGTCATGAACGTGAGAAAGCATTGAACTGTTGCACTGTAAAAAATTTAAAAAATCCAAACAAAGGGAAATGGGTAACACAATGTTTCCAGTAAGTGGACATGTATGGGAGGAGGATTAATAGTAACTATTCATCGTATAATGATATTGGGAAACACATGTATGCTAGTTATCAGGGAGCTCTGATTTTTGGGTTATCTTGTTAACTTATGAGTGAAAAGATACTTAGAGAAACATTTCCCTTTACATTGTCAACTGCCGTTAAAATACAAGCACTCACTGGCGAAACTACTATTTAGTTTTTCCCTTTGCTGAAAACACAAATTTCCAATAAGGATATATTGTGCTATCTGCTGATGAAATGCAGTATAAAACCAATACTCTTTAACATTATTCCAGTGCTTATCATCTGTAACATCATATGATTTTTTCCAGATCCCAGCAGAGGTAAGGATTCCACTGCACTAGACACTGTATCTATAAGAATGCACTGTCTTCTAAGTGTGTAGAAATAATTTCTATATAAATTTAAATAATTCTTAGCAATGCGAGGAACATCATTTTGTATTTCATCATTTGTACATTTTTCTGGCAAGATACATCCTGAACAGAGAGATCACTTGTCCCCGTCTTTCACATTTAGCATTTTTGTGAATTTCCTACCCAAAAACCTACCATGACACTAGACGATGCATATGAAACTACAGATCAGAATTGTAGGATCATTTATGTTGGAAAACACCTTTAAGATCGTTAAGCCTAACTGTATTTAGGTAGCTATGTAAAATTTGACTTCATAGTAGTATAAGGTGGTTAAAAACAACTTACAGGAAAAACGTTATAGTATTTTTATTGTAGATCCAGTGTACATGAGGCTCTCCCACACTTGAAACAGACCAGCTGGATATGCTACCTAGTCTGTCTGGTGTTTTGAAAAGGCCAATATATGTTGGGCAGGAAAGAAATTCCATTGCAAACTGGACTGTGGACAGGTGGTGTCCTGCACAATAACACACTCAGCAAAGATAGGCATAAGTTTGATCCAGAGCACCTGAAAGACAATGGTAAAACTTTGATTGGACCCAGCAACAAGGATAGCAAAGGACAGATTTTGTTTATGAGTGCCACAAAGACTGTTATTGTGGGCAACACTAAAGAGGGAGGAAAGAATGTGAAGTCTGAAAGACTGAAATGTGAAATTCGAAGTCTGAAAACAATATCCCTATTTCTCCTTGATTTACACCAAGGACTGAAAGGACAGTTGAAGGAGATTGATTACTTTGCCTGTTAATCAATGCAAAGACATATTTTTCTGTTCCTCCATGTCATAATTTTTATTTCATCTAGTTGGGGTTTTTTTAGGATTGCCAGATGTCCCAGTCTTATTGGGACAATTCTGGTTTTGAAGGTACATCCCATCTGCTCTTGAAAATATTTCTGTTCACTGCTGTCTTGTTGATTGTGTACTTTTAGATCAGTCAGCCAGCACAGAGAGGAGGCTGTCAGCAGGAGAGAGGCTGATACATATTCCCCCAATACTTAAAATCAATTATGTAGGAACACTTTTTCACAAAATATAAATGGTCACTGTGACACACCTGATATTATGATTTCCTACCATTAGTTCCACTGCAGCTCAGAGATTGCCCCTTAATGTGCATACATTTCAAACTGGAAGCCATAGTTCTACCCTTTCTAGGGTACCTGAGCTCCAGTCACAGAGGGACCTCTAGACTTTTGGATGGTGCAGCCAAGAAAAGACATCCTCTAAACAGTGTGGAAGGAGGACATTGCAAGAAAACCTCAAACCAAGAGCCAGACTGGATGCAGCAGCAGTGCAGATGAGCAGCAGTGACACTGCTGCATCCTGCACCCAGGAAAGTCCCACAAGGGAAGGAGGTTACCAGTTGATTAGCCCAAAGTGTATCCAGAAAAAGTGGAAGCTTACTCCTAGAGTTTGAGCTCTAGATGTATTATGCAGCTGCTAGATCCCATTAATGTATAACATTATAAAGTATGTATCACGATAGCTCCAGCTAATGAAGCAAGGGGAATCTTTAATAATCAAAGCTGTTCATTTAATGACTTTGCAAAAGACTTGAAGACATCTACACAGACTGTGCTGAAACTAAATGCATAGAAGTTCTTAAAGTTAAGGAGCATCTTTGCTCGATTTTTCTTCTCCGGTCTGTGGGGAATTAGAGGGAGAAAAAAAATCTATAGTTTTCACTCATCCATCAATACAAACAAATACTTTAACACTTTAAGAATTAGAAGTATGTTAAATATATTTCAGCCAGTACATATAAAGTACTGTTTGTACATTTGTAAACAAAATTCAAACCTTCTCTTGCAAATAACAGCATAGAAGAGTACACAGTTTCTCATAGGAGAGAGGATTTACCTAGTGATAAGAATACAAAACAAGGAAGAATGGAATACTAAAAAAGTAAAAAACTTCATGTAAGGTTGCTTACATGAAATCTAAATGGAAAATTATGTCCATGAAACTCAGATGCCTAGAATAGGACTTATTTGTCCAAATGACTGATATCAAAGGGAGCCAGGCTCACTAAACTCAGAAGACAACAAGAGTGAGACGGGATGCATTCTACTCCTGTTTGTAGAGTTTAGAAAACCACCACAGCTGCCCAATTGTAACAACTGATGCACAGATTGGCAGGGATACTGAGATGGTTATTGTGAGAAACAAGCTAGTTTTATACACTTCTTCAAGACACATGTCTTGGGGTGATTTTATGATAATACTGTATTCCCCTATCATCTGCTTTATGCCCAGAAATCGGTCCCTGTCTTGGTTTGAAAGACAGGTGTCTGCTAAGGGAGGCAGGAGCCTCCCTTGGAATGGAAGATACAACCCCCTTCCCTCTGAATTATTATAATTTTGAAATTAAGGGGCTTTCAGGCAAAGATATGAGGAGTAGGAATAACAGTTCTTTACTGGATATATATATAACAAGGCAAACAAACAGCAGTAACTCTGGCAGTGACACCAAACAGAGCAGAGCCCAGGGCAGCCTCTCTTGGCTCTCAGGCCCTTTCCCCTGCGCTGCAGTGCCGCTCACGGCNACAGCGCTACACTGTAGCAAAAAGCTCACAGCAGGAGCAGCCTCTGCCCGGCTCCTGGCACGGCAGGGAAAGGCGGGCTTGGTATCTCGGAGTTCCCTGAGGAACCCAAATAGGTGGTGAGAAAATGGTCCCTTTTTGGTGAAGTAAGGTGTAAAAATAGAGTCCCAGTGCAACAGCTCTCCAGAGAGCAAATTCCACTCACAGGAGAAGGACACAGCAGAACGCAGGAGCCTGCAAACGGAGTCGAGTCCCCTCCACCAAGACTGCAGCCTCTCTCTCTCGTCCGGATGCCAGGAGAGCAAGCAGCCAGGGGCTGTACCCAGCTCCCTTTTTTGCCAGTTCAAATCTTGTGGCAAAAGAGGGCAGATCGCTGGACTCCTCCCCCGTGGCCAGGTCCCTTATCTCTCCCAAGTACCCAGCAATTTGTTCCTTAGCAACAAAGTAAGAGAAAATTCTTAAAGAGAAAAAAAAAAACAAAAGGGGAAAAGGTAAGTTCTAAAACCCCAACAGTCCCACAGCTTTGAGCTGGGTCCAGAAGAAGGGGCAGAGAAGCTGGGTGAATTCTTCAGCCCAATTTGTGTTCAAGGACTCACACACACTCCCCATGTTCTCACTGCTGCAGAGCTGAGGGAGCACCTTCCTGCTTTTAGCTAGCCTGTTAGCTGAGGCAAGAAATTTTCCCATACCGGCATATCAAAATCATCTAGTAACTTCTTCTTCTTCTTCCTCTTCTGGAACTGCTCGGCCTAGCTGTGATCCGAGAACCAGATCGTGGAACCCTGTGGACCAGCAGGGAGCCTGTGGGGACACCGCATGCCGGCCTTGGACCTCAGAAGGGCCAAGACAGCGACATACAGAGGGAACTCTAAATCCATCAGCTTTCTCTGCAGAGAGGAGGTTTATTATCCAACATTACTCATATTTTTTCCTGTGCCCTGCACTGGCACTCTGCTTGTTAAATTGTTTTCTTCACTTTCATCCAAGAAATTCCTTTCATATTGGTGGGGGGAGGGCGTGCTGAAACCTGTCTTCTGTGGAGGAGACATTCCTTCCAGGGCGTTTCCCCATAAACTTGTCTCAAACCCAGACAATATGGTATTTCCTTCTATGGTATTTTTCATTAAGCGACCTATCAGACATTGCCACGTGAGCAACACACTTCAATGCCCTTGTATGGGGGTGATCACGTGCTGTTAACTCCTCCATCAGGCTCTGGCAGGCTCCTCTCTGTAGGGTATCTGCCATGTGGCATTTCTTCCCCCTATGATCAGGTGGAAACAAGCTTCTCTGTGCTGCCATGGCATTCTGCAGGTGCATCCCACAGCCTGTAGCTCAGTTCTAACTTACCTCCCTCTACAGCTCCCCCTTTTTTGTTTCCAACTGTACTACCATATGTTTTTCAGTGCCTGATCAACCATACAAACAAAAATCACGAAACAAAAGACTCCCAGCATTAGAACATGTTTGACCCACTGCTTGAAACAAGCATGCTCCATTCATCTTGTTCCTTCAGTTTTCCCATGAGCTGATGATGAAGCCAGAGTAACCAAGGCTGGTCAGACCACTCTTGCAGGTACCTATTGTGGACTGGAATCAGTGCAAACACAAGCATATCCTTGCCTCCAGGTTATCAATGGAAAGGGTCCTTCCTATTTTCCACTATCAGGATTCTTAATAAGTACTTGAGCTTTTTCTAATTGAGACTGTGATCCACTAAAATGGCCTTGGACAGAGGTTAGGTCATTCTGAACATGATTCAAAAAATTAAGAACATATAAGCCTTTTTGCAGCCTTTTTTGGGGGAGTATATCCCATCCCTGCACTCCTCTTTTTTTTTATTCTAACAACATGGATTTGAGAGTGCTATGGGCCCATTCAACAATCACTTGACTCATAGGGGAACATGGAAAACCCGTGTGTGGTAATGTATCCAAGAGCAGCCCCCTGGCATCTGGGGCCACACTTACAAAGTTTTGTTCAATGTTTAATAAGTTATATTAAGAAATGTTGATGGTACATTCCTGATCCCCCTTTTTGTAAAACCCAAGTTCTATGTACCCCTTCATCCCTCCCCGAACCCCTCCCACCTCCCCCAAGTATGGATAATCTCCTCCCCTTCTTGGAGCACCTTCCCCATCTATCACCCTAACCCCACCTCAGAGGGCTGTCAATCCCCTTGGAGGCGAAACCCTTCTCTCTGGAAATCCCCTAAAACCTCGACACCCCAGTAATTCCCCGGGGTGTCTATCACCCCTGCTGAACCCCCATTGATCCCAGAGTCTGTGCTCCCTCCCCCTTACTCCTCCCCTGGTTGCCCCTGATTGGTGTTTGTGGTGATCCCTCCCCTCTATCTTCCCCCATTTATAAGTGGTTGTCAGCTTGCACGCTGGGTGTCTCTTTTGCTGCTTCTCCGAGGAACTAAACAGCTGTGGTTACAGTAGCAAGAGAGTCTTCTCTCTGTCTCTTCGCTTTGACCCATCGACACCTTGTTTCAGCTCGCAGCTGTGTGGCAGGAGCAGGGCTTCGGGAGACACACTGTCTCTCCCTGCTCAGAGAACTTTGTGGCTGGCAATCCAAGCCCGGACATATCGGCACAGGCAGCGACTCCCCATTAGCCGGGTGGACAAGGAAGGGTCCCAGACCCTCTGCCTCGTGGCCTCAGAGACCACAGACTCAAGCTGTGCTGTGTCACTCGTGGCATGGTGCACCCGCAAATGAAAAATATTGGCCATCCATTTGCATGTATAGGCCAGCCTATTATCAGTCTTTATGGAGACACGTATTCCAAAAGCTGCAGAAGCAGACAAAAAATGACACTGAATGTCTTTGGCATGTTCACCTCTATGGGCAGATGCAAAAATACATGTGGAAAAGGTATCAATCACAACATGAACATATTTCAACCAACCAAATTCGGGAATATGTGTAACACAACATAACTTCTCTTACTATGAACAGTAAAACATTACATCTAATAAAACAAGTGCACACCGAGCAAAAATAAGCAAGGCAATATTATCAACTGCTGCCTAAATACTTTACCATCACCCAGAGTCTGCAGTTGCTGGGAAGCCCTATTTCACAGTGAGGACCTAGAAAACCTTTCCCAGGCAAGGTTTCCATGTTTACTTCGAAAGGGGGGTCCAGCTTTTATAAGACCAAATCAGCAAGTCAGGGTGGGTGACTTGATTACATTTTTAGTGCAGAAACACCTGGGTTTGAAGGTATGCTTCCCAAACAGTCAGGGCCAGGGCCTAAGCCTTGACTCGGAGGGTTTCCCTCAAGTATCTACAAGCAAACCTCTATTAATATCAGTTGGAAACATGACTTCACAAGAGCTTATCTTCCCCATGAACAGGGGGACAGATTAAAACACCCAGTAACCAGTAACAATACACATTTCCTTCCCATGAATGGAGAGAGACAAAACCTTGGGAAACAAAATTACACGGGAATGTTTCTGCCTATGGACAGGAGCTGAAAATATGCAATATAGAAAAGAGAGAATGGTTTTGTGTAATTTCATCTTGAAAGGACAGCTTACAAATCAGGATTATTACAGGAGCATCCATAACATGGCCATTACAGAGTCAATACTTGAGGCTCCTCAACGAAGTATGAGAAAGCAAAGGACTATTTAATTGACCAGAAAACCCTTGTAGGGCAACCTGAAAACCCAGTGACTGTTGCTGCAGCCAATCTAAATAATCTTGGGTCATGGGTAAATAGATAACAGAGGGATCAGATCAAGTTGCAGCAGGCACTGCTGACCTCTCTGTATTGACAATGAAATCAGTTCTGTGCAGGAAGCAATGGTTTTTCCAAACTGGTGCAACAAAAAAATTCCATTCTAAAATAACAAGGGAATCACAAGGTATAAAAACAATCCCTGAGATCAATGACAATGAAGGTCCAAGATTGTAGAAACATCACAGGACATGGGAGCCCTAGCTATAGGGTTCTCATAGGCACCATAACATCACTGATCCTCCCAAGATTGTGCAGCAATCATCATCCTCCACTCGCCTTCTGAACAACAAAAACAGGAGAGTTCCATGGACCAGCCGCAGGAACGACATGTCCAGCCCACAACTGCTCCCGCACAAACTGGTGCAAATGCCACAGCCCCTCCTAAGAAAGGGACCACCAGTCCACCTAACTCTCTTCTCCAGCACAGCATCAGCTCATTAGGGTTTACAGGAGGCTGCAATCCATGGTGGGCAGGCAGCTCATGGTGGGCACCACCAGGTGCTCGCCAGTGCCACCAAGCTCCCTGGCTCACCTCCTCACTTCCCACATGCAGCGTGCTGTGCTCACCCTGCTGGACCCACTGTGATGCCAGTCTACCACTCACCACTGTCCCCTAGCTATGTCATGTGCTCACTGCTGCGGCTGCGGCATAGCGCCGTGCACCTCTGTGTGCTCCCCATCACTGCTGCCACCACCACTACACACTTGCAGGTGGAAGGTGGAAAGGGAATATGTTGCCAGGATGGGCTACCCCAGCTCCCACCACTTGCTGCGGCACTGCTCCTGCTGATCCTGCATGGCATGGGGCAGCACAAGCTCTTTTAAATCTGCATCCCCCTCTGCGGCAGCTTGTTTTCTCACCGCTGCCCATTGATCATGCAAATAGGGCGGGAAAAGACCAGGTTCCCTGCCAGGATCAAATGGATCGGGGGACTAGGGGCTGCCCACCGGTTCTCCTCCCACAGACCCAACAAGCTTATGATTAGAGCCTTGTGTTTTGCTCAATGGCGGCACAGAAAGGGCCAGTACCGCTGCCAAGGTGGCACAAGTGTCCTTCTTTTTCTGGTCTCCAGGTGCTGCATGCACCATGAGCCTCTTTGCATACTGTGCACCACGAACACAAAAGCTCTTCCAGCACTCTGTCACCCCATGTAGCTGGGTCCCGCAAAACATCCCGTGTCTGAGGGTCAAAAATATTGGTACTATTTAAAGTTGGATGACAGTCTTTAGCCTATACCAAGAGTCTCTTCAAATCTGTAAATACAACTTTCCTGCTGTGTTTTTTCAAAATCAGTTTCATTGTATCTGGGACATCCTTTCATTCCTGGCATACACCACTGTTGCAATTATGGGTCCTTACTAGGGCCAGAGCGACAAAAGAGACTTCATCCTCAGAATCAGCAGAAGGCTGTTTTTTATTCAATTCAACACTCCTTTTATAAGGTGTTTCGCTAAAGGCTACATGATTGGCTAAAAAGCACAACGCCTCTCTACAATCATTGGTTGAGAGAGAGAGAGCATATTTTGAAAAACATGGAGCAGTGAAAAACAAGAGAAAAACAAGTTAAAGTGAAAAATACCACCTGTTATTTTGAGAACTAAAAGATGCTTACAAAAACCTCTATCAGGTCTTTTCCTGAGAAGATTAAATGTTTGCAGAATTGTTCTCTTTAGAAAGTGAGAAGCTTTCCTTTGGGAAGAAATCCCTTTTTGCAGGCTTGCTGCTAAGATTTCTAAGATCCATCAAATGTCAGCCCCACACACCACTCCCCATAGTTTTCAGCTGCTTCCGTCCTGCAGAAAGGTCTATTGGCATGCCACAGGCTTTGTTTCAGCCCCCTTAGAGTTCAGCCAAGCGTTGTTACTGGTACAGCCGCTAGGTGCCTATCGAGTCCCTGATTCAGGGCACCATTTTTAATGACTGATGCACAGACTCAGATTGGCAGGGATACCAAGATGTTTATTGTGAGAAACAAGCTGGTTTTACACACTTCTTCAAGACACAGTATTTCCTTCTATGGTATTTTTCATTAAGCAACCTATCACACATTGCCACATGAGCAACACATTTTAATGCCCTTGTATGGGGGTGATCACGTGCTGTTGACTCCTCCATCAGGCTCCGGCAGGCTCCTTTCCGTAGGGCGTCTGCCATGTGGCATTTCTTCCCCCTATGATCAGGTGGAAACAAGCTTCTCTGTGCTGCCATGGCATTCTGCAGGTGCATCCCACAGCCTGTAGCTCAATTCTATCTTATCTGCCTCTATACCCAATATTTACTAATACAAACGTAACAAAACAGGATATTAAGTATTAACAACATATTTACCTTAGAGCACAGTAGAATCATAAGGGACTGATACTGTCTGGAAACAATAATTTCTCTTGTAATACTTATTTGGTACAAAAACAATTTTGAAGGGCTGGAGTACAGAAATGAGAGTATGATTCTCTGGCTTTCTCCTGGGATAAAAAAAATCTAGCACAAGAACAATGTTATTTTTTTCCCTCTGCATTTCTAATCTATGAGAGAACAAGTGTTCATCCTGACTTTCCAGCTCTGTCTACAACAGTCAGTCGTCTCACCAGTCAGTACAGTCCTTCTGCTTCCTCTTCATCACAATAAATGTCTTGCCTCCAAACACAAGCTCATTGAAGCAGAAAAAATTCCTTTTTTTCTTGCACAGCAAGGTGCAACTTACGTGCAGGTACTTGGACAGCTATCTCCCATTCTGCTCCAAGGCTCCTCGAAGCACAGCCCATGACACCTCCACATCTTTTCTGGCACTGTAGCAGCCTGGCCTGGCCTGGTCTGAGCTTGTTCACAGTTGGAGCAAGTATCTCAGAAACTTATATACCAATTCCAGAAGTGGCACTGTTGTCCCTAAAAGCAGGATTCATCACCCAGTGTGCAGTAAGCCAATCTCATACACAGAGCTGAGGTATTTATTTATTGTTTGCTCAAAGATTGGTGCTAGGTGGTGATTTATTAAATATGAGTATCAATCTAATATTGATATTCAATTCGTAACAGACAAAAACTCTCCAACTGTTAAAGTTAGAAAGTGGCATGTTTCATTGTGATGTCTGGCAGCAGGGGAATAGTTTCCAAAGCAAGCTGCCAATCTCTAAAGCATTGACTTTCCTTATATTCACAAAGGTCTTACATATTCATCTAAGTCACCTGAGAGGCCTATACATATGCATCACCTATCCCGCTCTGTATTAAAATGAGCTGAATGTTCATTACGGTTGCGCAGTTCTTCCTTTAATTTGGGTCGGTGGTCTCTTGAAGATGAAGTCAGACGTCTTCCTCTTTACTTTGTCCCACTGCCAGGTCTTCTTGACCCTTTGATCATGATCCAGGCCTCATCTCTTGGCTCCAACTATCTTGGAGGCCAGGTGTGTTCTTCGGTTCCTGCTCTTGTACAATGCTGAATGTCCTCCCTGTTTCTTCTAAGAACATAACTGAGTTGAATGCATGATAGATTGTCTTTGCTCTGACTGCTTCAACTATACCTATATGCTAATAGTTAAAACTTAGTTTCTTGCTTCTACCTTGCTAGCTACAATATCAACTTTTAATTCTTTTTAACCCTTGATTCAGTGGTAAATCCACAATATAGATAGCACATTGAATCTCAAAATTTTAGTTTATGCATACAGTTTAGCAAACAAAGTCATGGTATACCAGCTGCAAGTTATCTAATTCCCTTGTTAATTAGTATTCTTCCTTCTATTGGTTTGTCTTCGAGTGACTTTATCATGTATCCCATATTGCCTGCTCTGTGCCCAGAAAATGAGTTTTATGCCTTTCTGTGCCTTTAAACTGAGCCCAAGAGGGGAGAGAAGGAAAAAAACAGCCAGAGGAACTTTTTTCTAAGCAGTTCTGTGCTTCAAGGTCACTACTCCTCTCTGTTGTTCTTCTGCTGTGGGGAGTGATAGCTGCTGCGGCAGAGAGGGGAAGAAGCACCTTCCTTGCTTTCCAGCCAGCTCTCAGCTCTCAGCTCTGCTTCTTCAAAAGGAGAAAGACGGAGTTTTCCTGGGACTTTGGTTTCCTCTTCTTCTTCTTCTTCTTCTTCTTCTTCTTCTTCTTCTTCTTCTTCTGCTGCTGCTGCTGCTGCTGCTGCTGCTGCTTCTTCTTCTTCTGCTGCTTCTTCTGCTGCTTCTTCTGCTTCTTCTTCTGCTTCTTCTTCTCTTCTGGATTTGTTCAGAACACCAGAACATCCAAACCTCACTGGGAGGCCTTCCACCAGGCTGGAGGGAGTTCCTCATGCCCACCCAGCTCCGGGGAGGAGAGAGACCACACCCAGAAGGACTTAAAACTCTTCCAGGTTTCTCTCCACAGTAAGAGAGTTTATTATTTAGCATTATTATTATTTTCTTGTATGTTTGTTAAGTAAATTGTTTTTTCCTCTTCACTTTCCTCTAAGAATTTTTTTTTCCTCAACTTGGTGGGGGAGGGGCAACCTGCTTTCTATCAGAGGATATTTTTCTCTGAATTTGTCCCCATCTGGGACATGGCTAAATGATTGTTGGGGTTTTAGGAGTTCCCCTTCTGTTATTGGTTTGGAGATTTTTTCTCTTAAGGAATTCTTCCCCATACATGTTGCTAGGAGAAAATAACAACTGGATACTTAAGAGAGACAAAAGACCTGGCCACAGCTCGGGGAAGGGGCTATTCTCTTTTACCTAGGGTTTTTGTGTAGGGCAGAGATGCTGCAAGATTTGGACTAGGGAAAAGGGGCTGGGTGGAGCCCCCAGGTCTCTTTTGCTCTCTGTGATCAGAGGGGAGAGAAGCTCAGTCACTGTGAGGAGAATTCATCACTGCTGTGCGGTTCTGCCTTCTGCTGCTTCCTTCTACTGTGAGTGGATCTCTGCTTGGTGGAGCAGCCATTATATTGGGACCCTGTTTAACACCCTACCTCACTAAAAGAGGGACCTTTTCCCTATCTGCTCGGGTGCCTCAGAGGAAAATCCTGGGATCCTGAGCCCACCTTTCCGTGCCCCACTGGGAGCCAGCCGCCACTGCCCTACCCCTGCTGTTCCTTTGCCGCTGCTCCGTGTTTTTGCTACACTCTACCTCCTCACTCCCTGCCTGCTGAGATGTCCCAGGGTTCCCCTGCACTGCAGCTGCACTGCAGCTGTACAGTTTGATACATCTCATTTACCACCCCGGGATTTTGCTCATTTCTGCTGTTGCAGCTTGCTGCTCCTGAGGGTCCTGCTGGGACACATCAGCTCCCCAAGGGGGTTTGTGAAGCCTTTTTCCATCCCTTCCTGACTTGGCCAAGCCACCATCACTGCCTACTCCTTGAGCTCGCACCACAGCGCCCCCTGCAGGCGCGGGGCAATCACCGCACCCGCCCTGCCCGGCCGGGAGCCAACAGCGCCCCCTGCCGGCTGTGGCTGTAACCGCAGCCAAGGGGAAAGGGCCTGAGGCCGAGAGAAGGCTGTGCTTGGGTTTCTGCTTTGGTTTGTTGTTGCTGCTGCTGCTGTTTGTTTGCCCTGTTTTATATATATATATATTAGTAAAGAACTGTTATTCCTATTTCTCATATCTTTTCCTGGCAGCCCCTTAATTTCAAACTCATAGTAATTTGGAGGGAAGGGGAGTTACGTTTTCTATTCCAAGGGAGGCTCCTGCCTTCCTTAGCAGACACCTCTCTTTTAAGCTAAGACAATGATTCTCCTGTTTCTCATTCTAATTACCCTGCATGATCAGTCATTCTCTTGTGTCCATGGGTTTCTTAAGTCAGTGGTCACAATCTCACACTGCTGGAGTTACCTTTTACTTAGCTGGAACTGATTTCAGCACAGTTACTGTGTTGGCTTTGTTAATTTTTTATTATTCTGCTAAATGTCTTTGAGTAGCATTCTTATCAGTAGCATTTTTTTCCCAAACTCTGCTGTAAAACCTGAGACCTAAACCAACTAAGCAATACAATCCTTCCCCTCCCTTTGAGCCTATGAGGCCTAGCTTTTGATTCTTGACTGATAAGTCAAGACCCCATTTCACAACCCCATTTACTTTCTTTGTAACTGTCTGGGTACATTATTAACCATCCCTGATTCTTAAGATACCAGCAGTGCCACCATTTACACAGAAGATTTACAGAAACTCTTTCAGGCTGCTGCATCCTATGTTTTCACTATGGATGCCCGCAGCTTTTCATTTGGCATTAGTTCTATCTGTGTTTAAAAGACTGTAAAGTAACAAAGATGCATAGATACAATCCTATGTACATGGAGTGGAGCAGCACAAACAGTTTCTTTTAATTTTTCACATGTCTCCACACGGTTATTCTGTTGCTTTCATCAAAGATAAGAAAGCCACTTTCACTCAGTAAACAATCATAAATGTCACTCATAAGTGGTTACATTATCTGCAAATAAAAAACCTTCACCTGGTGTTTACATATAGCTATTCTGGTTTTGGCATCCCTCAGATCTGTCTTCCTGCTGGGTGAAATAAACACTTTCATCCTAATATGTGGCTGCTGAAGAGTAGTAGTGAATTATGGATAAATCTTATAGTCCAGGTATATTGAATCTGCCACTTCCAGGATGTGTACCACATTTGTGATTTTTACCACAGACACTGTCTGCATACATGTGATGCCTTAAAGTGGCTACCAAAAAACAGTGACCAGACAGGAACAAAGGAATAAAGGTGGTATTTATTTGAAAGGCCTTCAGGTGCACACTTCGGGGTCCAGATGTTCTGTCTCAGTGGATCCCAAAATGGACGCACTGGTCACGAGTGCTTCACACTTTTATAACAATATCAATTCCCCAACTAGAATCCAGCAAATGATGTGACTCCCCCCAAGCGTGCCCCCCTCTTCCCAAGATGATGGTTTACAGTTCTTGTTTCGGGATGTCCTTGGAGGGCAAGTTAGAGGTTTTGTTATGTCTATCTTTGCACAGAGAACAGCATAAGAGAACAGCATTACAGCATTTAGTAAGCTACAGTTATACTAGCAGTACAGAATCTGAAAAATGTAAAAGTTAAAACGTAAGGCATCACATGCAGTGTATCTGAAGTCCTTCCAATACTGTCCACTTACTGCACAGCAAGTATTTCTGTCAAGAAAACATGCTAGACTCACCCTTCTTCTAAAATGAAGTTCCCACAGTTTGATGCCTGTGAACTATACCTAATGTCAGTTAAGCACTTCACTGCATGGTTAGACATGCAATTTAAATACCAAAGGAAATCCATTTTTTGTATCAGAACTTTTGTCATTGCTTAGTCCAACCTGGATACAGAGAGATCAAGCAAAGCGTGAACATTAATTCCAGAGACCAAAAAACATAAACTCTGTAGACCTCTAGAATATAGGTAACTGTTAAGAAAAACAGTGCATCATTAGAGTATTCATGTTCTACAAGTGGGTTAAAAAGCAATCAAAATAGATCCAAAGAGAAATCTGCCAGCAGGATGAATTAATTCAGAAAAGGCATAACAATACTATTAAATAAGAAATGACACGACTTTTTATTTAAACTTGAAACAAATCATATCATATACCTATGTAAAAGCAGAAAACAATCAAATTAATCTTTTACATTTCTTACCCTAATTTTCTCAAATTGTGATCAAGGCAGGAAGTACCAGCATTGAAATACAAAAGAAGAAGACATTATTAAGTGTTCTTGTGGTGGCAGACATTGTGAAACTCCTTATGAAATACACAAAACTATCTGAAAGATGCGTTTAAGTGCTTTGTTGTGTTTGATATACAGTCTTTTATTTCTTTGACAAGATAAAACAGAATAAATAAAGAGATAATGAAGAGTTGTCCAAAGTCCTACATTGCACATCTGGTACTACAGAAGCCTTTCAGGCAAGGGTTTTAACAGACCCCAATGCAAGGTCTGGACTGTAATGGTCCATTGCGCAGCATGGCAGAGAAAGGGGAGATGAATGTGACCATTACTCCAGCCTGGAGCTCCTGCTTTCAACACCCCAATTATCAATGGGTTAGGATATGAGTAAAAAACACAAAGTAGACTCACTCTCCCTTGCTTTCTAAGAAATGCTAATGATGAACATGTTCCTGGCCTCACAGACTTTTCACTCTCTGGGAAGCACAGGAGCCCATTAAACGGGTTCTCTCAGGCTGCTTGCCTCAGGTCAACCTTTCTGTTTGGTTCCTATGCTCTGGCATGGTCTCACATAGCTTTGAGACTCTTCCACTGCTCGACCCCTGCTCTTTGCTCCTGCTGTAGGGAAAAAAAAAATCACTGGTTGATTACTCATGATTTTTTCTTCTTTTTCTAAACACCCTCAGCTGGGAGTTTGAGCACAGAAGATACCTGATAACTGCCCCCTAACATTTGCTGGGAAGATGTTAATCTAAATCCACTTAGTCAGTTTCCTGCTTGGTTACCCAGTATGCCCATGCTCAGCAAAGGTAATGTCTTCATGCCATGAAATTTCATGTCTCAGCAGAATGGTACCCTATTATCTCGGTTTGAAAGACAGGTGTCTTCCAAGGAAGGCAGGAATCCCTCTTGGAACAAAAAATATGACCCCTTTCCCTCCGGATTATTATGGCTTTGAAATTAAGGGGCTTTCAGGCAAAGACATGGGAAAAGGAATACCAGTTCTTTAGTAGTATGTATGTGTATAACAAGGCAAGCAAACATCAACAATGGCAGCAACAACAAACAAGAACAGATAACCCAATGAACAGTCTCTTTCCCCTTTGCTGCAGTTACGGCCACAGCTGGCAGGGGCACTGTTGGCTCCCGGCCGGGCAGGGTGGGTGCAGTGATTCCCTGTGGCTGCCGGGGGTGCTCCGGTGCCAGCTCAGAGACCACGCGGCTAATGGCAGCTTGGCCGAGATGGGAAGCCACAGGTGGCAGCTGATCACTGAGCTCTGCTGGATTTCCGTGCAGAAGTGACCTGTACCCACGCATCAGCTCCAGGACCACCACTCCCCTCCCCCTCTCCCCACCTTCCAAACTGCCAGGAAACAAAAAAAAAGAATTAAGCAGACTTGCAGTACAGGAAAAACCACATCAGACCGAGATCTTGGAATCCAGCACACAGGAGTGGCTGCAGCAACACGCTGTGGCAGAGGGTCTGGCGGGACCCAATCCCAATGTTTTGGCACCACACGCGCTGGTTCTGAGCTCCGAGCAGTCAGGCGGCAGGGAAGGCTGCAGACAGCTCCTTCATCTTCTGAACCCAGAAACCAGACTGACCAAACCAGACTACCCCAGCCCCAAACCTCTGGGGTAGCCCCCTCACCTTTTCTATCCCGTTATCAGTTGCAACCAACCCCCAGCCAGGGCCATTTCAATCGAATGTTGTGACACCCAGCTACATCTTTTGTTTTCTTAAGTATTGATAGTTATTGTTTCCTAGCAAGATGTGAGACAAAATTCCATAAGGGAAAGAAACAAAAGGAAAAATCCTAACCCCCAACACATATTTTATCTTACAAATAAGATTATGTATTGGATTTTTCAAAATTGTTATTTAAAGTGATTGCACAGTAGCTCCATGCCTGCTATGTTCATCACTAGCAGACAGGATACTTACTAGTCCTAAATGTAAAACAACTCTCCTATGTTTTAATTCAAAAAGCCTAGAGAGGCAGGAAAGTCTTAGGACCTGCATGCATAGATAGACTTGCTGGCACCACTTGCTAGAGAAATTGGATGAAAAATCTTTATCCAAAGTCAACCTATCCTACTTGAAGGGTCTGTTGATTATGTATAAACTTTGGCCAGTTGTATTTTTTTCTGCAATAGTTTTATACACATCACCTCCATGATAACATTTCTGAGTCTCTACAACCTCTAAAAAGATTTATCTTTATGCACTATATTTTCCTTAGACAGATGGACAACAGAGTCTCAGAGATAAATTACATGCTTCAGACCACCTGAGAAGTCTGGAGCAAGGCATGACTTTGCACATCATCCTTCTCAGGCCCCTCATCAGCCTGTTTTCAGAGACTCAGAAATAATACATATACAAGAGCAAATTGCCTGGAGCAATACCACCCCAATTAAAAATATTTACATGAATAGTTTTGCATAACATATTCCTATTCCAGCAGGGTATTTCACCCTTTCAGCTCCTCTCTGCTTCAGGTTAAGAATACTTGAAACTGCCAAAATTTTGGGGCCTTTCTCTCTACAAAGTAGATTGTGCATGTGCATATTACCAGGTGCTGCTTGCAGTACAGGAGCCCATCATCATTGCTGTGGCAGATGAGGCTGTGCACATTTTGGTTTTGCATATGTAAACCACTTGCTTAGGATGAAGTGGATATATTTTCTTGAATGCAAATAAAACCATTTCAATTTCCGCCTATGACTTCACAGATTTGAAAAATCAAACAGACCCATTAAGGAAACTAAATGATCTTTAAAAAGCTAATATACTCAGCTCTGTTTTCCTGGAATTTAAGGAAGAGACGTAACAACAGAATTCTCTTATCTAACCATGACTTGAAAGTATATAAAATGTGAGAAAGTAAAATAGTTCCCAACTGTCACAAGAAGAAACATAAGAAGAATGTCAGATGAGTGATGTGTCACTTCAGGGATAGAAGGATTATGTTTCTCTGCTTGATAAAATTGTCTCTACCTGGACATATTTCCAATTGTGTCATCTACATTAAGGGGGGCATTACTAGATGAATTACTGAGGTCTACAAAGTAGTCAGTGCCACTACTGTCTAAACATATTCAGTGTGGAATATGACATTTAAATCAGGGAGGGAAGAACCTGTAAGATTCTGAGGGCTGCAAATCTTTCCAACTATTTTGGAAGTACTAGTTTTCCCCATATGTCATACCATCCCATTCTTCCTAACAGAAAGTCTGGTTGCAGGGTCCAGTTACCTCTGTAACAGGAGTAATAAGGGACTACCTCATTGCAACTGTTTTTATCTAGTGCAAGCAATGGTCCAAAAAACTTTAGCCAAGTTCCTGAATTTGTGGTATCAAGGCATTTCAGAATGAAGATGCTTCAGCTGAATTTTAAAATTGAACCTGCAATATTTAATAGCTCTCATGCTTTCCTAAATTTTCAATAGTATTACTTGATTTCTGCAATGAAAAGAAACCAAAAGAAAACAAAAAATGCTCTCAGTAAAATAATGCAGTTTGGCAAAATCAAGGCAATTTTACTTCCCTTATTTTTCTGTCTTGCTTCAGCCAAACATACCATTTTTGTTCCAGTCAAAAAGAAAATGCTTATAAAAAGTCATTTTCAAGAAGAGGCCTCTGCTAGCTTTTACAGAAATATTAGATCACTGCATTGTACACAGCTCTGTCCCTTAAATTTTCAACTCATAAAATGAAAACAGAGGTCAGAACCACTGATGAAGGGAGCAGCTTGTGTAACAATAACAAGATGTGGGACTAGCAAAGTGCTTATTATTTTTTGAGGGTGATGGTATACTTTTTTAGTAGCTATTAATCCAACCGTTGCAGGTAAAGCAGAATATACTGTAAACAATTGCAATTCTGTTAGCATAAAATACCATCATCTACCCCTTACGTGCCATACATTACTCCTTGCCATGCCTATCCAATGGTGACTACGTATCTCTTAATAAAATAACTGGCACTGATCAAGTCATTAATGTTAACTGATATTGTCAGCCAATTTTCTCTAATGCTAAGAGATAACTAGTTGGACACAGCAGCACTTGGGAAGGAACAGACAATGAGCATTATGCATTAGCTGTCCAACTGCAAGCAGCCTTCCCTCAAATAAGTGAGGATGCAAACACATACTTTGGCGATACCATCCTGTTCAGAATGTGCTGCTGCCAATTCAAGCTGCTACACAGTTTTGAAGATAAAGGAAGACGAGATAAAACAAGACCAATTGCTAGCTGAAGTAATCCAGCTGCAAATATCACACACCTGTTTGCCACCTTGATTCCTCTGAACAAAAACTACCAAGTCAGGCTGCAGCCTGAGCGCATTGACCTTGCTAGCTAAGCCCCACATATGAACATGACTGCAACATCAGCAGTCCAGGAAGTCCTTCAGGCTCAATTTAAATTTTATCACAGCCATGAGTTAAAAACATCATTTGCTTTAATCAGTATAATTGTCAAGAGTGCAAGTGTACAGCCAGGGGTGAGTAATGCTCATGTGACACATGCAGTGTAGAAGATAGAAAATCCCCCAAACATCTTTGCTGACACTAGCCAATGCCTAGGTGCTGCATTTTCCTTTTTGCAACAATTTTTCTTCCTAGTCTTTGCAACCGTTTTTTATGGTTTTCCAAGAAAGACGTGGGCCCAAGTCAATGTTTTGAATCGTGAAGCCCAGACTTACATAAATGGTTACCACTGATACTAACAGAATTGTTTCCAGTTTTTCCAGTTATAAATCTCACAAGCAACCTTTAGGATGAAAAACCATTTTCTTAATCTTCATCTAAGCACAAATAAATTTATATTCTGGAGCCCTTTTCCTTTCCTTTTTGCACAACCATTAATACTTTTTCTTCTTTTATTCTTTTTTATTGCTGCCAAGTCTTGCACAGTTCTATGTGTAAATTTATGCAAATTTCAGAATGTGCTAATTCACATATTTGCAAATTGGCAAGTGATTGGCAAACATGTAAATGAGCTCATTTAGTAATTTTCCTCTTTCCTTAAAATGTAGTTTAGGATCAGTACACCCTTCCCCAAATTATGGCAATAAGGAGAATGTAATGCAACCGGGTGGGCCTTGTAGTGGTTTGGCTTAGTGTAACCATGTGCCCCAAGTATGGGAAGAATGCTAAAAAACAGCATAGGCTGCTAATGTTCTAAGAAGATCTCCAGATGAGGTAGGAAGGCATCAGGGGATTACTTAGAACAGCTGCAGATATCGGCAGTAAATGGGTGTGGATGTGATCATGTTTAGAGTGGTCAACAGCTAAGATGTCTGAGGGTGCAAGGCTATTCTGGCTGTGAGGGGAGCTAAAGAGCTGCTTTCATTGCAAGTGGGCAGCAGTTTGGAATGTAGTTGATGACCCCAGATGAGGGAAAGATGGTCTGACAGGTAAAGGGTATGGATCAGGAGGCACGGTGAAAAAAGTCACCTCTTGATTCTTCTGGTAGAGCCTAAGATTTTGCTCTAAGAAGAGCAAGCAGGAAATGGAGTAGGAGTGGCTATGTCTTAACACCCAGGCTCCTACTTCGCTGGTGTTGCTCCAAACTAAGTAGCTCCTTTGGCACTCATCTCTCAAGAGCTTCTGGCAGGAGCTCCTACAACCTGCAAATTGGGGGTCCCAGTGAGGGTATAACATAGCTGCTACATGGGGGTGAGCCATGCCAGATGTTCGATGGTAGGCAACTCCCTTGATTTTCCCTCTAAGAGTAACTTACTGCTTTTACATGAAGGGTAGTGGCTCATGGAGAAAATGCTACTCTCCAGTTTTTCCACTGGTGACAGCACAGAAAAGCTAGGTGCAAAATGTGTGCTGCTGAACTAAGTTACAGCAGAATTTTCAAGGTTTAGGGCAACCTCTGATTTTCTCCCTTTATTTGGCTGAGTCAGAAGACATTTGAAGCCCTTGAACATTATCTCCTAAATCATACTTTATAAGTTAAGAATTTCCCAGCCAGCACCAGTTGTGTAATTTTATCTCAAAACCAGCATGTTTGTAGAAAGCTATATCACATCTAAAAGTGAGAGTGACAAAATCAGCAGAGAGTAGAAGTAAAAGGTTGAACAAACCAGGATCAAGAGACCAAACAGGAAAAAAAAAAGCCAGAGAAAGTGTACCATTTATCTTCAAATTATCTAGGGCAGCTTGCCCTAGAATTAGCTAAATTAGCTTCATTACATTCTTTCATATGGAAATATTGTATGAACAATAATCTTTCTGTGGCACTCAGGTAGTTAAATCCACACAATTTGCTTTTTGAAGCTTGGATTTTGCTGACTTTATTTCAAGCAATCAAAAGTATCTAATTTACATTCACATTCACATTAGTGGTCCATATGTTAGGCCTGTTTAAAAGCTATATGCTGCATTCATTATGAAATACTTGGCTTCCTAGCTTTATCCTTTTACTTTGAAATTATTTTGATAAATTGCAATTTTTAGACTATTTTCAAGTACAAGCATTTTTGTGTCATTTGGTTCTTTTTCAAAGTCTTCCAAGGGAAAGGCTTTTAAATTTTTATTTACAGTGTCATATGAGAACTTGCAAATTGGCAAAATATCTCTCTATCATAACTTAATACAACCATGTATTATTCTTCCTACTCAAAATTTCATTAAAGTATCAGGAGTTCAGTTGATCTCTGTGTAAGATTTCAGACCACACACATCATTAATACCCTTTACAAGTGATCATGCTACTCACTGAGTAAATCAGTCTTTCATAGTGATAACATTTAGCTACATTACATTACTGTTCTTAAGTTTCTTTTTCATTGTACAGCACAGAGTAAGGCATCTGCTCTTTAAGGAGTTCACAATCAAAATGAAATAAAAGTAAATTCACAGAACTAAAAAACGTGAGTCATTGTCAGATGAAATACCCTGCCTATGGTCGCATAAAGACTGACAGACACAAGAATTAAATCAAGGTCTTCCAGTATGTCCTGCTCTGCCTAGGATAGAAGACCACCTACCATATACTCTTACCTGTCTCATCAGATCATTACTTTTCAGTACTTGCTCTTATGTGTGCATTAATACCATCACCAAAGTTTTACTTCCAGACTAATGTTTTTATTCACTGGCTTAAACATTGATAATGCTCATAGTTTGAGAAACAAACCCTATTTCTTCCCATAGAAAACACTGATAGATTATTTCCCCTTGGAGATTGATCCTCATACCCCTGAAAACTTGAAAGATAAACTCCTTTTTCTTCATGTTCACTGTGGCTTCTGACATTTGGAAAATCCTTTCCCCCTTCCTCCAGAGAGCCCTTGGAAGCTGTCCTGCTGTCCTACAAGGTGAAAAATAATGAGTTTTCTGCTATGAAATGATCATCACAAAAGGGTGTCTGTTGAGTATGAGACAACCTGAAGTAAACACCACAAAAGAAAAAGAAAACAAAACAACAAAACCAAAACTCCATTAAAATCTAGTGATTATAAAAAAACTATATCCTTCATTGGTCTTAAATCTTAACATGAAATGTGTTTAAGCAAGAGTTTATTGGATGGGTGAAAGAAAAGCAGAAAGTTGCTTAAAGTAATTGCTTCTGAGGTGGAGAGTTTAAAATTATTAGGTTTCTCAAACTCTTGCTTGAGTCAATCTCAACCTGACACCATTAACAAATTTCCATGGTACTTCTGAGAATGAATTGTTGTTAATCTTTACATTTACAATTTTTACATTTACAATTACTTCCCAAGTGCAAGGACTACATCTTTCATAACAATGGTTGCACATGGGAAGAGCATGAATAGAAGATAGTGGGTTATGATGGCATGCACCATGAAATCAGAAATTCAAGGAATAAGCTTCAAATACTGGTTATGGAGAAATTTGAGAAGAAACCTTGAGTATCCTATTGGGATCACGGGAAGGGAAGGAAAGGGAAGAGAATGGAATTAATGCATGAAATATAAAATATCCAATTATGAAACCTTTGATACATAAAGGATTAGAAAATCACCACAGTGCATTTCTGTCCATTGTGGGCACAGACATGGCACATAACTATTTGAAATAAAGATGAAATACTGTTTTTTATCAGTAGACTACTTCTCTCCATTTTTTTGAGAAATTGAGATCTTTACAATGCCTGAACAGTATAATAACACGGGATAAATTATAGCTCACTTTCTAGAGGTCTCTGAGCTAGGTAATCACAAATAATAATCCACGACTTGTAAGTTTTTCAACAGTTCTTTTTATGGTATTAGGTTTAAGCACATCATGCCAAACTTTAAGTCAAGTCTAAAAAATCTTGGCTGAACTCGATGTGCATAATAAATTGACTGCCCCTTTCATAACTGAAAGAAAATTTAGGTCAGTACTTAGTATTGACAATACATTGAATACTCCCCTCCTCCAAAAGCCCAACAGTTTAGAGAGCATAGACAGAAAGACAAAACAACACTGATTCAGTACAGTCCAGTTGCAGCTGTGGGTCTATCGTTCCAGTTTTCTGGACAGGTGTAAGTGAAACCTGGTAAAAAGTCAATTGGGCTGAATATTTGCTATGGTTGAAGTCATGCTTTTCTCTTGGCATGTGTAGAGAGTGAAATAAAAAATGAAACGTTGATGTTTGGGTGTGGGGGAAGTAGAACAGAAAGCCAAAAACTTCTTCCTTCCACTCAATGGATTCATTGGCTCTATGCAATAGTCTTAGGCAGAGGCAACGTCAATGTACAGGTAGAAAAAAAAAAGAATATTTAAGTTAGGGGAAACACTCAAGGTAAAAAAAGTAATTCAGACATAGGTGTATGGGGGGGGCGGGGAGCGGAGAAAGATAAGCATATGGAAATAAACATGTGTCCTGGGTTGAAGTATATTCTGTTACCATCTTCACGAGCTGTTGGAACAGGTGGTGTTTTCCTTGCCTACTCCCCCTGGGCTATCTGCTGTTAATGGGCCATCAATGCCTGGTCCCATGACTCAGAGATAACTCCCCTCTGGACTACCTCCTGTTAATGGCCCATCAGTGCCTTATCTCATGACTCACCATCCCATTGTGAGATGCTCCGCCCAGAGGGAGGAACCAACTATTCCATCATGGATATAAGCTGAAATCCTGAACACCACAGCAGCACTTGCCTACTGGACTCCCAGAGGAAAAGAGCTATTGCCGGACTTCCAGACCTTTCTACAGGATCCCCACGTCAACAGAACTGCTTCGCTTGGATTGCCTCCACCATCAGAGTGTCAGGTTGTATTTCTGACTTTTGTCAGTATCCTTGTATTACTGCATTTATTTATTTCTTTCTTTTAATTTTCTTCCATTAAATTATAATTCTGACTTGCGATCTCCCACTGGTTTGATTTCAAACTAGTACAACATGTAAATTAATCTTCACTAACATTGAAGTAATGTCCAGATACAAACTTTGAGTGTTTCATTTGTTTGGCAACTGAGTTATCCCAGCTGGCTACAAACATCAAACCAGCTCTGGTCATAAAAACCTGACAATAACTTCTAACAAAATCCATATTTAGCCTTCCATGAGCCTTGAAAAAAATTCATGCAATTCTTTTAATTCTCTATGCCCCTGTGTGCTCATACCGCTTTACTCCTTTGAAGTGTAAATACTAATGCTTCTCTTTTTTTCCTCTTCTGGGATATTTCCAGTTTAGAAGAAATCAAAAAAGAACAGATTACTGGATGAAATGGTGTAAACATGAAAGGAGAGTGAATGGTCCAAGTTTGGACTGTCTCAAAGAAATTCCCACATTGCCGATTTCTTGCCATTTTAAGCTGCTAAATTGCAGAGTTATTAGGATCTGACTGTATGTTGGTAAACTGCTTTGGATAGTCCAGAGTTTTCTGTGACTGAGTATCATCTTGACCTCAGAAAGTCTGATTTTTTATTGTGCAATTTTTATACCACATATGCTATCCTCTGCTGCCTTGAAATACATTTCATCAAAACAACACAAACATCTACATCAGCCTTGGGAATAATGTAAAGGGTGTACACAAAGTAGAACTTTCTCCATTCACAGCCCTTAAGATAGGATTTTGCTGCTTTCTTCCATACTTCCCTCATTAAATTTTGTAAGATAACAGCACTATCACCACCTATCCCCCATTCTGTTCTCCTCTTAACAATCTGGCTACATGATTCTCCACAGATCACTGAACACATCAGATGAATCACTTTGTTGACATGAAACATGTAGTTTAGGAGCATTTGTGATTTTAAAGGTCCAGTCCTGTTCCTGTTGCTAGCTGACGCAGTAGAGAGATGCCCAAGGCCCACCATCTCCCGCTGCAGACGTCCCAGTCGTCTGCTGCAGCTGGGAGGACCTTGCGGTTTCCTCTTAGATGGCAGGCTGCTACTAAGTGACGCAATGCGTCCGCAGAGGCAAAGAAGTTGGAGGGGTCTCTCATGTGGATTTCAAAGGTTTACCACCAACACAAGGACCAACGATGAAAGACAGAGCTCAGGCTCGTGTGTGGGTTCTTATACAGGGGGAGGGAAAACTCAGGGACCAATGAGGAAAGAAGGGAAGAGTGACAGGATGACAACCAACTAGGAGACAACAGGGGAGGGTTCAAGGGACAGGGACCAATGGCACACCGAGTGAGGGAGAAGTTTCTGGAGGGAAAGGTGTGCTTTGGGGAGTGTAGGAGTTGAGAGAGGCCAGGAAACCTTTCTTCCTCCCCCTGGGGCTGTGTTCATCCCCAGGGCACCCCAGGCTGGCTTGGATGTTGATCTCAGACCATGGGAAGGCTTGCCCTCAATCCTGGATGAGCTGAAAACACCCAAGAAGTGAGAAAAGCCTTTTGCTTTTGCAGCACAGCGAATTTAGTTGTAGATTTAGATTTTGTCCTATGTACTATATGGGCTCAAGATGGATGCTTTTGGGTGTCGGTTTCTTCTTCTTCTTCTCTTTCCTCTTTCTCTTCCCTTCTTCTGTGACACCAGTTCCTGTGGTGTGGTGGTTGGTGGAAAAAAGCTGGTATTGGAAAGACATATCAATAAGATGCAGGTTCACTGGTGTGAAAAAGAAAATAAGATACGTATTGTTTCTTGAATGGTTGTTAGTTAGATATAAAAGGTAGCTGCCTTTCAGCTGCCATTGCCTTTTTGCTCTTGTGTCCTGGGAGGATGTTGTCCTCCGAGGTTTTGATAAACTATAATAAACAACTCTGATACAGCAAAGAAGATGTCTCACTTCGTTCCTTTCAACATCACGGACTGAAGGAAGAGAGTCTCAAGGCCAGATAGCAGGGCAAACCCCTGCGGGGGGCCCGGCCTCCTCAGAACCCCTGTGGGGGGCTGAGGTCCCGACAGGGGAGAGTGACAGGGGCTCCCTGCCCAAAGGGCAGGAGAATGGGTGAAGAGGGACAAGGAGTCTCCCCCTAGGAGGTGGAGGAATGGGCTTGGCCAACTCAGCAAGAGGAACGGAACTCAGGGGAAGGATAACCATAGAAAGTGGGGTGTATAGTTAGAATAGAACTAAACAGAGCTGAAACTTGACAGAACAGTTTAAACTGGAATTTAACAGAATAAGAAAACCTTTTAACAAGAAAACTTTTTGTATTCTTCGACCATTCCCCAGCTTGCCCCAAGCTGGAGTACTACAACAACTAGCAATCTCTTCACAATGAGACAGAGCTAAAACGGACTGTAAAAAGATAGATTGTGTGGCAGACTCTGCATTTTGTACTAGGAATTTCATGTAGTTTCATACTTTCAGGTCTCAAATGTTCTCCCCATTTCTCTTTTATTCAGTGTGGAAAGTGCGAAGCATGCTGTGATCTCATTAAAAGTACATAGCCATAAATACATAAACAAATCTGGCCTAAATGTTTTAAATGCTATCTTTATAGTATGGGAGAGCTAGTTCCACATTTAAATGGTTACTTTCTCAATAAAGCAATGAAACAAATAGTAATGGCGATTATATATGTGTAGGTACTACTACATGACATCAGAATTTACCTGAAGTAGTGCTTAATGCAGAACAAAACCACAATCCAGCATGGTACTCAGCAGCTTCAGAGTGCATGGAGCTCATGTAGAAAACAAACTGAGTCCCATAAGCTCTGATCTGTTGGAGTCCAGGGAAGCCTGAGGGCTTCTCCTGTCCCTCTGGGGGTCTTCTTGTCCCCAGAACTCCTCAAAAATAGATTAGCCTGCGGCCTAAGCTTGTGGGAGAAGCTCCCTTCACTTTTGGGAGAACTCGAATGCACCAGAGGGGTGAGGAGATTTTTGTTTAGTGTACCACAGAGAGTTTACTTGTAGTTTTAAGATATTGCTCTATGTATTATATAGAGACAACATGGGGATTTCAGGGTGTCGGCCTCTTCTTCTTTCGTCTTCTTCTTTCTTCTCCTTCTCTTCCTTTCTTCTCTGACACAAGTTCCTGTGGGGTGCTGGTTGGTGGAGAAAATTTAGAATAGAAAGGGCATTGCAATGAAATTTATATTCGTTGGCGTTGGGAACAAAACAAAGTACATAGAATTTCCTACCTGGCCAATAGTAGATATAAAAGGTACTTGTTGTTAGCAGCCATAGCCCTTTCTGCACTTGTGTCCTTGGAGAGCACAGCTTGTGTCTCCAGGGTTTTGATAAGAGAAGAAATAAACAACTTTGAAAAAGCAGAAAAGAAGCTTCGTTTCATCTTTTCAGGACATGGAACATTGAAATAAGGAAGAAAGCAGAGCCAGAGGCCATCGAGGTCCTCAAGCACCCTTGATACTGATCTAGCATAACTCTTTCATATAAGCACAGAGCACGCCAAATACAGGTCTGTAGTTAAACTCTTTTTCCAGGAGTAGCTAAGTGCTATGGCATGTATACACATTTTCCCCTGGAATTGTGTACTTTGCGTAGGCTTCCTCAGAAGATGACTTTTCTACTGCCCTTGACAACTTTTGCACTAGTTTAAGCCTCCAAATCAAACAGTCATTGTTACAAAGCTGTACTGTGGAAACTGTGATCCTGTCAGCCACTGTAAGAGGTATCAGAAGAAGAAACATATCCACTAGTGGTTAGCTAGGTCAAATGAAGCCAAGCAACTTAAAACAGGTTTCAATGTGCACCAATTCTAGCACCAAGGAGATTCAAATTTAGCTTAAAATCATCTTCACATCCTCATCTTTCTTGAGCTTGAACTCTTTTAGACAAGTGCAGAGTCTGGATTCTGATTCCAAGAGAGGACTAATGTCAAAGTCAAGAGCAAATTCATGACAGTACTGGATGCTTTGGATGAGACAATTGATTTCCTGACTGACCTGCTGTTGTGGTAAACTGTGTCAGATGGAGAATGTCCCTTAGGAATTCCCCACTAGTTGCAATGTGTCCCAAGTACTCTCCATCTACATCACCTTTCTTAGAGAAGGGCCTAGGAGACCTCTGAGGGACTTCTGTGACTACAGTCACTGTTCAAGGAGCTGGGACTAGATGTTTCATGTGGAACAGGAAAGGTGTAAAGTGGGGTGAAGAATGCAAAGTCTTGACTCTTAATTTTGCAGATCCTTATTTGGTATTTTAACTGCATACACAGATTTGCATCCTTTAGGTATTTACAGTATACAACAATTCTGTCATCACATCAACTTGTATAATATACATGTATTATAATAGACAACCCTCAGCTCACATTCAAATAAATAAACTTAATATAATATATTGACTTAATATAAATTTTTCTCTTACCATATCAGAACATTGTGTAATTAAATCATCTCACTGGTAGTGTGTACAGATGTCTTAATTTCCTGTAATACCCACTAAAGCTCAATTTATTTAGAGGGTACTACTAATCTATTTAAAGTTAAACCCACAATGGATACATTTTTATCTCAAAAAGGATTTGTCTCTTTAGTAGACTACCGTTTTCTAGATGTTCGGGGAGATCAAAATAATTTGTCATTTAGAATTGCTAGTCACTTTAAAAAAAAACCCAAACAACTTAAAAAATAACCTCAACCCTGCGGCCATCAAGAAGTAAGGCTAACATACAATCTCTCTACCTCTTCATAATCTTTCACTGTGAATCATTTCTGTCAGATGGAACCCAGCACTGAAAGCGAAAGCAAAGCTTAGTCTTCTTTCAAACACTGCTGCATATTTCTACACTTCCACATTACAATAGAAGAAAAAAAAAAGAAAAATCATATATAACCAAATGAAGTAAATTACAAGACAACATGTTGCATGAAAGTTTACAGCTTTTTCATGAAGTGAAATTTAGCATCTCCAGAACCTGCACACTGAGTTAAGTTTCTATTTTTATTGTTTTGTAGCTTAAAAAAAAATGCCAATTAAGTCAAATTAAGCTGTTGTTCAGTTGGCTTCTATAATTACTAGGAATTCTTTATGGTAAGTTCAAGCAAATAGAGAGTGTTTGGGGGTTTGGCTTTTGTTTTGTCTCTTCTTTTTCATTTTTCTTTCCAGAGTAGTAGTTTCTTTTTGTAGGATCAATTATCATGTGGCGTTTCCCAGCAAAGAAAAACATAGCCTGCAGCCATCCTATATTTCCTTTTCAGTCCAGCAGTTTTAGAGAGGCTTTTTCTTTTCTGGCATATATACAATAACTTGAAAACACTCCAAGGCGGGGTATCGTAAAGCAGGCAGAGACAAACAAGGCAAAATTAAGAGGGAGCTCTCTTGGTGTGGATGACTCATTCCTCTCATGCTCAGACTTGCAGAGGCAGTATTTGTTCTATCACTCAAGAGTCAGGACTATGATATAACCCCAGCCACTGTAACAATATTATTGCCACACCTGAAATAATTACAATGCAAGTCCACAAATGACAGACTTGTCATAAATAACAAACCAGAGATACATGGACAGCATTTTATATATCCAGAATGTTCTGGTTATTTGCAACTCTAGTATCCTCATCTTTTAAAAGAGCACAGTGGAACTGAAGGGGTAAAGGGAGTTGTGACAAGGATGGTCAGCGATATGATTCAGATTTTGTATGACACTTTTTGTAAGAGAAATGACTAAACTACTGGGACTGTTTTACCCTCTCATGTGATGATCACGTGGGTATCTAAATAAATCTATGAAACCATGAGTGCCACTGAGATAAAGTAAAGTATCTTTCGTCTTCTGGAGTAAGAAGCAGGCATATGAAACACAATTAGCAACAGCCAATTCAAATTTAACTGAAAGAAAAACAACTTCACAGAGGATGTAGTTATATTGCAGATTTCTGTAAAAATAGTGTTAGAGATGCTAAACATCTGCATGAGTCAGAATGAGACTAGAAAAATTAAAAAAAAAAAAAACAACAAAAAACCACCAATCAAAAAAACCCAAACAAAGATAAAAACACCACCCCAAACAAAGGAAAACCAGCCCTAACACAACTGTATCAGTAATCTATATAACATTGATGGAGCTGAGACAAGGGAATTATTGACCTAGCCTTCTCTTTCCAGCCCTGGCATCCCCAATCTCATTCCAGCTGATAAAGAAACTTTTCTGTCTGACCATACAGGACCCATTCTGGCAATCTCATTTCCACCACCTCAGACTCCACTTATGGGACCAAAGGCCCTTCAAAGCCAGGAACTCCAGTGAGCCGGTGGGTGCACCACTTGACTCCCTACACACACCATACGCACATTAGACAAGATTGCCAGGTCTGCCCCAAATGTGTTCTCAGACGTCTGGATCCTTGTCTTAGTTTGGAAGACAAGTGTCTGCCAAGGAAAGTGGGAACCTCTCTTAGAATGGAAAATACGATATTCTTCCCTCCAAATTATTATAACTTTGAAATTAAGGGGCTTTCAGGCAAAGATATGGGAAAAGGAATAACAGTTATTAACTAGTATGTATAACAAGGCAAACAAACAACAACAGTGGCAGCAACAACAAACCAAAGCAGAAACCCAAGCACAGCCTTCTCTCGGCCTCAGGCCCTTTCCCCTTTGCTGCGGTTACAGCCGCAGCCGGCAGGGGGCGCTGTGGTGTGAGCTCAGCTGCCTCTTCTGAAGCGGCAATGGCAGCACAGACAGCGGGAGAGATTGAAAATGGGTGTCCTTTAAAAACCACCGGGGCAGCCGGTTCCAGTGCCTCTCCAGACGGCAAAATGGGCTGTAGCAGTGAGGAAAATGTATTCACAAACTGAAATTTCAGTAGTGTATATTGATCGTTTATTATGAAACAAAGGCAAACACAGCACTGGGGCGCTTGGCAAATCTGCCAGAGGTGCCGATTCATTCATTTCACTGTGCTCTTAAGTATTGTTTCGAACTATTAGATATGCATTAAGGTCAGAAGTCAATTTACACTTCACTGCAATACCTCCTTTTGATCTCTGCCCCTCTCCCCGCCAACCCGATGTCTCCCAAGGCCTCTTCTGTCTCTGGTTTGTTTCAGAACTTGAAGGCAAGATACTGCCCTGCTATGTCCTTATCTTCAATCTAATCTGTAGTTTACAGCTTTTTTGACAGTGTGAGATAGCAGGCTCTCTAAGTTTCCGTTCTCCATCTTCTTTGTTTCTTTAGGTTGCAGTCAGGCTCTGGGGCTTAGCTTAAAGACATTCATTATCATGCACATACAACAGCTATTTTGGAGTTACAATCTACTCTAACATTGTTTTATTTTAATACTATGTCTACATAGTATGTTATTACTGATTATTTTTAAAATCATATGCTATTTCTATATAGTATATTGTTACTGATAAATGTTAAATTTATATGTTATTTCTACATAGTATATAGTTATTGATAAATGTTAAGCTCAGATTTTGTGAAAGCCAACATTCATTATCTATTCCTTTATTACAGCAGGAACCTTGGAGCAGCAAGATGGAACAGCAGAAATGGGCACACCCAGGATGACAAACAAAATGTAGCAGAAACTCCGCAGCCATAGCAGGAGGCACAGTGTGTCCTGGCGGGCACAGGGTGCTGGATTGAAGTGTAGTGAAAAAGCCCGAGGCAGCAGCCGAAAACAATGGGGCTGGGCAGTGGCAGCCGGGTTTCTGCAAGCAGCTGCCGCATGCAGCCGGGGACATGTGCCCTCCAGGAACGGGGAGGGGGGAGGACGGAGGGGTCCCAGGTTTTTCCTCTGAGGCACCTGAGTAGATGGTGGGGGTCCTTTCCAATGTGATCAGGTGTTAATAAGGTCCCACTCTTAAGAGCAAAAGCTCACCCACGGTAAGGAAGAAGCAGTAAAGGGCTGGACTCTGTGGTGGAAGTGAATTCTCCAATTGGGAGAATTGCTGTTGTCAAGCAGCAACTTGACCATTCCCCTCTGATCTAAGAGTGAGGGAGAACAAGGAGAGCCCAGCTCCTCACCCCTCAGCCAAAATCTGGTGGTATCTCTGGCCTTTCCAAGAGAAAAACCCCCGGTCTAAGAGAGTAGCCCACCACTGTACCCTTCTCCCCACCTAGACCACTTCTTCTGTCTCTTAAGTACCTCTCATTATCATCTCTTAGGCAACAAATGGGACAACATTTCCAGAAAGAAAGAAAAAAAAAAGGAAAAATTCTAACCTCCAACAATCCTTAAAGCAATTTTTAATCATGGCAGAGTCACACAAAACCAGTTTGAGATCAAGCTGGGTGCTTCTGAGAAGGGACCTGGAACCAAGCAATCCCAGGGCTTTTGTATCTTCACAATCTATGCACACAGTAATCTGGGGTTTCCCTGTTGCGCCATTAGCTCTCTCTAGCTATATCTCTGAGTGGCCAGTCACCTGGCTGGTGCCAAGGTCCCCATGCCCTTTGTTATACAAAGGGTCTGTGTCACTAGACAGCTCGTTGCCACGGGTTCCATCATTTCTTCCCACCCAAAGCACTTATCTTCAGCTTGCACTGCACTACAGCTGCCTGAACTGGCCATATTCTTGAACATGTCCCATGTGCCTTTTACTCTAGAATGGGACACCCTTGCCTAGTCTTCCATGTCAAGGTGAAATAATTTCTACGTTAGGAACAAAATTACAAGACCCTCAATATTGTTCAGTGGAGTAGAGAGTAGTAGTATAAAAATGTATGTTATGTTAGGTGTGTCAGGAAAATCCACAAATGCCAGAAGTTTATGTCCAAAAAGGAAACAGAGGAGTCCTTCAACTTTATTCGAATAAAGGGAGACAGTCCACTGGGGCACACGCCTGTGGGTTTTCTCTCTCAAGGTTTCAGAGAGCACAGCCTCTCTTTTATCCTAACTCCCAGCCATATGTTGCCTTCTTCCTTTCTCCATTGGCTGAGGTGCTCGGAAGGTACAGCCTTCCTGAATCACCTACCACGTATTTCCCGCCTTGAACCTACAGTTTTACCCCAATCTTCAGAATTTCAGGCTTGTGCAGACCTATGTCTATTTCAGGAGCCAAACAGTATGGGCTCTGCAACAACCTGCTGCCCAAAGTCAGTGGACACATTAAGAACCATTTCAAAAACGTTAACATCCATACCATCACCTATCAAATTATTTGTAAAGACATTAGCACATATCTTTTCTCTCAGGTGCAAGTCAAATATAAACATTCTGGTAGCAAAGCACTGGTAACATGTAACACCTAGCCCAACACAAATTCATGGTGCTTTATAAACCTTTCCAGTCTCCCAGCACCTTCCCTATAGGCATTAAGATATTATTACAAGGCCAGAGAAAATTCCAACATCCACAGGAAGAGAGATTAGCCCTTTTCTTAGAGAACAGAAAAGCAGAATACACAGATGTTAAGTACCTAGCCCAAAGTCATCTATCAGCATAGCCAAGGTAGCAACCATCCTAGCTACCTCCCTCCCCTGTGCTTAAACCTCTTGACTGATCTGCTGTTCTGCTGACGGTATTGATTTTGCATGGCCCGGTTTTTGGTAGTGGGGGGCTACAGGGGTGTCTGTTGTGAGAAGCTGCTGGAAGCTTCTTCCATGTCTGGTGGAGCCAATCCCTGGTGTCTCCAAAGAGAGATGTGCTGCTGGCCAAGGCTGGGCCAATTATAAATGGTGGTAACATCTCTGTGATAGCAGATTTAAGAAGAAATCAAATGCAAAAGTGGTGGTGAAGTTTTCATTCTGACCAGAGAAGAACAGAGTGAGAATATGTGAGAAAAAGAACTATGCAGACTCCTACATCAGTGAAGAAGGAGGGGGAGGAGGTGATCCAGGCACTGAGGCTCAGATTCCTCTGCAGGCTGTGGTGAACACCATGGTGAAGCATCTGTGCCCCTGCAGCCCATGGAGGTCCATTGGGATGCATAGATGCACCTGCAGCCTGTGGAGGAGCCCCACAGTGGAGCAGGTGGATGTCTAGAGAAGTCTGTGAGCCCATAGGAGACCCACAGAGTGAGAGGCCCTGCTCCCATGCTGGAGAAGCCTGTCCTTGAAAGACTGCACCTCATGGAAGAGTGACCCATGCTGCAGCAGTTTGAGGGGTACTATTGCCCATGGGATTGCAGCTGTTGCTCATGACATGGATTCATGTTGGAGAAGTTCATGGAGAACTGTCTCCTGTGGGAATGTGAAAAACGAGGTTCACTCTCCTGGTAAAATTTAAAAGGTTTAATGAAACATTTTAAAAAAGGACAATAGGAGACAGAAATAAAGCAAAGGTTTAAAACGATCAGGTGCTTGACATGCTGCCACGAGCACACCTGCTGCTTTGGAGCCACTCTTCATATACCTTTCCTATTACATCAGCCTGTTGCATATTCATAGACTTCCTTGGGCCCACCTTTTTAGAGCGTGCACAGTTTTTGTCTGTGGTTTTGTTATCACCTCCAACTTGGGCTGTGGTCCATACTTTGTTACAGACGGTGAGTGTTGATAGTTGACACATCGGCAGCAGTCCCCATCAAATGTTCACTGGATGTTATTCCAACCAAGCAAACAGTTCAAGCATACTATCAGCTGTCACCATTTCCATGTCTAAGTTTTGTTAACAGCAGAACTAAAAACTATATTCTTACAGCAGAGCTAAAAACTATATCTTTACAGCAAAGTTATTCTAACATCATACATATAGCATCCATTTTAATATCTGCAAAAAGCCAATATTATAATATGTATCTATAACTGGAGGTGACTCGCCCCAAACCGGGCCAGGAAACACTTCAGAGACAAAGTCAGAGAAGTGGGTATTTGCTTTATTCGGCGCGCCGGGTGTGTGGGGATTGCTCCTCCAAAACACACACCGGTGCTCCTTACAACACAGTATTTATGGGTTAAATTATGAATATTCATCACATTCTTTGGGACAGGCGTGGTTATACAAATTATTTCTCGGAAGTCACTAATGTCATTAGCATACAGGTCACGCATGCCCTGTGTGTCCTGGTGGTCGCACTGAGGAAGGCCTCTCCTCTTCCTTGGGGGTCTTTCTGATGAAGATAAGTAGTCTTCCTCGCGGTGCACTTTTCACCTTTCTCCCTGGGGCACGCGTAGTCATTTAAGGGATGATTCAGTGGTCTCTGAGAGGATCTTTGTCCCCTCTATCTTGACAAGATTAGGGCAAATTCAACTTCTTACGTTTTGTAATTAACATCTGCTGTCTGAATTAACATTTGCTGTCTCCCAATAGTTAACTGTGCTTACATGAGTTAGCTATTGACTGTCCCTTCTTCAGAGGGACCCATGGGTGCAGCAGGGGAAACTCCTCTCCCTGAGCAGCAGGAGAAGCCTCGGGTGATGAAAGGGGTAGATAAACCCACCACAGCCCTGCCGTGGATGGAAGTCTGCTAAGAGATAAGGAGGGATTGCACAACCACCCTGCCAGACCCCTGGATAAGAAAGCAACTTTTTGGTTATGGCAAGAAAAACTAGGCCCACAGCCCTCTGGGAGATTTTATGTAGATCTGTAGTAACCCATTGGCTTTTCCCCCCTCACAGCCACCTCTATAAGAGGTTCCTATAAGAATGCCTGTATTTTCCCCATACCCCAGGGAAATTCCGTCCCTGGCTCCCTTTGCTGGGTACTTGGTAATAAAGCTATCTCTTGCAGAACTGCCAAACGGACCCCTTGTCTCTCTCTCCCCCTCACAGGGCAGAGCTGAAATGACTAAGCTGAACATCACTGAGAGCTGACAGCCTGCTGAAGCAGGCACCCTGCTGAGACTCCCCCGGCAGCTGAGGGAACACTGCTGACCCCCTGGAAGACTGTCTCCAGCGAGATACTCTCTCTGGGATGGTCCTGGCTTCCTGGCCCTGAGCTACAGACCCCAGACCGGCTGCCAGAGACCATAACCCCCATTCCCTGTTTCCCTGTGCCACTAGGGAAGGGGATGGAACAGGAAGGAGGGAGGGGTGAGAGGGAGGTGTTTTAAGGCTCTTATTTTTACTTCTCATCATCCTGCTCCGTATTTGTTTGTAATAAATTCACTTCATATCTCTAAGTTGAGCCTGTTTTGCCCATGATGGTATTGGATGAGTGATCTCTTCTGGTCCTTATCTCAACCTGTGAATCCTTCAATAAATTTTCTCTCCTCTGTCCAGCTGCAGAGGGGAATGAGTTACTGGCTTTTGTGGGTGCTTGGCATCCAGCCAGTGTCAACCCATGACACTGACAAACTCTGTGTCGATCTCTGCACCATGCTTCCAAGCAGTGCCTACTAAGTTGCATATCTGTCACCACAGAAGAGGTCTGGAGAGGGAATGCATCATGAGAGTCAGGAAATGCCTCAGTTCCAGTGGTGAACAGTCCATTTATTGTGCACCTTACAAATTTTCCCCACTATAAAGAATGAATAATTTATTCAAGCACTGAATGAAGAAACTGGTGCCAAATTAGTCAGTGCCAGCTTAGGGGGTTTAGGTAGCCTGAGTACTCCCCAAAGCATGGACTGCTGTAAGGACTTGTAGAATAATCATTTTCTGTTTCCCTGGGAGGTGAGCTAAAGGTGGTGAGCTTCTACCCCTCAGTCCTACCACTGGCCGGGAGTATGTTTTGTCTTGAACCTGTATGCAATGTTTGCCACAATTTGACATCTATGCACTGAGAGGTTTACTAAAGGATTATGAGGATTGTTTCCCTCCTTCCACAATTTTTTTTCAAAATTCTCCTAAGAAATGCTTAACTCCAGATTAATTGCAAGGGGGAAGAAAGAGAAACAACAAGAAGTCCATTTTTATTCTCCTTGAATTAGAAACATGAATTTTCTTCCCCTCCTACTGATTCACCAGTCAGCATTCAGCTAAGATGATCACCGAAAAAGGAAAAGCAAATGAACAGTGATGTTTCTTAGGGTGTGAAATACTTTACGATTAAATAAGGTACTGAAGACTGTTGTACCAATCACCAGTGATTGGTAGCTTTCTGCTAAGCTGCAAATGAATTCAGCACAGGACAGCATTCCAAATTGCTCTTACAAGGTTTCCTTTATTATTTTTATTTGGTTATGCTCTGACTCTCATCCAGAATTGTACTTAATGCCCTCATCCGAAGTTGTTGAAATGGCACCCCATGGCATAGTGTGACAGTGAAAGGATATTGCCTTTGGAAGCTGCTAATGGTCCATGAAAAGAAAACAGCAGAAAACAGGAGAGCAGTTGTTCCAAAATCATAAGAGCAAAAATCTTTACATTTTTAGCTCATCACCTTCCCATTGTCAGAGGATTGAGAATGGGGAGAACATAGTTGGCAGCTAGTGAGAACTTGCAGATCCAGAGAGGTTACAAGACAAAGGTAATGAAAAAATAGTGCATTGTATGAAACAAAATTATTTAGTAGTTTCCATCTTTACTTGCCTCTCAAACTTAATATTTGCCATATGACATTATCCACAAGGTATCATTATTCCCTATGATGGGAGAGTCAAATTCAAAAGGAGCTCTCTACCTCAATTTTTATAAGCTTATGAGTACAAAACAAAGCTGGGAAGGCCTAATTCCTCAGCGACTTTACTCTAGACTTACCTGCAAAATACTCCATCAGGAATACTACAAAGGCAAAGCAATAATCACTTGTCCAGAGCCAACAGGCAAAGCTATGGGCATATCTGCATTTTAAACACTGTTTGTTCTAATTCCCCCAAAGCAGTATGTTCCCCCATGGTACAGGTAAAAACAAAGGAAAAACAAGTGGCAATAATATGGGTCATTCATTTAATTACTCTCTCCCTCCTCACATTTTTAAATTATTCCTGTTGTTGAAAATTATATAAATTTTTAAATTTTGAGTAACCTTAGACATCGGTTTGTTTGTCTTTGCCAGGGTTGGGGACTGGGGGCGAGGAAATGGAGGTTTATCTTCAAAAGACTATTTACTGAGTATTCGAGTTTTGCTGGGTGAGGCCTGATAAGGCTCAGTCCACAAAAGCAAGATTCCTAGACTCTGAGAGTTTAATATCTACATGTTGGGAGTAAGCATGTAGATAAGGGGAGATAACCGAACATTAATAGACATTAACCCCTGGTGTGGTTGGAGACACCTGATTTGAGAAAAGATTGATAAGGGAACCAAAGAATGAGGACCAAATTAGCATTGAAGGCTGAGGAATCAATGACCAATAGGAGATCAAATACTAAATTGTGTAACGTAGAATCAATGAAAGAGTATTTTTTTGTATTTTTTAATGTATAAATATGTGAAAAGTCTGGTAAAAAAGCATGTATGGATGGAATGATTTGCATTGCATATCCTGACCAGAATAAAATAGTGCTGTAATCCTCTAACACTTAAAGGAATAGTGTTGGAGAGTTTTTATTTCTCACCGAATTTCAGTGATATTATGGCCATCATAATCTTTGGCACCTGCTTCTGCATCCCACAGACCACAATAAAAATAATAAGGCACTAGCCAAACTCTTTCACGTTCCCTACCAGTCTACCTATTTAATCTCTGTAGGAAAAACAAGGAGATACTGAGTTCTTGGTCCCAGAATAGTAATATCGCATTTGTGTGGAAAATTGTGCTGTGGAAAGTCTCCTTTGTGTCCACAAAGGAGACAGAGACGTCCTGCAACTTTATTTGGAGTCTGTTAAGCCTGCATATTGTTCTCTAAAGTTCAAAAGTTCAGACTGTGCTCAGCTCTGCAACAAACTACTGTGGCTTGATGTTCATAAAGACCCCCACACCCATTCTTCCAAAACCTGATTGGTCCTTTCAGATCAAGTCATTTTTGAAGATATTATCACCCTTTTCTCCTAATAAAGTGGAGTATTTTTGTCTGAAGTTATTTTAACAGCTGTCTACCTTTCAGTATATTTCACTACAAAGAAAAGCACTACATATTTTTGATATCACCATTACTTAAATGACTTATTCCCATAAAATTTGCCATTTTTGCTTTCCCTCTCCAAACAGCAAAATGATAAAATAATAATAAAAATAATTAGAAGGAAAAAACATTGCCATAGGAGACAGTTGTGTTTACTGATTTCCCAGTAAAAATTAATTCAAAACACATTTACATTATACACTTAAAGAAGATATAAGTAATTCATGTGCTCAATCATGAGTACTCTGCATGTCATACACTGGGGTACCTGCAGTTTTTCAGTTTATTGGTTTAAAATTTTTATTCAGGAAGTCATTATCATGTTATTTTGTGCTTCTCTTCTACTCTGGTAATGTAATAGTCTTCAATGATTATGTTCAATTAAAATGTATTCAGTTTTACCATTCCTGATTTTCTAGCTTTGAATTTAAGTGCTGTAGGCTTCAATTTTACCTAAGTACTATTAACTCACCTTGTTCACTGATTCTGCTTTCAGAAATAAGAAAAGACTACTCCATAAAGGCTGCAAAACAGGGTTTCACTCCTCTTAAACCACTTCTGCATAAACATCACTCCATCTGTTTCAGACCAGTGATTTTCATAACCCCTGTGAGCAGAGCCAGCCCCCATTGTTTAATTTTCTAACAGCCATTCTTCTTTAATGTAAACACTGAACACCCTTGCCCACTACTGTACTCCATTTTCCTTTGACAGGCCCTTCCCACAACAGCCTGGGGTCCCACAAGTATCTACTGAGCACTGCTACTATGCAAGTTCTTGCAGAACCCCCCAAGTAACTGATGTGTTCAGAGCCAGGCTTTGCTGCAGAGGAGAGGAAAATGCCTCACTCTTGTAGGATCAGTGACATTGAAATGAACAGGGCCAAAGCCTTTATTAATATTCAGCTCTTTAATAAGTAAATCAGCTGGGCAGGCGGGGCCTGGCGGGATGCACTCTCACCACCATAGCTCCCACTGGCGACCCAGAGGAGGAAAAGACGTGTAGAGCTGTCGCTAGGGTACAGTGCAGCAAATGTCAAGATCCAGTCCTCATGGAAGCACCAGAAGACTTGCTTTCTCAGCTTGAAGTCCAGGGTACACACATTTTGCCTATATTTTTAAGCTTTTACAGACTGACATGTTCTGACCTGTTTTCAGTGGTATTTTTCCATTTTTCCAAGCAGGAAAAATTTAGCTTGTAATCTCCAAAATGACTGGGCCATTTCAAATCCCCCTTCATTATTTCAAGTTAAATGACTTACATTTATCAACCCGAAGTATTCTATGCCATTGTGTTAGGTCCTGTTGTCTATTTCTGAATTTCCTTATGACTCTTGACTGGCGTAAACTATAAATTCCTCCACCTGAGAATTTGTTTTCCTATTTTCAGGTGTCAGTCAGTATATCCCCAACTTTTTCTCCTATACTGAAAAATATGTAAATTTTTTTTCTTATTTCTACTAAGAGGAACCCTTTTCATAGGTATTGTACAGACAGAGAAATTTCCATCTATTAAACACTGCTTTTAATTTCTTATATGCAAAGACATTTCAGAGACTGAATATAAATAAAATCAGGAGAAAAAATTCTTAGAAAACAATTTCCAGTTATCTGAAACTACTAAGTTTATGGTAAATATCTTGGGAAAAGCATGTTGCAAAAATTGCTTGATATCAATCAGTAAAAAAAATGATAGGTACATATGCATGCCCAAATTTGTAATCCTGCTGCACAAGTTTCCCTTGGTCTCAGGTGTTCAATTTGTGCTAGACTCAGTCTTTATGTATCCTTGGATTGCAATAAACTTGACTTTCCTTTTCTGTGTATATGTTATTAAAAGATCAAAGGTCTACCCAAACCTAACTGTCCAGTCAGATTATTATGACCACCTTTCTGTAGTCAGGGACATGAGGACAGGCAATGTGCTCAGTAGCATGCTTGATTCGATTCAGAAACCATTTATATGTAAATAACCATAGATGAGGCATTTGTTAAGAAGAGTTTAGAGTCACTATTCACCAGGCTTTGTAGAAGCAGCAACAGCTCGTGCTTGGATCAGGTCAAATGTCTCCAACAAGGGTCAGTGACATGAGAGTCTGTGTCATGGCCCCTCCACAAATGGTAAGAGTCTTCCATCTTGGATGGCCAACACAAGCAAAAACTGCCAGAAAAAGAGTAACTTTTTTCTTTCGGTGGAGTGATATATCTATGTGCATCTTGAACCCAGCTGGCCCATGATACAGAAGGTTTTTTTCTGTAGTCAGCAGTAATGATATTTCCATTAGAAATTAATGCCAGCAATGCTAAATTTTTAATCTTGGAATGATATTGAAGTATTTAATCATTCTACAAAGAAACAATACAAGGAACCTCAAGGTGTAGTGTCCCAAAGCAACTTGGACATGGGAAAGCAAAGTTTTTGTTTAAAGTTTCAAGCCGCACTGAAGTTGAGCTGAGATTTTGTGTGCCAAGTTTCAGCCTAAAGGGAGGGTAGTTTTGGCTACAGTATAAGCCCTGGAGAATAGGAAGCATTCTAGAGGAAGCATCAAATAACATTTTACTACTGTATGGCAGAGGAAGTGGCTATGTAACAAGAAAATCACTCAATAGGATAATTTCTTATGTTAGCATTTTAATTAAAATAAAGAATACTTGCCTCCACCTTACACTCTACAATTCTCTCTTCAAATTACACAGACATACATAATGTACAAAGCAAACAGAAAATAGGATCACAAATCCTAGCAGACTTGAAATCATGACTCAGAATATGGCTTTGGGAGAAATATGTGAGAAATAATCAGAGTTAATGATTCCATAAACATTTATTTGGAGGCAATATTAACATTAACGGGTCCATAAAGTATTTCTAGGCATTAAAGAATAAATAACACCTATTATTAATGTAATGGTAAAAAAAAAGTAGTTTACCACACATTTGCAATACCCTAGTTTAATACATTATTAAACAGCATCCCAAAATGCATTAACACTGAACAGAAACTCCAGATGTGGAGATGTTTCCCTGTGGTTTTACCAGCAGCAATGTGGTTGATGCTAGCCCAGTCCTGATCCCAGTATAGACAGGGCCTTTGTCTTTGCCTTTGGTTTGCTCTGTTTGGTTTTTGGATGAATAATAACACTTAGGCAGGCTTCACACTGAGCTTAGTGCTTTGATCAAAGCACTTTCCAGTGGGCACAAAATATGCCTGTTATGTTTGCACCTTAGCTTTCATTTTAAATTTAACCAACTGAGGTGAGACCCTGCCAATTTAGCCTTGCATACCACTTTCTCTAGCCAAACAGTCGTACAGATTGTCCCCTACAGGGTCTTCCAGCAAGAGAAAAACAGGTCTTCTCCCAGCTGTGCCAATGAATGGTCCAGGAGCCTGCTTTGCACATCCTCATTGGTTTCCCTCAAGCAGCATCTCTGTTCAGCCCAAATGCAACTGTGGGGGAATTGGTGGTTACTGGCAGTATGTTTAGAAGCTAGTAAGGTGTACTGAGTCCACTCCTGACAGGACAAAATCTCCCAAGGAGACACAGGGTTTTCGTCATTGCCCTTCCTCTTCTCCACCCAGTCATGATACTCTGGGTGAGAAATTAGGTCATACCCAGCAGGTTTCTTGAGAAAGATGAGCAATATAACACAGAGCAGCACTGGCTGTAAATGAGGTAAAAGCCTTTTCTGCTCACTTAAGTTGAAGGTAATCTTCTCACTGGAGCCCAGGTCAGATGTGTTTATGAAAAGGAATTGCTGATGCAATCCTGGAGAATCAGGCAGATCCATGAAGGGTTCTTGCACTGTCTCCAGTCCCCATGGCCCCCAGAGGCTTACCAAATCAGCAGCCTTTCACTTGGGCAGTAGCACTCCAGCCTGGTTGATATCTGCCTCCCCAAAATGAAAATTTTTGTTTATGCAATCATGTCTCCCTCTAGTGACTAAATGTCTGCATTTTTGAAAATCATGCCTCAACATAATTTTTAAAGAATATGTAAAGTGTGTATCTACCTATGACTATATAGATTCAACTCTCTTATCTTTTGTTCCTAATTATGCGCCAAGGTATGGATTGGATTTTGCTTAAAACTGTACAAATTTTAAGAGTTATAGTACTCAGCAGGCATTGTGCCTCTATTTAAACAAAAAAGGCAGTATCTGACCAGTAGGAGTGATAGATATTGATTTAACATTCATGCTATTTATTTTGTACTGGCAGCTAATCTTTGTCCAAATATTTAAATCCAGACAGTGATATTTAACAGCAACTCTACTAAATTTAACACTTGTGCTTACTACAGATATGAGGATCACTCTTTCTTATTTGGCAATCTAGAAGAAGTCTTCTTATCCTCACCAACAAAACAGTAGCCCAGATTTGGTTTAATAGAGATAGAAAAAAAAAAGGAAAATCATGCCCAAAGTTTCATCGGCTGAAGATAAGAGTGGAGGTGAGATTAACCCTTCTTTTGGAGAGAAGAGACTGAAAGCTTGAAACTTCACAAAAGGGCTGCCATTCTGGTTTCTTCTCGGTTTATCCCACTAGCAATAATACACTTTACACTGATAATAAAAAGCAACAACAGAGAAAGTGTCAGATAGGGAGGATGTTTTTTAGAAAAGTAAAATCTTTTTATCTTTAACCCTAGTATTATGAGGCATATGTGTATGTACACATCAACAAATTGAATTGGAGCATAAGGTTTAAGAGTGACCAAAGGTTAGCACCATGGCACATACCAAGGATAAGCACTAGGGAGCAAGGCAAGGCAACATGAAATCTCATAGGTGGCATATCACATTCCTTTCACAGAGGAAATAAAAATGACAACACACTGGAGGTATACTGAAAAAAACGTTGCAAAACAATTTTTTAAACTCTGTTGGAAGGTGCTAACAGCAGCAACGTAGGACAAAGTAAACTTCAGACTCGCATTTCTGCTCAAAAATTTTAAGCAAATATTATTATAATACATATAATTGAAAAAAATATAGTTGAAATTAATATCTTTCTTTTTATATTGAATTAATTTCCCACACATAAAATCAATTTAATTTTACAACAGGCATCACTTTTGTCCTCATCTTAGGTGCACTGAGCTTGCCTAAGCCCACATGTAACGGTCCTTTGGGAACACTAAGAATTCAACAACTTCAGTACTCCTCCTGACCAGGAAAACAGGGGCTGGTTATGCAGCTGCCAACATGTCTGGCCTCTAATCTTCACAGGGTTCCATGAAATGGAAGCAAGAAACCCCTCTTTCAAGTTTTATCATGATCTGAGTTTCTTGTTATCCAGCCTGATCCTCTATGTCTTTCACAGAAAAAAACAAAAGACAATGTGATTTAAAATCTACAGAAACTGATGAAGTTTGTAAGTGGGAATAATGCCTGGGTCTCTAAGTCAAGGCTATGAGGATCCTTGCATTATTCTTACCTAAATTCAAAAAAGTGTCATACCAGTATTTTATTTGGCCTGATATATTTTTAGTTTTAATACCAATAAAAAGCAAAATATGGCTGCAAAAGCTAGAGAAGAGCTCTTAAAATTTTCCTTAAAACTCACTGTGTCCCTAGTCTGGTTTCAAGTTTTGTTTTTTCCTTCTTGGTCAGCTACAGTTCAGCTTCTTAGCTCTATTTTAGTCCTGTTACAAAGGAATATCTAAACTTAAGTAAATGACCCTAATCTCAGGATGTTTGTAGCTTCCTTTATCACAGAATGATACCTCAGATATATGCTGAGTTGGAAGGGACCCATCAGATCGAGTCCACCTCCTGGCTATAGTGTAAATATGTGAAACAAGAGGTGTTTGGGGTTTTTTGCTCTGGATGAAACCATTATTTTATAATATTTCCTTTTCAATCATCTACAGTCCCCAATTTTAATTTTGCATCTTCAAGTCACTGGCTAGAGCAATAGTACAGCCAATCACGCCTGCTGCCAAAGTCCAGCAAATGTTGCAGTGCTCCCGGTTAAGTATGCTCTCAGTTAAGTATGCCCCAGGTCTGCCTGCTACTGTTCTTCTACCTGCCCATAGGTGGCACCAGTCATGCTCATAACACCTGAGTCCATGTCTGCCAATATCCCTGCAGACCTCGGCTCTAGATTCCACCCTGGTTTCTTCCTTGCTGTCGGTGGAGCTGTTAGTCACCAACTTTAAATACACGCAAAAGCAACTTCAGACAAGCTAAGCATAACTCTTCTTCCATCTGCCACTTCACACACCACTACCTGAGCATACAGCTGTGTCCTCAAATGTTAAGGCCAAATAGTAGCAAATACCACTCTGAAGCATACTTCTCTGAAAATGTGGCTTTAAAAATGTTAGGGTGTACTTAACATTGTTCTTCTGGACCAGCCTCTGCCAAAGAGAAGCAGCAAACTCAGTGTCCTCTGGAAAGCAGCATCAACTCAGTTCACTGAAGTGCATCCAAAATCTGACAAAGTGCAGCATTGACTATAATTTGTGCCACAGATCTTTTTAGATTTTAAGCATTAAGCTAAGTCACAAATGTTTGTTCTTGTCACACAAGTTTCAGAATTTTTGGAAAAAGCCAAAAACTTGGAAAATAACGCTGTTCAAGAAGACACGTGAGTAGAAATCCCTAAGATTAAATTGTTGAAATATTTCATGTAAATAATATTCTCTCTTTTCTTGCTGTTGTTGATAATTTTTCATGCTTTAAACTATAACTAAAATAATGGGATAAAATAATTGTCTTGAATTATAAAATAGTAAAATATTTTTCTCAAAAATATCAAAATGGAACACTTCAAGAAAACAATTTTCCCCCAGAATTGTTTCAGGTTATATCAGAATAATAAGATCTGATCTTTCTTACAAACAGGTTTTATTGTTTTTTTCAATGTACCTACATTTTCCAGAAGAGAAAGCAAAGAATTAAAATTATAATATCGGACTTATTTTGTGTCCTATTTCTTTTTCTCATGATCTGCCTATTTTTTCCTTTCACTTTCTATTTGATTTTTTAAATTTTTACTTTAGTTCTGAGAGCCAAAATATTGGAGAACAGATGAATAATTAGATACCTCCTTCCATCCCCCTTCTCTCCAGACACTGGTGTTTGTCCAGGCCTTACTACATCCAGAGAGAACAAGTAAGACTTTACCCCAGACACAGGCAAAACTGCTCCAAACAGTCCAGTAACTGCCTCAACTTGCTCTGTCCACCTCTAAGCTCAGCACATGAGGAAAAGCAGAAAAGAGATGGATCAGTTTTATTATATCTGTCAAGGGAAGGACTCATTTACCTAACTTCAGACATCTAAAACGAAGATGTTCAGTTGAAAGCACCCACATAGGGTGCCTCTCTTCTCAGTGGAGAGTGATGATCCATCTCAGCCTGAAGTAGTTTCTGTGGGTTAAATTGCCCTCCAGATATGTGAGTACCTACTGAAGAGCCCACAGAACTAGCTTATACTCAGCGCGTCAAATTTATATGAGGGTAAAAACCCCGTGCATGTACCCTGAATTTAAAGGCTGCTTTTGGGAAACAGTGCACGCAAAGGTAGTTGTGTTTCTCCTTTCCCTCTATTCTAGCCAGTCAGTTGCCATCTGTATCACTAGGGTTTTAAACCTTGACCCATCTTCACATCATTGTTTGGGTGGTTTGTTGCATGCTGTGGTGCCCTTTATTCTTCTCCTCACCCCCCACAGAAAAGATAAATATGTACTGCAATTGCCAGGCTTTTCTTTATAGGCCAAGAAATATTCTAAATATATAACACTGTATATACTATACCCTAATGCATTCAGAAATGATAAAGAATTATAATTCACAAAGGCTAAAGAATTATTATAATTCATTCCTGTTGCAACATTACTTTAATTCACTTTTCAGTTGGTTTATTTAAATGATTAGTTATTGCACAACTTACTTTTCTCATTCAAAAAAATTTTCAACATATTTCAGCTCTGTAAAACTACCTTTTACACATGAATTAGTGTGAATTTTATTGCTGTATTTTCCCAACTTATTAAAAGGGAGGTACTTCGCAAATAAAACTGAAGGATGGATTTATTATTTACAGTCCTAGTCCAAGCTTTCATATCTACTTAATATGAGTATGTTTAGTTTTCCAATGTAGTCCAGCCTCATGACTGGAATAAAACTTGTAATTGTCTCTTTGGGATTTTAAACTATTTGTTGCTAACCCTGAGAAGATTTCTTTAGGCACTTTTGTGCCTCACTGGTTCTTGCAGCCTTGAAGTTGTCGGATTGTTTTCAGTTTGATAATATGCAAACATCACAGCTCTTTTTTCTACATGTTACATTGTTTTTTCATATATCTCAGATGGTCTTCTTTGGCCAAAGAAAAATACTTCTATTTTGAGATTTGTTTTCATACTTTGTAATTGTACACTGACACTTCTTCTGCTCTGTTCTCACAGAGACAGAGACAGACAGAGAGAGAGGATCCCAGAAGCCGAGCAGGCTGAAGAGATTCTTCTCTCCTTTTACATCTCTCTGTTTCATCTAAATATTCTTATTAAAAGCCTTCTGATTTCTGATCACTCAATCTATGAACTTTGTTTGTTCTTGGAGCAGCCCCTGAGAAGCAGGGCTGTCCCTCAGACCAACACTATTAGAGTTGTGCTTTTATGTTCTCTTCTGTTTTGCTTGAATAGCTTTTTCAAGTCTATGAAGTACAACTGGCACAATAAAAGTTTGATCGATGCATAACCAATGCAGTGTATATTCCTTCTGGATATGTAAAACCTGGGTGAAAAATATTAATCTATGAAAATGGTCTTTGTCAGCTATCTGTTCTTGGAATTAAAATCAGTTTCAGTCTTAAGGCATATGGTTTGGCCTGGGACTTTCCAGTCTGGGTTTTTGAACAGTTTCTTGTAGTGTATACATTTGACATATTAAAATGAATGATATCCTGATGTAAAGTTTCAATTGCCAGGGCAGATTTTTTTCTCACACTGTGATAATAAAATAAATAAAACTATCCTGGTAACACAGGAATTAACATTAGAAAAAGCCTATACAAGCAGTCTTTGTTTCTTTACCAATTTAGTCTCCTTTCATTGACATTGATGCCATTGGATCATATTCTCAAATCCTTTAGTCCTCAGAGTCATGCTTTGGGCATACATGAAATCACCAAATGCCTGCAAAGAAATTGAAAAATTAAACCATTCAGTTTTGGCAACATGAACTGTTCTTCAAGTTCTGGAGTACATTAACCTGGGAGATAATTAATTCTTGTTCCCTCCCACTGATTTAGTAGCCTTCTCCAGCTAAAGCCTGACTCTTCTGGAACTGGTGGTAGTTCTGATGGTACTCCTCAATACGAACCAAGAATTCAGACTCTGGCTTTCAGATAACATTTACGACACTCTACCTTTTAAAATCAAAAGTAAAAGACATTAGAAAACGGAACATGTCAGCACATATTTTTTGATGAAAGATTTTCTAAATAATGATGTATAAAAATATGGTAGGTATACCAATATAAAACTGCGGAGCCAGCTTAAACGTGATTATGCCAGAGGACATGTTTTTCAGGAATTTTCACAATATTTGGTGCTTGTCTCTGAAAGTTCTGTTTCAGGATTTAAATTATTACATTAGCCTCAGAAGCAAGACTCAAAATAAAGTGGATAATAGTTGTGAATACATTTCGAAGTCACTGTTAGCAATTCAGACCCTGGATTCCTATAGTCTCTTCATGTTATATGTAGTACATCACATAGCCCTATGTTGTTCCAGAACAGGATTGACTTTGTCAGGCATGTAAGCTGTCCACACACTACAGCAGAAAGCCTCTCACAGCCACACTAATGTATTAAGGAATGAGCCCACCTTCATGGGAGTGAGTGGACTTCTATGCTGCCTACCCAGTAGGTTTGCTCCAACTTCATGTATAAGACAGATTTTGTTTGTGGAAGTATGCATAAAGATGGAGTCTCTAGTTGTTATAAGATGGGTCTCCTAGACACTCCTTACATATGTATTACAAATATGTTTATTGGGACAGAACTTGCATTAAAACAAGTGTGATTTGACTGAAAGCTACTGCTATAGTAGATTTGCCTTGTCTGAGTAGAGTTGAGGCTGTCAAACCATCCAGAATCAGACAATACTCAACTTTCTTCCTTCTGAGTTAATTAACTTAAATACGACATTCCGAATTCTGGAGCTTAAATGCATATTTATAAATCCAAGATGCGCATCCTATTAATGCTTTGAAATAAACATTTAATATCCATTGAAATATCAAACTTTACTCACTGGACCTTTTGCAAGATATGAAGATATTTTGCATATTCAAACATAGTCATATAAGTAGTTAATACTCACTAGTAGTTAATGCTCACTAGAATGATTTTGCATCTTTCTTGTACACTGTAATCAAAAACAGGTGTAGCAAGCACATATTCACAAGTCCAATATGTCCCATCATTTTTTTAGAACAAAGGATATACACAAGGTAAGAACAAGGATCATTCAAGGGAAGATACCATTAACCAAAGCCACTAAACTAAGAGAAAATCCTCAGAATGTTCTGAGATATTAACTTTCTGTATGTATATTGAACAGACAACTTTTTATTTGTCAGTCCAAAAGACATTTCTGACAATTCTTCCACATTATATACTGCGTGAAACTCTTCTTCTAGATAATTTCTTTAATTAAGGGTCTCAATGTGTGCATACAACTCTAAGAGACCTGACTCTACCGTCTGCAGAGTAGTAGTGGTAACCTTCCTTAAATACTGAAATGAATGAAGAAGTGACTCTGACATTATTTGGCAGATCTCAAGTAGTTTTCAAAAAACACCTAATTTTTAAACTTTTACTACTAATTGCAGAATGTCATGTTCAAATGGCTTTAGGCATGGTTTCTTCTGTTCTCACTGATTGCTCAAATCTGGCAACTTTGAACAGTAAATACCTTGGATTACTTATCCCTTTCTGGTACAGTAAATACCCTGGATTGCTTATCCATTTCTGGTACTTAGGCCATTACAGTCCTCAGCCAATTTTGAAAATCTGTTAGGGGTCTTCTTGCAACATTTACTACGTAGAGGGAGAAATAAACCACCATGACTTACTAGTAAAACTTCTCTCTTCTTGAAAATCAATGGGCATTTGGTTCCTATATTCCTGCTGGTCCTGAGAGTGTTAAGGACACACTGGCAGACACTTTAGCAATCACATTCCCAATGCCAGAGAGTTTCCCTGCTGGGACTGAAACACCTTCACAGTAGGTGGCTGCAGTGAGCCAACTGGTGCCTTGCTTGACCCCAGTCATGCAGTCAGACCAGGTTTCCTTACTGGTTCGACCGCAGGTTTCCCATAGCAGAGTCTTGTGGTAGCGGGTTCATGATGGCCCCCGAACCCAGGGATGGGCTTTTAGGGTGTTCCGTGTACTAGTGGAAGTTAAAAACTTTCACTGTTGTGTTGGTACCCCCCTGTTGTACCCAAGTGCTGCGTTCCCTCAACTCCTTCCCAAATCCCTCCCTTGATCTCTGTGTTTGGGCATTCTTCTCCCCTCTTTCCAGTACCTTCCCCATCCATCACCCTAACCCTACCCTGGAAGCTTGTGAATCCCCTCTGAGGTAAAAACCTCCCTCCCCTGGAAATTCCCTGATCTTTCATGCCCTGTTTGTTCTAATGTATGCCAGTTACCTTTGGTGTAATCACATTGGACCCCAAGATGGTAATACCTCCCTTTACCCCTCCCCAAGGAAGCCCTAACTGGGGGACCCTTGATTGGTCCGAGGGTTGTACCCTCCCCTTGGGCTGCCTCCCCTTAAAAGATGCTGTCAGCCCTGCTTTCCTGACTTCTTTGTCCGGCTCCTGTGGGGTTAAGTTCTTCCTGGATATACTGTGAGAAGGAGTCCTCCTTCATTTCCTCGCTTCAACCCCTCGATACAACATAACACCTTGCAGCCATACAGCAAAAGGTGGGTCTCCTCGCAGAGCACTGCTTCCCAGTTCAGAGTGACTGGCGGTCGGAATATTTCATCACAGGCAGTCATCCCCCAGCCAGGTGAGCAGCAGAGGATGGAAAACCCTCTAACACAAGGACAGAGTTGTGTCAGAGTCTCAGATGTCCATAAAGCAATTTATTAATGACACAGTATTAGAAGAAGTGGCTCAGGCTGGGGAGAGCCCCCAACAAAGGAACCCCCTCACAATCTACATGCAGGCAAGTCATGCTCTTCTCGAGTCTTCAGCTGCTGCTGGGTCTCTCAGTGTCCATTCACCTGCCTGGTCACTAGTCTTCGCACTCCTTGTTATGCAAAGGATTGGCAGTTCACAGCCTCTTGTCTCTCTGGGCTCTCACCCAGAGCTCAATCTGCATCTTGAACAACTGAACTACCTGCACCAGGTGTATTCCTCAACAGAAAGTTGGACTTGGGATGTTGAAAGTGCAGGTCCATGCCATGAATTCTTCTCTATCAGACCTGCCTCAAGAAGAGGTTTTCTGTCTCCAATAACCTCCCATTCCCTATCAAAGGCTAGTCTCTCCATTGTGACAATACTTGTGGGTTTATGTTCAAGACTACTTTTTTAAATTTCCTTTTAAAAAAATTATTTGACATAAATTAAAGGGTAATTCTACTACAGTCAAGAGCTGGAGCCAGGTATGAAAAGGAAATTTCCTAAAATGATCTTTCAAACAAATATTTTATAAAGCCTTGTAGTACTCAGTAATGACAAACGTGGGCTTCTGTCACCCTCAGCCTTCTCATACCACCATCACATCCCAGTATGGGATGATGGGAGCTATAGAATGAAAATGCTTTTGTCACTCTGACACATCTCATCCTATTTATGAAAATATGTTTATCCCATCTAGCTCTTGCTATCAGTCTGCTGAGACTTGGTTTGTCAAGGTTTAGGCCAGTTGAAACATGTGCAAAATAGTTCCCTAGTTTTGACTGTAGAGATTATGATGTGAAAACTTCAGCAATAGAACTTTGGGCACAGCTGCATGTTGGATGGTGTGAGGTGTCTGTGAGGCTTCTAACACAACATTAATGTAGGATAGCTGCACTACATTTCAAATTATGCTATTTCAAAGTAAATTTATTTCCTTTCATGGCACAATAATTGTTAACTGTGAATATTTGCAGGTACTACAGGGGTACATACAGAAGGCAGACTAATGGAAGGATTGTTAATTTATTTTACCCATAGTGTATAACGGTTCTTTAGTGCTTCTCCTCTTTTCTCTTTGAAGAAAGAGGCTTGAGGGAAAGATGTTTTTCTATCATTGTGTTTTTCTATTTTTATTGAAATTAGATATTTGTATAAAGACCTACATCATCATTTGTAATGCTGCACGCTCTGAAACTGCTGCTTTAGTCAGGTGTAATACAGGAAACAAGACGTACAAAGCCAGAAGGAAGATAACATGTTCAACTATACTTGGTGTGGTATGTCTTGACTCTCACAAGAAGGCCAGAGTGGCAGGTTCTGCAGGCTGAAAGTCATATCTAGCCACCATAAATGCTGTATGGTGGTTCATGCTCCATATACTTTTCCACCTAAGCCACTGCAAAGCTTTTCTTATTCATAGCCATCATCAAAAAAGTAGAGGACAGAATAACCTCTATTCTTCTACTGATCTAAACATCTGTGCTGAAGCAACCACCAAAGAAGATCTTTGAAGTCCATGGTAAACATAATTATTTTAGTTTTTGGTCAGATCTTCCACTAACTAGAAACTCAGCTCCCACAGGATGCTAAAGACCACCAGAAAACCTCTTGTCAATTCATATGGTTGTATGATTTGGATGAAGTTGCAAAATTTGTGTCAGCAAGCCTCCTTCTGCCACTACCAGTTTTTCTGGACCCCTCAAGCTTTTTATCCCCTACACATATACATAAGAGATGTGACTGGCATGCTCAGCCATGACAGGCATGTTCATGATCCAGAGGGAAAGCATACTTCAGCATGAACTCCTTGAAATGACAACTCCTTCCCCTTATTTTGTCATGGGTTTTCCTTCCCTCAGAGACTCTGTATACTATGGCTCATCAGTAGATGATGGATCAGAAGGGAAACCAAAACGTTCTACTGCATATGCATGAGAACAAAACCTAATTAACACAGGATGAGAGGTGGAAACTGGTTGTGCAAGACCTGCATGAAACACATGAGCCTTGATTTCTCTGCTCTTCTCTGTGAGCTGTCTTCACATTCAAATACTTTCTGGTGCTGTGGTTGAAAGAAAATTTCACCTTTGCTGGAAGTCCTCTCGTTAAGTCTGCTGTTGCTGGGAAACTCTGTGCAGCCTTTCCTCAAGGCTGAACCCTGTAATCTTAATCTTTCATTAGCTTTCCCTTGACACCTCCATAAGGCTTACCACTGGAAGACTTTTTCACAGAGTGAGGAAGACATTTGCTCGTGTAATTAAGACCTTTCGATAAATCTCTTTAGAAGTGCTCAGGTTAAGAGAGCTGCCAGGACCTACAGAGAACTCTGTCTTGGTTTTGCAGTAACAGGGTTTTCTGCAGAATACTCCAGAGTGGCATCCAATTAATGTCATTTTAATTTTGCCTCTTTTGTCTCTCTGACATTGCCTGGGTTCAGGCCATTCCCAGTCATGAAGATTTTAATACACATGACAAAAGAAAAAAAAAAAGTGTTGGTTTAAAAAGTCTTTTCACAAAGAGAACCCCTTGCTCTCTGCAACTCAGCTAGGCACCCACATGGAAGGAGCCTGTCCCTCAGCTAAAGGGGCATCATGTATTGGGCACAGACAGGAAGTATTCCTTGTCAAGAAGTCAAGGAAATTTTGTGGCACTGTTATTTCAGAGCAGTTTCAGCTGGAAACTGTTGTGTTTTTGCAAAAACTTATCACAATATCTGCCTCAAGGCATCTTCCTACAGAGCACCACCACAAACCTGACTCCCAGATCACTCCATGGTCAGCAATGGGAAATAGGCAGTGTCAGAGAAAGGCATGGATCAGGACCCTGCTGCTAGTGCCCAAAACTGCCATCTAAAAAGTTTCTCTCTTCATTGATTATAGGTGGTACCTGGAAACTCTATTTTGGGAGTTGCAGAAAGCCAGGTAGAAGCTTCACTGCAGCTTCACTTTGATAACTACTTTTTCTAAGAATGTTTTGCATTTCTCCTGGGTGACCACAATATTAGCCAAACACTGTGCCAGTAGGGTTTTCATCTATTAGAAAGGAGGCTTTCTTCCATCTTACTGCTTTTAGTCATAGGAGGATTTCCTCCTGCTTCCTTCAGCCAGGAAGTCATATAATGCACTGGGCCAAGAAATGGGCAACACCTTCATAGCTGGAGCCAAAGGGAAAACCTCATCAGGCATGTAGAAGTCACTCAACTGTGTGAGGAAACAATGTGCCTCATCTTCAGTCACTTGGGGTTAGCTGCTCCCAAGATGCCAGGGCCTGCAAACCATTAGTTGTTGATGCATCAGCCACCCATCCTCTAAAATCTCCAAGGGTCTTCAGGCAAAATTTCTCTGCTTTCTGGGATTATTTTGGTGGTAATGTGGTATCTAACAGCCTTCCCTTTTTTGAAGTGGCCTAAAAAATTTCTGTTCTCATCATTCAACATCAGAGAGTTTTTCCTCCATGTCAGAGATGACCAGCTGTGCCTTAGTTTTCTAGGTCCAACTCACATGCTCAAAGGTTTCCCACAACAACAGCCCTGCCATGTGGACTAAATGTAGGAATTTGTGTGCTACAATGCTGCTGTTATTTCTCAGTGGAGAAGTATTTAACTGGGAGGATGTGTCTCCAAATCATATACTACTATATGAAGATGCTTGCTGGGAGTACTTTTTGACTTTCTGACTCTGGCCACAGAGTCTTTGGACTTAACCTGCTATACTTTCCACAATTCACTTCATTTTCTCTCCAAAGCAAAAAACCCTCACTCATGTACAGACTCTCTTGACATGATTCCATGTTTCAAATGACTTTTGTCACTTTCTATTTCTTTCCTCATAAGTGCTGCTACAACACTTAGTCTTTTAATTCTTCCTTCTCCTTTGCAACATGCTGCTCAACACAACTGTGGTCAAGAAAAATCTACTAAAGGAGTTGTTCTTCCGGGCTTGTATTCTGCTTTTCAAGAAGCACCTGCACCGTTTAAAAGTGAGGTAAAGAAGTCTTGGGCATGTGGATACCAGGGGTTTGTCACGAATGTACGCTGGGGGCCTGTGATCTGCTTCAGTGCTAATAGCGCAGCTACATGTGGTGACTAAGCTCCTGACACCCAGGGAAAACAGTAATAATAATTTTTTTTGTCCATCTGAATATAATTTTGCTGTGTTGACATATATACTTTGAGTCTTTTCACTGTGATCTTCTTCTTTCACTAGAGCTATTTCAAGTGCTGGTTAACACTTCCTTGTAGTGGGACTTCCCTTATTTTCATAAAGTATTTTGTTTCTTTCCCAACAGCATCCTTCATGTTTCAGGTTACTGCCTCATCCCAGCTGTTTATGGACACCCTGGGACTTCTGCTATTCTTGGTACCCAATACTAATTGCTAAGTAGTCACCCAGCCCATGGCTTTCTTTTTCTTAGGGGAGATTGTTTTACAGCATTCACTTCATCTGTGGTTCCTGAAGTCCTTAATTTGCTATGTAGTGATTTACATTCTGCTGTGATCCAGCTTTAGTTTATTCTTCCTGAATTTTGTCTGATTAGTGGTATTCCCTCTTGGTCACATATGTCCACACTGTCATGTATGTTTTCACTTCCTGTCAACAGTCATGCATCATGCACTCTTTTCCTAAGAAATCTTGTGTGCTGATAACAGGCCAGCAGGTGTTTTCTACCAAATGTTGAGGCTGCTCATCTTTTCTTCCAGTTTCACCTACCTTGCCCACGACGGGTAGTTTATATTCAGAATGTGCTGCAAGGTCCTGATAAATTATAGCCTATAACACAGGGACCCTATGTTTTTGCACTGATCAGTAAGTATCCAGACTTTTTTTTTTTACTCTTTGTACCCACTTTAGAGGTTCAACTATTTTAAATCATACCCTTTTCTTGGACACTGAGGTTCCTTTGCATCTCACTCATGGAAGTAGCTGCTGAGTTATTGGTACCAGAACCTTGGGAGGTGACTTATTTTTGCAGCTTCTAGTTTTGCCCATGTTTCTGGACACAAAAATTTAAAAAATACCATTTTACTTCCCTCTGCTATGGAATAGATTCCACATGTATAAAATTTTTTATGAAGTGAAACCATTTCTCTGTGTTAGAAGTGGTTTGACAGCATGTCAAACACAGAGAGATTCTGACCTTTCCCTTTGCATCTATAGTCAATCTAACAACTGGCGTTGAAGAACTCCGTATTTCATTAGTCCTACTAATGCAGGCAGTGTTAAAATCCAAATGGAAGCTCTCTTTTGCCCTTCTTGTATCTCATGAATGCAGAATACTTTTACCCTAGCTGTTTATCCAAAACTGAGTATGACAGGTTCTCCCTTGGTCCTATGCAGCTAGTTAGACCTAGGAAGCTTCCTTCTCCTTGCCATGTACTGGAGTACTAGCAGTATTACACAGTACCAGCCAGGAGTGCTGTGTCACTGTTGCTGCTGGAGTCTCTTTGGGAATGCTCTCCAACTGCAGGCACCAACTGCACTGTACACCCTGTACTTTTCTGTTTGCTTATGTGTCATGCTTCTGCAAAATGATTTACTTTGTGGTTGGATTCAGACAGCCTTATCAAAATGCAGATCTTCAGTAAAGGTGTAAATGAAACGTTTGGGCCTCATGAAAACAGAATGTTTCGGTATTTTGCACAGGGAAGTTTAGGAAAAAGGTGAACAACTTCTCAGCTGTTGAGTCAGCATGTGGAGGGAGAGGGAATTAAGGGTGAAAAGGATCTCCCTAAATGGCCAGAGGATTCTTTTCTTTTAGCACAGTTTTGATGGTCAGGGTTGGAAACAGTGTCAGAACACAAAGCTGCAAATAAAGGAAAATGATGCTTCAATCTAGAGTCAAAATCAAATTCAAAGCTGCCTGTAAATTAAGACTGGTTCAGCAGAGCCTACATCTGCCTGGACTTCAGGCTGATGGGGTACCAAGCAATTCTTACCTGCCAGGAGGATAGCTGTGTGCATAAGGTGCTGAGTTCCCATAATATGCTGTCCCAACAGCAACATAGTGTCCCTAGTGTCCCACAGTGTCCCAACATAGTGTCCCTACATGACAGTGAACACCTACATAGCACAGTGCTATAATTCCAGACCAGGGCTGCCTCATATACATATGTGCATCCATGTCCAAAATGACTCTCACCTGGGCTACATTTTTAAAGATTGCCAAAGGGTGCAGATAGATAACTCACTGGGAATGGGGCATGGAAAACAATCTGCCTCCTGAATTGGTCCTGAACATGTTTGAAAATCTGGTTATGTTTCAAATATAATGAAGATTTTGGTGAAAGCAAGTTTGATTATTTGATCCTACAAATTGTTTGATTTTTGCCCGAGATGACATTCCTATGGGACAAATTTTATTTATGCTCATATTTTCTCCTAATTGCTTATGATGCAATTGAGTATGATAGAATTGTAAAAAGTATTCTTATTAAAGAATGACTGTAAAACTTATATCTTCATCTGTAGTGGTGAAAAGATCCTTTTAAGTAGCATTCTTTAGCCATTCTTTCTTTATAAATTATTTCTTCACAAATTCCTTCTTACTAGTATTGGATTTCATTATTGAAAATATTTTCTATTAATATTATTTCTAAAACATTATTATTGAAAATAATAGTGTTTTAGAAATAATATTAATAGAAAATAAAATTTTCTCACTTTGTAATTGTTTTCAAACAGTGATGGTATATACTGGAATTTTTGTAGTAAACAGAATTAAAACTTACTGTTGGGTAGGGGGAAAAGAATAATTTCACTAACAATCTGACACAGACATCATAATAAATCATCATACATCAGTGTAGGTATACAAAGAAAAAAATAGGGGTTTCCTCATTTCATAGGGATTATTACGTTTTGAATTATCTTATATACAGCTAATAGGGCAGGGGCACCTTGAGAGGTAATCAACATCTGCAAATCTAAAAAAAAAAAAGGATTCAAGTTTATAAGATATTCCTGTTGACTTGGGCCCAGTTTGCACTTAGATTTTACAAACTAATGATAGTATACCAGAGGGGCAGAATTTGTATCTGTAAAGTGAACATTAGCTTAAGCTCATTCCTGGAACAATATAGAATTATATTTTATTGAAAGTATAACTGCAGTTGTACCATAGTTCTAGCAGCTGTAGTTAAAATTTTAAGCTTAGTATAAAATGAAAAAAAAATTAAAAAGAATAAACAAAGTGACTTGCTATAATACTGCAGAGGAGCTAGAGAGAACTTGCACTTCACTATGCTGTAAATGCATGCTGATGGCAAGTGATCAACAGTATGCATTTCAATCTTCACAACACTCACACAAGTGTAAAAGTGGCACCGAATAGCTGAAATCTCATCAAAGCTTTTGAACAAGAACCCAGTGAACTTACAGAGGACTGTTTTAAGGCCAGCCATTTCCAGTGTCAGTAATCTTGAAGGGGAGATAATATGTCTCACTGGGGGGAGGACTGAAGATTTCCTCCAACTGTAGGGGAGAGAGCAAAGTGCCCCAAAGTGGTACCAGGACTTCCTCCACTGACCCCGGTGAAAACTAGCTCTGCTCTGATGCCCTGAGAAAAGCATTGGTAATCAGCCTACAGATATTTTGGCATCTGGGTATCTTACCTGGCAGACATACACATCATCTTCAATGCCTTCTCAAACCTCACTAAAACCTGGGACAATAGCTCTCTGGTCATACCAAGTTCAGGTATGAAGAGCAGAAGGACTGTTTAGATGTATACAAAGAGGCATACCTACAAGCATGTCCAAGGAGGAAAAGACAACAGCACAGCAACCTAGAAAGCTAATCACTTATCCTGGGCTTTTCTGGGCACCACTGAGTTTGACTTCTCAGCATTAGGAATTGATTAGATGATGTAACTAGTAAGATGGGAAATAGACTTGTCCCATCAATCACACAGAAAGAAGGCTTCTTACAGGTTCCCTTCAGCACTGAAATCAGACCTGCAGCAGCTGCCCTGCCTTAAAGGTCTGACTGTTCAGAACCACCAATGAGTTTCATGGTTGCAGTGACTCACTGCAGGAAGTAAATGAACAGAAAAACCAGGAAGAAAAAGTGTTTAAAAATGAAAAGCAAAAAAAAAAAAAGTATTAAAAACCCCCAGCAATCTAAGTATCTTAGACCACATATTTGCGCTCCATTCTTCTAACAAAAGACAATTATGAGCTTGCGCGTGTGCACACACACACTCTTGCTTATTCTATGCTTTTTCGCCTCATCTGGCAGCCGCTTTCCGGTCCAGCAGACACTAACATCTAATGAGACAAACTTCCCATTTTCAGACTAATCAGTCAGCTGCACTAATTGCAAATGCAAATATGCAAATTTATATTAATTAATTACTCTGCTAATTAGTTCTGCAGTCTTTTTGGGGCAATAAATCATTGTGCAGTGGAAGGGAAACACGTCCTGTCCCATTTCACTCCACATAAAAATTTAATGTACTAATTGAAGAAAATATATTTAAAAAACCCTGATTCTGACTCTACTGATAGGTTCCCTACAGAAAGATATGGTTGTAAGAAGTCTTGCACATCCCCAGAAAATGCCATCACTAAGGTGCCTGTTAGCAATTTAATTATCACATTATGAGCTCCAGGAAAAGCTAGTTTGCTGTGCTGCAAGCTGTGACTCTGAGCTCCATAGTTGACACATTTTGCAGCAAATGCTGTTCATACATCCATGAAAGATAATCTGGAGGAAAACACTCACTGCTCTACCTGAATGTTCAGCTAAGCCTTGCATTTAAATCCCAGGAATCTGGGTCTGATATATATACACTTTAATTCTGCAACCTCATTAGATCACATTTGAATTGGTTATTCAGGGAAAATGAGGAGTAGCTGAAGAAGAAACTGCTTGCAGAGCCCTTCCCTGGTCTTGAATTTTGCTTTGTCTCTGATCTGTAGCATGCCAGGATAGCTGCTAATATGGTTGATGGCAATGAGGCAGGAAGAGTCTTTGTATGGGGTCTACAGAGATATCTATTCCAGCTGCACACGTGGACAAGTCCAGGGACAAAAACAAAGACTCATGGGAAGGTCCAGGGTTAAGTATGGAGTTGTAGGGGCAGAGAGAGCACCAGGGGCCAACCATCAGGGGGCATGGGGGCAGTACAAAGGTGGGGCCAGGGTATGGGAACCAACTGGGAAATAAAGGGGGGGGTGGCCAAAGAACAGAGGTCTATGGGGGGGCCAACGGGGCTGACTGAGAGAGCAGAGCAGGGGTACATTAGCATAACAGAATCCTTGGGAGAAGCCTTTCCTAACTTGTGGAATGCCTCTCAGGGTCCTTCCCTCCCAGGGGGTTCTCGGGGACCCTTGTGTGGCAGGCTCACCAGCCTCCACACTGATCCATTTCAACAGGGAACTTTCAATTCCCCATCTGACACCACCTCTCCCTTGCAATCCTTACCTTGCCATTACACCATGGGAATAGGGAGGGTCATTCCACTGCCTCTCCACTGGTGTTTTGCCCAGCCTCAGGTGATCTGTAGTCTTCTTTCCCCACACCAATATCTGGAAGATGCAGTGAGTTTCCCACTCTGACTTAATACCCCAGCAATCGCACTCAGGGAATCATGCTCATAGAACTTTAGGTACTAAAGCCTGCCAAGGTCCGAAGGTCAATGTGCAAGGTGGAGCTTATTCTATGTTTTCCTTTATTTAGGACAGGGAAAAAACCCATCCCCATAGCATAACAAACCCAACAGCACCTGGCTGTGAAAAAAGAATCCGCTCATCAAATTAAGCTACACCAACCAGTTCATTACAAGCATTTTGGGAGCCAAAGACCCTCCTAAGAGGTTTAGAAAGGCATTGAGAAAAGTGAACCTTCTTCTGTCACACAAGTTCAGGCTAACTAGAAATCTTCCACAGCTCCCAGGTTTTTTCATCCTCCACTTGCTTACTTTAATTTCACAGTTATGTACCATTGTTTCCATTAATGTGAAATATCTACAGAGAATTTTCTTGAGAGTTTGAATGTATCTTAAGTTAACCTTCCTGTAGGTTGGAAACGAGTCAAAGATGTTATAAAAGTCAACAGAGGACTTCTATTATCAGAAATTCAGACAACTCACGTATCATAGTCTTCCATTATTTAAAAAAATTAATCTAAAGCATTACCAAATGTTTTGCTTTACGCTTTAAATTATTTGCTTTAAATTGAAACAATGAATGAGATTTACCGGTATTTAAATTCCAAGAGCCTTTATCATTCTAGATTCAACCAGAAGTTGAGCAGCATACTTTTCTCATAGTTTGAAATGAGAAATATACCCTAGGATAGCTTCTTTCTTATTTTATTTTGCATACCTACCCAAACACTGGAATAAAATACTGTTGAACTGATAACCTGAAGTCTTGTGATTTAGGCTCTAAGAAATAAAGGAAAATTTTAAAAACCCTAAAATAGCTTAAATTTAAAGAGCAGTTTATGGAACAGCCGAAGATAAAATTTATTTTTCAAACAGTTGTCATTTATGTTTGAAATACTAATATACACTGTCTTATTTTGAAAGACAGGTGTCTGCTAAGGAAGGCAGGAGCCTCCCTTGGAATAGAAGATGTAACCCCCTTCCCTCCAAATTGTTATAATTTCGAAATCAAGGGCTTTCAGGCACAGATATGAGGGGTAGGAATAACAGTTCTTTACTAAGTATATATATATATATACATGTATATATAACAAGGCAAACAAACAGCAGTAACTCTGGCAGTGACACCAAACAGAGCAGAGCCCAGGGCAGCCTCTCTCAGCTCTCAGGCCCTTTCCCCTGCGCTGCAGTGCCGCTCACGGCCGGCAGGGGGCGCTGGAGGCTCCCGGTGAGCAGGGCGGGTGCGATGGTTCCCCCGCGCCTGCAGGGGGCGCTCGAAGCGAGCTCAGCACCATGCGGTGATGGCGGAGGAGAAGCTGCTGCACAAACCCATGGGGCAGAGGGGCAGGACCCTCGGGGACAGGAGGCTGGAGCAGGAGAGATGGACCCAAATCCCGGGCTGTAGATGAGATGTATCCAACTCCGGAGCTGCAGCAGGGTCTCAGGAGGTCTCAGCAGGCAGGACATGGCACAGCTACAGTGTAGCAGAAAGCTTGCAGCAGCAGCAGGAAAAGCCGAAACCGAAGCAGGAGTGATGGCTGCGCAAGAAATGGCTGAAGCAGCAAAGGTGGCAGGGGCAGCAGAGGACTGGCAGAAAGAGCAGAGGAGGGGCAGGGCAGAGCAGCCTCTCTCTCCTCCAGATGCCAGCGAAACTGCAGCCAGGCTGTGTCTCGCTCCTCTTTGCCAGTTCAAATCCCACCCAGTTCTAGTTTCTGCTCAATGAGAAAAGCTCCAGGCAAAAAGAGGGCCGGGCCCTTCTCTGTGGCCATGTCCATTTGTTTCTCTTAAGTACCCAGCTATTTGTTCCCTAGCAACCAAACATGGGAAAAAATTCCTTTAAAAGGGGAGAGAAAAAAGAAAGAATGGGAAGCTTCTAAAACCCCAACATACACTAATGGCTATGCCATTCAACATCATGCAAATTAAAATATTTATTTAAAAGCATACCGCCTTTGATCTTCTAGGTTTGCAGGATCCTGGAGTCATGTGGGATCCAACTTATTTGTTGTAGAGTGCAGGCCTCCCCACCTGCTCTGAGTTTTGCAGCTGCTTTTTTTTTTAAGGTCTACAAGATTTCAGAGATTAATATGTAAAGATTTTAATGAAACTCAACAGGTGCCTCTAATGGATAGATACGAGATGGTAATGTTCTGATTGTCTGTAGTGTGCTTTAAAGAGTTACATTTAAATTGTAATTCTACTAGGACATGAGATGTAATTTAAGGTATCTGATAAAAACCATCCTTTGATGGGTTTGCTTCTATTAGAAAGCTTCAACAGAACACGCATATTTTGCAAATTGTAGTAGGTATGAACAAAAGAATCTTCTTTTTCTTTTTCTTTTTTTTTTTTTCTTTTTCTTTTTCTTTTCTTTTTCTTTTTCTTTTTCTTTTTTTTTTCCTTTTCCTTTTCCTTTTCCTTATGTGGTCAGAATACTTACATATAGTCCAAAAAAAAAAAAGAGATGCTAATAAAAATTCCATCATGATAATCTATGTTTATGCCCTTTCACTTACTCCTGGCTGATACTCATTCTCTTGTCAGGACTGTAAAATAAAGACTTTTCTTAGGATGTAGAACAGCAAGACCCATTTGGTATCCAAGATGAAACCCAGATGAGTGTTAAGATTGATAGTGTTTTCACCCTTGTAATTAGCTGTTCATGCAAATGGGGGTTTAGTTTGCACTTATGCTTGGAAGATGGCACCTCTTCATACAGAGAGCATGCAACATTTTCACTTTTGTTTTTTGTTGGCAAGTAAACCAGCATACTTACCATTGAGTTCTGTTAGCTGTATATTTTGCTTATACTTTTCACTATTTCTTAGTATTTTATTCAAAAATAATTTTATGTGAGCAAAGCATGAACAAGAACTATGTGATGCTTCTCTCCTTCGCCCTGCTCTGGAGGAGGACCTCACCTGCCTAAAGTCACTCTGATGTTTCCAAGTGAATAATTTCCATAGGCACAGCACTGGGGCACTGCTTTCCAATATCTTCTTCCTTAAGGGTAAAGATCCCCCTCCCTCCCTTGCTGAGGGAAGGATGGGTGGCCTCAGTACAACAGAATATGTACCATGCTACTGAGCTTATTTGCAGTCTTTTTCTTGGTTGTGTACTGACTCAGTAATGTCTGGAGGAAGGGCACAGAACTAGGAAGCCTTATGGCAGTACAGCAACGGTTGCCAGAAATTCATCAAGGATTTTGATGGGTTCTGAACAAGTCTGTTCATTCTAAATTGAGGAATAAAAGACTCAATGATAGAAGAGAAGGCAAAGGGATGGCTAAAACATCTCTGTTTTGCTAGACCTGAGATGTGACTGATTTGCTCACACACACTAAGGGTTTAAACAGAAAAATACCCCAAAATTAAACATCCTAAATGGACTCAGTATGGCTCAATATGTACTCAGGCTAGACAACACACTACCACAAGAATTTCCAAAATGTATGTTTGGAAAAAGGAATTGAGATGCATATCAGAATTATCATAATTAATTATAGTAATGCTTTTGGGTCATGTATGAGGGCTCTCAAAATTCAGCAACTGTTAGAGAACAGGCTGAGGTTTAATAAGAGTAATCTCTTTTTAACCTTCGTGTACAAACTTTAGAGATCTCCATCAAAGCCTAATGCTAGAAAATATATATAAGAATTATCTTAGGTGTAAACAAACACCAAAAATTACTATGTTCTCAGTTGCAGACTATATGTCTACGTGGTCCTTCATCTTATGTGAATGAATGGCTCTTGGAAATTCATTTAGTCTCTTTTCTAATTCCTTATAATTCCTCTTTTGCTAGAATGCAAAAGGAATGAACAAAAGGTTAAGGAAAACTTGATCACTCATGTGATCAAGCAATAGAGGTAGCATAATACCTCTGTTGTCTTTTGAAGCCCACAAATTAATTTATATTGTTTATCTCTTTAGAAACAATTGCATCCACAATGGGCAAGAGGACAACTATCAGGCTAAATTAACATAAAGATCACATATAAAATCATTGGGGGAAAAAAAGGAGAACACACTAATGGTGGAGAAAAGAGAAGCCCTAAAGGCAAACAATAGAATTACTAAGTATGGTAAATGCAAACCACCTAAGCAAAAAATAAAAATAATGATTGAGGAAATAACAGTGAAATAGGAAAATTTTTTCTCTATACTGAAGCTCTGTGTCCTCAGCTCTTTGCCTCCATGGACTCCAAGCACAAGGATCCCTTTTCGCACAAGTAGTGAGATATCCAGAGAAGCAAATTGAGACTGCTGATCATCTCTCTTACAGGAGTAGAGTGCTGCTTTCCTCTCTCTCTCACATTGATGCAATACCATCACCACAACTCAGAGAGGGCATCTGTATGAGGAACCACACCTGGGGCCAGGCAAGGGGAATATTTAGACATATAGCAATGCGGTATCCCAGGGCTGGGACGCTGTGGTTTACAGCTGCCCAAGACAACAGCAAGAAACATCTCTAATACAAATCAAGGTGTGAAGCAATTCAGTGGTTCCAGAACATCTGTGCAGGTCACTAGTGCAGGTCAGAAAAGTGAAACTAAACCACCAAATCCCTACTGGAGAGAAAAAGGTCTGACTTCCTCTTTTTTATTGTATTTCAAAGTCCTTTGCTCAACTTGGTGGGGGGTACCTCACTGTACCACACTGAGGCAGAAACAATAAACCTGTTGTAACAGGTTACAATGAAGTTGCAGCTGCAAAGTACCTTGAAATAGTTAGGAAAAACGAAATTAGAAAATTCTTCCACTGAGTTATCACAAAAATTCCATGTTTGTTTTCAATCCCAGCCATGATGAAGTGTTGAAATATTTGGTTGTTATACTCCCTCACAGTATTTTCAAAAGAAAAACTGCATTTAAATTTCAGAAGCTGACCGTTTCCTGCTTTGATGTACAAAGTAGGGAGGAACAGATCATTGACAGACACTAACAAGAGAGAAATTACTATTTAGTGAAAAGCTAAACTGTCTTTCAGTTAAATTTCTTTTAATCAGTTAATTTCTTTTAAAATAAATTTTTTTCAGCATTTTACTTATCAAGAATTGAATTTTTCTTTGTGCAGTAGCACAATAGGAATTATGAAGGTTAAGTTTGTAGCTGATCCTTAAATCGCTTTTCCTATATAAAACATGTAAATTCATACCTTTTCTTCTGTAAGAGCAAAGACATATTTTTTTGTCATATTTTACTCTAGCTTTACATAAACAAAGGTTAAATAAAGCAATAGCACACAAGATTTGATCAAGGCAAAAGTTTTTTGACCACACACCTTCAATTTCAACATCTGATTTACATGAAAGTGAATTATTCATTTCATTCTATTCTGGAATAGAAGAGGAAGTGCAGTTAGGTCTAGATTGATTTTATCAGACTGTGAACTGGCTGTGGCATAAATTGAGAAATGCTTGAACTACATTGGGCTGGAGAGGAACAGAAAAATGTTTATGCTGTGCTGCATTTATCTCCATATGCTCCATAGACAGAAGTATTACTAACCTTTTATTTTTCTGCCCTGCCCTCTGTCTATCCTCTTCTAGCTCATACCACCATTGCTCCAGATAAATAGTCATAGGTACCATCACTCTCGCCTCAATCTATCACTGGTAAGATATTTGAGAAAGCAATCAGTCCAGCTGGAGAAAACATAAAAGTGGAAAATATATTTATGCTTAGAAAATGGAAACATTATGTTTATACTTGGGACTTGAACATGCCAGGCTCTCAAGTGCTTCTCTAACTGCCTGAGCACGCTTTTTTCCTAATCACTTGTAGATATAATAATCTGCAGATATAAATTTGGTTATGTGCATGTGGTAGCAATGTGCATGGAACTTGCAGTAATATTCACAGTATTCACCTCTGGGAAGTGGTCCCTTATGGATTCAGTCAGGAACATATGTTTTAAGTACATTGTCAGAATAGAGATTTTGTTATTTTGCTTTGAGATTGGAAAAGAGAATTGTTTCCTTTCATGATCATCTTAGAATTTAGAATTAGGTCAATGGGAAGGGCACATGTGCAGAGACTGAAAGTTGCTGAGCTCTCAGTGTATTTCTCATTGTACATCTAACTGACAATGGGAACTTGAGTGATAGCCCCCCTGTCTATGAAGCACTCCCTGAACCATTGGAGCTAAATTTCACTTCATACAATGCTGTAAGATCTCTGTTTGCCATGTGCTGTAAGAAGCACAAGGTAACTTTCACAAGTACAAAAAGTAAAATGAAGTAGATTTCTCTTGCACAACTCAAATGAAAATCCATAGTGCTTTGAGTATTTTTTCCAGTCGCAGATGGAATTTCGGCATTTTAATAGTTTATATTCTGTAATGCTACTTTTGTGCATAAACAGTCATTAACTTTTCATCAGTGCCTTTATGGATTAAACAGTCCCTAAGTACACATTGGCAGCACGGATCGTTATGGACCCATATAGTTTAAAAAGGAAGAGAACGGAGGTTGTGTGTATGTGTATACATCGCCTTACTCCCTCTCTTTCACAAACTATGAGGTTTAATAGCAGTTAACACTAGACCACAGCACTTCTAAATAACAATAGCCCTGCCAATTCTAACTGGTATTCCAATTCATCTGACAATTCTATTAATTAAGAACATTAAACTTTTAAACAAAGGCTATCTTTTTTTTGTTGTGTTTGGCAAAATGAAATTGAGGGTATCAGAAAGCCTGAACCTCTACTTCCAAGAATTGCTGATAATTAAAGGAAAAAAAATATTTGGGGAACATATAGAAACATTTAGATATGGTAGTTAAATAAGAAGCATAGGCTATCTGAATTATAGAATTCAGAATATTGTAAATTATGGAGAAATGGATTAAAAAAGTGAAAACTGCAAATCCACAACACATGGCTGAAAGAGGTTCGCCTTTTGGAAATAATGATTTAAGCCAGGTGCTAAAGGGCTTTCAGTATATTAGCCAAACTGAGACATTGCTTTGTTGGAAGAAAAATCACTTTTCTAAATTCTCTTTCCTTCAGATATGAAACAAAAGCAAAGAAAAAAAGTGTGTTCTCCTGTGTAAATTTTTCAGTGAATATTTATTTCAAATCAATAATTTTAAAGAAATTGCTCTTTTTTAAAAATATATTATATCCAATTTTCAAAAGAAGCATCCTTACAAATGCCTTTGAAGTGATTTAAATATCTTACTTTTCCTAAGTACCTTATGCTCAGAAGAAAATTTCCTTACAGGCCACTTAAGACACAGTTTTTTACCAAAAATAAACACATTCTTCTGAAAGAAAATAATATCTTTTTTTTTTTTTTTTGCCACATTTTTTTTAACAAGGTCAAACTGCAAATATCTTCTTCATAATCAAGATTTCTGTTTCTATGGGAGTAAGAGCATTTGCACAGAGTCACTGCAAAAATATATTATTGTTAACTTGTGCCACAAGAACCAAATGAATAACAGACTGCATGGAAAGCAACATTTACTCCAAAGCCCACCAACCTGAGCATCACAGATTTCATTCTTCCAGCACCCAGTCTTCAAGACGTAGTGCAGTAACTATGAATCTCTCAGGATTTGGTCTCATGCCGTAATGCCAAGTATATTTCCTATGTCGCCTCACCAAATCATTACTGCACTGCTTGTATTCACACTGTTTAAGGATTTAGAGATACTGGGAGAGATGGCTATTCTAGTCACCATCTGCTGACATCAGCTGTCTTCAAAATTCATAGCAAAGTACCCTTTTGAGAGAAATTTTACCTAGATGGCTTTACATAGCAAGATATCTTACAGGTCCAAATGCAGAATGCAGATGCCAGCATGCCTCTCTATGCAGAAAGCGCACTTCAACCCAAGTCACATATAAAATTCCTGAACACAGGAACGAAACCATGAACATACCATAGTACACTCTCCAAAATGCATGCCTTTGAACAATTTTTTAAGTGCAATTTTTTTTCTCTCCTGGACACACTGCAGTAACAAGACTTAAATTACTATATGTAATTCTCAAAAAATAGCAACTGAAATAAAGATAATCAGAAAGAAACCAAAATAAAGCCAGATACATCAGATACATATTGTCTAACACTGTGAAAGATACCATGGCAAGAGAAAAAGGATTTCTAACTTGCAAAAATATATGCATATTCAATACTGGTTCTGCTGACCACTGACTGTTTCAGCATTTTGAAAACTATGCCCTGTATGAACTTTTCCCAGCATTTCAAGAACTGAAAGAGGCAGGCCTCACTGTAAGGCCACATGAGCCAGGTAGAAAGCTAATACAGCAAGTAGCACAACAGAGGGGAAAACACAAGCAGGATTCAGGCTAAGCAAGTCATGCTCCCTTCTTAGGAAAGGGAATTTGCCCTGAAAAAATCTGGCATTTTGCCAAACTTCTAGGTGCATTTGGGCCATGGTTGTTTTAAACTATTTGGAGATTCAAACTAGTCCTCAGCCAGCCAAAGGACTGAAATGAAAACTTCAGGCCGGCAAAAGATAACAATTTCCTTTGCACATCCTGTTAGGTGGACCCAATTGACAGAGTGGTTACCTTCAAAACCAACACTGTGTACTCAAACGGTTGCATTGATTTTCATGATGACTGGTGGACAAGGAAGCTGGAAAGCTCTAGGGTCTACACAACTCCTTAGAGATTGCTCAGACATAAGATATGTTAATCACAAAAAGTACTGTTTACTTCATCTGGTACTTAAGTGCATGATAACATCACATCTCTTTACAGCAGATCACAACTTCATGTTGATATTGGAAAACCTGATTGATTATTTAGACAGTGCTCTTTCTGAGAGGATGTACATGTATTTTATAAAAAAACCTCTATGCAGGTGTAAGCAAAATCCCTTCTTGACACTGCTTCCTTAATAGTATATTCAAATAGATGGGAATCAAATTTGTTATGTTAAGAATCTAAGAAAATGACATTTTACAACTCCAGTGTATCTGCTTGTTCAGCAAATTTGGTTGCTGAACAATGCAACCAAACAATGCAACAATTGCAAACACATTACAATGGGTTTTTATAAAGATGAAAACTATCAGTTACTCCGAAAGTAGATCTGCAGCTAGAAGTAACAGAATTGTTCATTCATCACTGAAAAAATTGTTCTTTAAGCATCAGTTTTTCCAAAACGATTTTGGGAAAATATCATTACAGCCCTATTTGAATTCAGCACCATTTTACAGCTAAGATGAAATTAGCTGTGCCCTTCACTTTCTCAGAAGCTTGGGGATAGAAGCCAGAAAACAAGTTTTATAAATTCCTGTTCTATTTGCAGTCAAATTTTACCACTGGATCTCTAGGACTGTCAGGGGAAAATTGATCCTGTGGATAAAAGACCAAAAATGTCCGAGCTTGTCTCGAGGTAAAATGAGATGGCCAAGATCCTTCAAAGTATATAGCTGTCCACCTTCCACTGCTTTCGAATCAGTGAAAGATGCATATAGTTTTGCGAAACAAGAAAAAGCATGAAGGCTAGATGATTCAGTAACTGTACACATAATCTAATCTCTCTAAAAAATAATTTCTGGTGTATTTATCAAATAGACATTGGATTCTTCATTACTCCTAACACTTGCATTGAGCATTTTAAATCAGTGGAAAAATTCAGGATCAATGCTGTAAGATCCTGACGCCTCCCTTTTCCTTCTAAAAAGTAGCATTTCCCTGCTTCATTCCTATAAACATTTAATTCTGGTACTAGCTTAGGTTTGCTTATTTTGCTTTTTGTTTTTTTAATTCAAAATAACCTTTATTTTCAATAAGGAAAGATCCCTAGTAAGGTTTTTAAGTACATGCATTATCACATGTTGCAGATGCTGTTTGGCAATCACGGATGCTAGGAACAGTCAAAAGTGTGACACTGATTTGAGAAATGTAAGGGAGGCCATAGTTCATTAACAGCTTGGGATGCCTGATTGCACAGCTTTTCTGCTTTTTGAATGACAATTTACTTAATCTTAGTCAGACCGGTATCTCAGGAAAAGTCCTGTCCAAAAATGGTTACAAATTCAGATAATAAAAGGCAAACCAAAAGGAGCATATATTTCCAATATGTAAGCCGGAATCATCCTGCTCAACCCTTAATATTCTTTCCTAAAAACAAGCACTTCTGCTGAGCTGTTATGAAACTACCTGCATACTTGTGTGTAGAGAGGATGGCAATTGTAGTTTTGGCATTTACTTCTGTCAGCTACTTGCCTTCTCACCTTTAATTATGTGCATTCAAAATAGGATTAAAGTTTGGGTTTTTTACTTTTGTTATTTATTTTCCTACAGTGTTCATGAATATAAGAAGAAGGAAATTATGATTCCTACATAGGAGCTTACAGCCCACCTGGACTTAGTGAAGTTTCATGGAGCTAAACAAGTCACTTCTCTAGACTGAGGGCTTTCTCCTTGCTGAGCTTCAAAAGTCTGCTGCAAATAATAAAAGTGTCAGACTTTCTAATAACGTTTACAAGGAACATTGACAAAGTTGCCCTTACAAAGCATCCTATCATTTCCTGGGAGGGAACTGTCCAACAGAAGCCAATGTTACTCTTAGGTTTTATTTTACACTTCTGTCAAGCCATCATTAATTCAACTTTTTGGTTTCTTTTCATTTTAAGATCCAATTACTAGAGAGATGCCTCTACCCAAATTAAGGTGCAAATGAGAGACCATATGTCAAAGTCAATAGTACAGATTTTATTTAACAGTAAATGTGTGAGAGAGAGAAAGAAACAGGAAAGGGGGAGAGGGGTTAGAGGGGAGAAAGAGAGTGAGAGAGAAAGATAGTCACCACCTCGTGTATCCAGACCATGTCCCTTCTTCTGGTCTTCTTGGTGAAGGGGCTCTCATGAAAGAAAGTTCAATGGGTTAATATACATCCAGTTATACGTGGGAATGCCCAAGCACCTCCCCTGTGCTGGAGGGGAGAGTTTTACACTGTCTTTTGCCATACTGAGGATCTGTTGGAACACGGCGTGTAACATGCAGTCCCCTGCTGGAAGGCCTCAGGAATGTGTCTGTGGGCTATGGCTTCCCCTGCCCGACCCAGGCAGAGCTGATTTTCAGGACAGCTGCTGGGTTTGGCTTTCCTTGTGGATACATTCTTCTTCTGAAGCCTTGTTTACTTCTCCTTAGACCTGACATAATTGGACAATGGTAACACCTTTAACTTATCTGAAATTCCCATCAGGTGACTTAACTCACAGTAAAAATTCCAGGAATCCAGGATATATATTGGGGGTAAGTAGGACAGGTAGAGGGGACAGGTAGGGGATGGGTAGGGCAGACAGGGTGGGCTGGGCTGGGCTTGGGTAGTTGCAGATGAACAGTTGCTTCTTTATACTGTTTGCTATAGTGGACAAAGTCCTTTGGTGATCTTAACAGTATTTAAGGCAATTGTGATCTTTAAGTCTCTTACGTTGCATATGGCATGCAATTTACAGAAGGCATATACAATATATATATATGGATCACATATATATATATATGACTTTAAGTCCTAAGGAAACTGCTCATCTTGTGGCATGTGCTTTCTGTAAGGCTACTTTGCTCTTCTGTGTCAGTGTTGTAGCCATGTGCTCAGAGCTCCCACCACTTCCTGGAGAGGCTTTGCCCCAGCTTGATCACACCATGTAGGGTGCAGCACGTCATCACTCCATGTAGGATGGATAATGCTGTCACAGGGAGAAGACTGCAGAAAGGAAGAAAAAAGTATTTGGAACATCTACGCAGGTGATCTAGGGAGACTATCTCATCGGGCACCTCTTGCTGAGGGAGATTTGCAGTGGGAAGAAGAAAGCAGCCCATTAGCTCTAGAGACATTGCAAGCAAGTCTTTGGAAAAAAAAACCATACATCATAGCTCTGGGGTCTCCTTGGGGAAGGGGGAGCAGTGCAGGTCCCTTCTGGGGTCACACACATCCACAGTATTGATGCCTAAAGATTTTAGCTTGTTATACATTTTTCATATATTTGCAACTTTGTAGACTGTTAATATAAAGTTATATAGCTCCTGTTATTTTTCCTACCCTTTCTCTTACATATTATAATAGTAAGCTAACCCTTCTAATGCATACTTGGAATTCTGTTTAGCTGTATCCTTAAGAAGAAGCCTGACAAGGACATTTTTTTTCCCACTAGAACTTAGAAGACATAACAAGAAATGGGGCAAAGAAGCCCCAGGAACTACTTCAGTGGGGCAGAACCTGGGGGAAATTTCCTAACCAACTGCTCTTCTAATTGGACAATATTTTTTAAATATGCTAATTTGTTAAACTTACAAAAATTGTAGAAATCCGATGCTGGATGTGTCCATGACAATGGGGGCACCTGGAAGCTTTCAATAAAGACCTGCTTTTTATCTCACTATTTTAACACTGTTGCAAGTTTTGTTTTATTTGATTTTAGGTAACACAATGTCTACGAAAAGGGACTAGCTGCATGATCCATGAAAAAACATGCATTGATGGAAATAGACATTCTAAAAATGGAAACACAGAGGAAGCACACCTATGAATCACTGTAGGCATCAGCAGAAGAAAAGGAGGAAAGTCATCATCACTGACTAGCTGTTTGACAGAGATTGCCATTAAAGAATGAATGGTGATCAGGAGTGTGCTAGAGCCAAGTGTCCCTGCAGCAGCTTCTAAATGTTTATAAACTTACTGATCTCAGACCATCCTCAAGGTAGGGTAGCAGAAAGTGACAACTCCAGTCATCAAGTATGAATGACGTACCATAGGGCTGCTTCACACCACAAAGCAATAGCAATGATCTTAATGCCCTGCAGTTTTAAGAAGTGACACAGCTACATGACTGGCCTGACTAGAATATATTGCCCCACGGAGAAGTACCTTAAATCCCATATTCAAAATACACATCACCTCTTGATCTGGTACTTAAATTTCAGGCTATATTGCACCTTTACTTTTCTAGGTAAAGGTATTTTACTGATTAAAAAAAAAGAAAAAGTATTTTCCATTTTAAGATTATTTGGTTCCACCATCTCTCAACTCCTTTATATTAGTGTGAACCAGGAGTAACTCAAAATTAGTAACATTATCCCAAATGTATGTTGTATCTACATGATACCTATTTTAGTTATGTGTTTCAGAAACCTTAGGGTAATTTCTGGTCACAAACTATTTTTTGGTTAATCATCAGCAATTACAGTTAGTGACCATTTGCAGATTCTACATTAATGTTTTACTCAAATAACTCCCATTAAAATAGAGTAACTAACCCCTTTACAGATCTTTCCTATTTGTGTATAACAGCCTATTCAAAACATTAAACGAAGGATGTCTGATAAGACTAAAAAGTACATCCTTATTAAAGGGGCCTTAATGCAAAACACACTTACATTTTGCCACATTAGCAGATAAGTTAAAATTTTTCAGACTGAACCAAATCCTCTTGAGTTAATGTAGTTTATTTCTCTGAAGCCAGGGAACCTCATTAGTGTCTTCTGATCTGTCCAGGGAGAAGGACATATACTGTCTTCTCACTGGTGGAAGAGTGCTTAGTCAACTTGATGGGAATGGCAAGTTCCCCTCATAAAGAAGTCCACAGTCTACAACAGCATACTGGGGACATGGAGAGGCAGAAGAGGGACAGGTCTCCACAGACAGAGAAACACATCACTTTGGTCCCATGGTATGCTAGCTGCACACAGGATAGGCAGCTGGCATGCAACATGCATATGGCACATTGCTCTGGTTCTTTTCCCAGCAGCTCCCTTTGTGGAGACACAGTCCAGCCTTCACCAGAAAGCGCCAATTCTGACGAGTCTGAAACTCTCTGAGGCTGGCAGACCAGTATATATCTGCTCAAGATACTATCCTCTTTTGCCTATTTTTGTAAATTTAAATAAATAAATAAATAAATAAATAAATAAACAAACCACAAACCCCAAAACAAATGAAACCCAAACCAACCAACCAACCAAGCAAAACCCCAAAAGCATGCACAAAACTCCTGCCAAACAGTATTCTCACCTCCTCCTTGGCATTAAACTCAGCAGGAGACTGGAGCCACTGTTTTCTACACTCTTAACCATGTATTTGTCCCTTGTGGTCTGACTTTGCAATTTAGGATGCACTAGATATACATTTTCCCCCAGTCTCACTCCCAAGGCAGCAATTGCTCTGGTGTTTGGGCTGTGTGTGTGGGTGCTATCACAGGAAGGCAAACTCATGTCAGGTCGTGAGTGTGGAAGATGGAGTTTGGCATCACATGATTGTCACTGTGTCTAAATTGCAGTGAAGTCTAGTGTGTACACTAGAAAAATGAGGAAACAAATAAAAGAAAAAGATTTAGCTATCTTTGCTGTCTGAACAGTTCTGCTGCCCACAAGGTCCCATTACTCCCAGTGAATGACCAAGACTACCACACTTTAGAATGTTCCTGGGTTCCCTAATTTGATGTGGTTTTCAGCAAGATGGGGAGGTATGGGCCTGTTAGGAGATGGTTGGAGAAGATGATAAAAAAAATTTAACAAAAAAAAAAGGAGAGAGAGGAAAAGAAAAAGAGTAAGACATTCGCCGGGACTCTAATGACAGCATATTGAACTTACTTGATGGACTCCCATTGAATGCAGTGCACTTTGGGTCAGTCTCTCTCATCACCATGGAGGTTCTGCAGTCCTTGGAATTCAATATTATTTCAGTAAATCTATTAATGACTCAGTATTATTTAAATTAATCTATAAATTTTTGGTTGTGTTGTTATTCATATATATTAATCTTAATGTATAATTATAATATTGCATTTGAAATAAACTCACTTTTAATTCAAGTCTGGGTACAGGAAAAAAATTTGCGATATGTGTTCAGTAATGTATTTGGTGCTGTGCAACCGTTCTATAGAGTGCATTTAACTGTATTTTGTGTATTATTCCTAACATGCATTCACAGTAGACAGCAAAGCAGCAGTTATCGGGTATGCTGTGAATGCATATTAACAGCAGTACCTATTTGCATATCGTGGATCCATAATATAAAATGCGTAGTAAAATCCTTATGAAAAGTTATTATGCATGCACAGTAGAGGCTTTTTAAACCTTGATATCTCAGCTATTTTGTTTCTCCACTATTTATTTGAAAATACTAAAAAGGTCAAATTATGGATTAGGAATGTGCAAAACTGTAATATTACTTCTGTGGAGGGAATCCTTCAACACAAACAAATTCATTTTTTGTTTTAGTAGCAATATAAAAACTGTTCAAAAATGCTCGTGAGTTGTTTAAAAAAATAACCACCTACTTCAACAATAAAAAAGGATGGAGAAAATATTTTCATGTATTTTGGACGATGTGTGATATAACTGAAAATTTTGTTGGTCCTTCCCTAAACATAGAACTATTACAATGTCAACCTTTCCTTCAGTATCTCAAAGTATTTTTACTATGTATTGAAACAGTGTTTGGTTACTCAGGGTTTTTCATTTTTAGATTAACATACATTTTATAATACTTTGAATATGCAAAATCCTTGAAAAGGTTGACAACCCTTAGAACCTTTAACAATATAAATCTTAATACATAAATTCCTGTTGAGGATAATGGGATTCTATCCTCTCCTTTGTTACGCAGATTGTAATATTTGCGGTAAAATGAAGCAAATGCTATGAATAGTACAGCACTTGCTGCTTTTGAACAGTTCCCCCTTAAGTTTTAACTAAATCTTTGTCACTTCAAATACATTTTCCTTAAAAAATGAAAACTAAAAAAAAAACCCCTGAGTTTTGTAAAGAATGAGTGACCTGAATGTCTTACTTCTTTAAAATAAAACAAAACCCCAAAAGACCCACAAAGTTTGGGGTGAGGTGTTTTCTTTTAATGAAAGGCTCTAAAATCATTGAGCACATACATATAGATATATAAAACATGGTCTTCCCACACACATGTTGTTCTGCACTGCAGTCTTATTTTTTGCTCCTGTCTCTAATCAAAAAAATGCCCAAACATATTTAAATGAAACTTTGTGAAAAAAAGAAAATAATTGGATCAGGGCTGGGAACATTAATGCCAAGGTTTGGACCAATGTAAATTAAAGCAGATGAATTATAAACCCTTCAAAACCAGGATTTACAATGGAAACACTGACGCGGACCCGTAACAATAGCAGCTCTGCCAGGGATTATTTTAATACTAAAAGCATACTCAGTTGCTCATTATTTTAATACAGAGGTTATTTAGTTACAAAAAGCAGTGATACACAATAATAATGAAACCAAATTTAAAAGAAAATGTTTCTAAGATGACACATCATTTTCCCTGTAATTCTCTTCATTTTGCTTATATGTGACATGCCACTCCTTAAATTAAAAAAAAAAAACATAAACCCCTAACACATGAAGGTGGAGTTTGCCATAAGCTCCATGGCAAGGCTGAGCTAGGAGTCTTTGTCAGTTTCATTTAACAGTGTTTTGCCTGCGGAAAGAGACAAAAGGGTTAAAGGAGGAAGAGCAGGGAGCACAGGAGAGGCAGCTGACAGGAGAAACAAGGGCATGAAGAAAGGAGAAGCTAAGTATGAAAACAGAAGGGCAGGGGGAGATTTTTCGGAGGTTTCCAAAGAGAATAACTCATTTTTTAAAGAGATATTGGGGAAGCATTTACAAAAAGGCCAGGTAGACTGAGAAAATATGGCAGGGGCCAAACCCTTAGAGTATCCTAAGTTAGAGTTGTGAGCAGGTGCACCCCAGTCACATTGCAACATGCCAGAGCAGGTCAGGGACCAGCTAGCCCTGCCACATGCTTCGGAAAAAAAGGCACGATTTGTTAAATCTTCATGCAGTATGTCCAGTTTTCTACAAACACTTCTTTTATTTTGCAATGTCAAAAAACACCAAGGGATGTGAGGGAAGGATTCCTTACAGATGACATTAGGTTTGGTCCTATTATTCTGTGCTCTGGGGCAACAAGCTGCACTCAAAAAAATCCCACACCCCAAAAATCACACCCAGCAGCATCACATAAATACTACTTTTTGTGACCATGCGTTATAGTACCAGCATTACTTCCCCATTACTGCTTTCCTTTCCTTGCCTTTTCTTTTTTGTCCCTGGGTATCAGGTGCGCTGGAGGGACTCAGATCAATACAAGACAGCATTTCTCATATAAACAATACCATATTAACAACCACAGGGCATCTGTACCTGTAGGCAGGGATAGCACCAAAAGCTGGCATGTCTATCCATGCAGCTAGACTGCTAAAAAGAAGCAACTAAGTGGAAATGCACCTACTGTATGGGAAATGCTGGTGCAGAATTTTTTTCTTTTTTTTTTTTTCTATCAGTCTAACCTTCTGTGTTGATACATGAGTGCTGGTACCCACTTAGAGGGATGCCAGATGATCAGTGCAGAATGAAGGTCCCAGGAGAAAGGGTCACGTGGTTTTCTCTGCCCCGTGACGTCACTAGCAGATGGCATGGGTACCAGCTCTGGCAGTTGGCATCAATGTCACTTTTTAGAGATCAATGAGATAGTGCAGATATACACAGATCTAGACTCCAGGAGACGATGCGGCATTCAGACTGAAAAGATTTGGAAGGCAAAAAATGAAAAACTGATTGTTGAATGAAATAAAAAGCTAAGGTAATACAAATAAAGATATATTTCAGTTGGTGTTGGGTGTGCATGCAAGTGTTTAAAGATACAGTAACATTGTCTTGTATTTTATGTATGCTATTTGCTATCTAATAACTCCTAACATTTTATTCTTCTGATGCAATTACAAACTTTCATTGCTTTTATGTAAGACTGCAAGTATGTAGACAATACTGATAGAGTAGTCTTTGACTGGGGTTTTTGTTTAATTTTGTTCTGTTAAAAAGTCCCTGCATTTGCTTTGCTTGTCTCTTTGAAGTCCATGGGATACAAGCTTTTGCTGCTCCCAAACTGCAAACAAAAGCAAAGTGATTGGGAAAAGGAAATTATTCCATTCCAGGCTGGATTCTGAGCACACGTGCAGGATTACAGTCAGAATCTACAGACCGCTTCTGTCAGCTAAGAGCTGGAGGAAGACATCTGAGCCTCGCAGAACATAAACACTGCTATAGCGTGCAGGGAATTTTTCAACCATCCCCCCCCCCCCCCCCCCCCCTCGGCAAAAAAAAAAAAAAAAAAAAAAAAAAAAAAAAAAAAAAAAGAGAAAAGAACAAGAAAAAAAGAAAATTAGTTGATTCTAACTAAACAGATAATATCAATTAGAATTTTTGTTTGAAAAAAGGAAAAAAAAGGTAGGGGGATTTTATTTCCTAACTCTAATCTGAATACGTTTAGGGTTAAATAATTCTGATTTTTGTCTTAATATGAAATAAGTATTGTGTGATTTTAATACAAATAATTAGGAAAAATGCTTTGTTTTGAATTACATTACTATCTGAGTGATTTGGGGGGGTAAATTCCATTATTTTTTTCTTCTCAGCTACTGTAACTTACTAAAGTTTAATATCTTGATACATAAATGAAGAAATGTGGAGGGGGAAAAACCCACAATTTTGAAGTATAAGTCAAAAAGTGCTTTTAAAATATTTACCATCAGGTAATAGAGATATGGCACTTTTTCAATTTTAAAACTGCATTCGCTCTCCTCATTTTTTTACCCAGGGGAATTTGGATTAATGAAATTTCTCTATTGCTTTATCACATTTTGCATTTCTTTGAATTCCATGATGGTGAGAGTTTGAAGGGTTTGTTTAAAAATAAAATAAATGAGCAGGGAGCTAATCGTACATTTAAAATATTGATTTACTCTATATTTATCTGTGAGAAATGTGGCTTTTTAGTTTCAGGGTCAAATGTTTCAAGTGATTTTAGAATTCTCAACAGCCATTCTTTTTTAAAAAGTGGGCATTTGCAACTGCCATTTTATTCAAAAAATATAGATTGAGCATTTATATGCACACACACACTCAAACACACACACTCTCATATACAGAGAGCTTATGCACAGACACAAGTAAGGTGCATGAGGCTGTCTGTGTGAGTCGGGAAACTTTGAAAATGGAAATATTTAAACATTGTGCTGGCATTCTTTCAGGTAACTTAAGATTATAGAACCATGTTAACACTACCATTTGATGAGTCTGTTGTAATGCCAGAATCCCAGATGTGTAGAAAGTTTCCCAGAGAAAGTGATGACCAAAAGCAAATGAAGAACCCAGAAAGCTTTTCAAAGCAGATCATCCTCCGAGGAAAAAATATTAAAAGATCTCCTGGAGAAGACACAGAAAAAGAAGAGGAGGAGGAAGAGAGAGAAGAGGAGGATGAAAATGGCTTGCCGAGGAGAAGGGGCCTTAGGAAAAAAAAGACAAGCAAGATAAGGATGGAAAGGATTAAATTCAGGCGTCAAGAAGCCAATGCTAGAGAGAGGAACCGTATGCACGGACTTAATGACGCTCTGGACAATTTAAGGAAAGTGGTCCCTTGTTATTCTAAAACACAAAAACTGTCCAAAATAGAAACTTTAAGACTAGCCAAGAACTATATTTGGGCTCTTTCTGAAATACTGCGAATTGGCAAGAGACCTGACCTGCTCACCTTTGTCCAAAACTTGTGCAAGGGTCTGTCCCAGCCAACTACAAACTTGGTGGCGGGGTGCCTGCAGTTGAATGCCAGAAGTTTCCTAATGGGCCAGGCGGGTGAAGGCGCCCATCATACCCGCACACCCTACTCCACCTTCTATCCTCCCTACCACAGCCCGGAGCTTGGCACCCCCCCAGGGCATGGGACTCTTGACAACACTAAGTCCATGAAACCATACAATTACTGTGCTTACGAATCCTTCTATGAAAGCACTTCCCCTGAGTGCGCCAGCCCACAGTTTGAAGGTCCCTTAAGTCCTCCCCCAATTAACTATAATGGGATATTTTCCCTGAAGCAAGAGGAAAGCTTGGACTATGGCAAAAATTACAATTACGGCATGCATTACTGTGCAGTGCCACCCAGGGGTCCCCTTGGGCAGAGCTCAATGTTCAGGTTGCCTACAGAGAGCCACTTCCCTTACGACTTACATCTGCGCAGCCAGTCTCTCACCATGCAAGATGAATTGAATGCAGTTTTTCATAATTAATGAGGAAAATGAAAATAAACTGTGGTCATTCACCTCCCCGTCTAATTAAGAGCAAGCAGATGCTTGGGCACTGCGTAATTGGCACAATTCTATTTAAAATGTTTACTAGTTCCTAAACTGTGTTTCAACTATTGTGAGGATTTTCTATGTATTAATAAACCCTTTTTCTGATAAGTATTTTTTTGTCTGTAATCACTGTGAGAATATGTTTCCTCCCAGAGGTTTTCTCCCTCCTTTTTAACTTTTTATTTCTCTATTTGTTTGATTTGTTGAGCAGTGTGTCTGAACAATATTACTGAAATAAAAGCATACACACTGTGTAAAGTCAATGTCTATTTTGATTGTATAGTAATTATACAAATGCATGTTATTGAAATCAGAATAATAAAAATTATGTATTTATAATTGGTAGAAAATATATATTATGTATTCAAGGAGAACTGAATTAAAAATATTAAGAACTTTTAAGTAATTATCCAGAACTGAGATGGGCTTGCAATATGCAGAGGTGAGGGGGCAGCAATATTGAAAGCTATGCAAAAAAAAAAAAAGCAAACAAACAAAAAAAACAAAAACGTTTTTGGGTTGTTGGTTTTTGGTAAGCTAAGGAAAAACAGTGATTGTCATTGACATTATTCAGCCTGACTTTGGAGTGTTGCTGACAGGGGCCACATGATCATATTTAGAAGATGTTGTCAAAAATTTGCCTGAGTTATTTTGACCATATATAATCAGCACTTTTTTTTGTATTATTATGACTTCAGATGTAAAGGTTTGTTAAAAAAATGTATAACTGTGGTTTCTCACTACGTACTTAAAATGCAATTAAAGATAGATGTCTCCACTTTTAAAATACATCTATTAGATGTGATACTGTATTTTGTCTGTTAATTATTATTTCACAGTATAAGGCTGCCTTTGGTCTTGCCTGCACACCTTTCTTCCCAGGAAACCCATAATGCTCAAGTCTGGGGTTGGAAGTCAAGAACTATCAGGGTGAACCTCATGCTATTTTCAGAAGGATGTATTAACATTGCAGTAGATTCCAAATACCACATAAATAGCTGTGTGCTAAATGAAACACAGGTTATGTGAAGAAAGTAACTTTATATCTCAATGAAATGCCAAATTTCATATGGGGAAGGGTCCTGAGCTGACACACAGGAGCTGGTCTTCCAGCTCTGGCTCATGGGGGAGAGGTAGGAGCATGAGAACAATAAGAACTTCAGAGAAAAGGATTTCCCGGACATTGCTAAACTTAGTGTTGACTAAAAGCCAGCACCAGTAAACTACAGATGTGTCTGCAACCCACACTAGTTCAGCAGCTAGAGAGGTCTGCACAGTCCCACACACTTTAAAAGAGCTCAGCTTGAGCTCTTAGCTGAGCCTCAGTTGTTTTCTAACCAGCTAGAGCTATTTATCTATAAGCTCATGAGTGATAAAATGAATGAACCGTTGATCTAAAAGCCAACAGTCTTTAAACTTCTGAATGAGCAAGATTTCTTTATTATGATGGATAAACATCAGCTATCTGACAAGCAAAAGTACTCTGCTCTGAATGAGGAGGGAATACTTTTTTAAAAGCTTTATGAAAAAGTGCAAATTCCACATGCAAGTTGGAATCCCCTGGCTGAATCACAGTCTGGGTCACAGTTTGTCAATGCCACATCAGTCTCAGAGCCACACTTGAGTACACAGCTGGACAAAGAGGGGATGGACCAATTTTACCTGATAATTTGACTAATGTCACAAGCAAGACTTGTTGTAAACAGTCTGCCCTGTCAAGCATTGCAGTTCCCTCAGGACAACCACAGCCTAACATTCGTCTCTTCTAAGACCAGGCTGCCCTCAATGGAAACGGGGAACACTGTGGAGGCTGGTAAGCCTGGCAGACAGCCCAGCAGAGATGAGGCCAATGGGGCCCCCTGGTAGAGTATGCTCCAGGGAGATTCTCCCTAAATTAGGGTGACTCAGAAGGCTTCCCCCAGGATACATAGTTGCACTATGCAAATATACCCCAGTTCTGCTTCCCTGGTTGGCCCGTTGGCCTCCCCACGCCTTTTCTCCCATATATGCTCCTGCCCTAGAAAGTTCTCCCCTCTCTGTTTTTCCATTGGCCCTTGTTCCTCAACCACTCCCTCACTGCTTCCCTACGGGTGGGAAGCACCCTTGCCCTAGTCTTGCCTATGCACCACCCGCTGGCCCTCTGACCACTGGTCCCTGATGCTCTCTGCACCCCTATTGCTCCCCATACTTAAACCCTGACTCTCCATTGTTCTTCATTCTCATCCCTGGACCCCTTCTTGCACATGCCTGCAGTAAACCCTCCCGTGGAACTTCAAACAAGGACCTTTCCCATCTCTTTGCTGTAGACCAGCAAAGAAGCTATCCAGTGTGTGTGTGCTTGTGTGTGTATATGTGACACCACCAAGCGGCTCATTACAGAGATGCTTCCGGAAGGTTGCGGCACCTCACCATCCACCTGCCACAACAGAACATGTTCCAAAGTTTATATCAGGGTCTTTCAGGTTTGCAGAGGTAGAGGAACAACCATGGGATTTTGTTCAACTAATGTCATCTCTAGGCACAAATATGAGACCAAAATTTAGTCTTTTGAAGCAGAGTCTCGGGCCAGATTTCCGAGGTTCAGCTCAGGATCATCACCTGTTCCCTCAGGGTCAGGAACCATGGAAGGTACAGTTTTCTGCCTTAGATGAAAGGTAATGGTGACGACTGTCAACTCAAAAGCATCCTCAGGTGTTCTGCACTGAATATAGGAGGGATTTGAGAAAAAAGAAGACTCTAAAATAGGTTGTGTTTGCTGTTACTCAGGATTAGCTGATATTCAGCAAGGCATGGAAAAGTGATGGGAGAGAGAAGGGAGAAGAAACCAGTCAATCAGGCGAAGGCATGCAATCTTAGCCACAGATTCATGCACACTGAGAAATAATAATGTATAATGAGGAGCTGTAGGCAAGAGGGCCCAGAAACGGGATAATTTGNNAGTGGTGGGGGGGGGGGGGGGGGGCGGAGAGTGGGGGCAAATACCCCCCACTGACCAGTGGCAGCAAACGTATCTAACTAATTTTGCTAAGAAGCTCTTCTAGGAGGCTGAAAGTTCACCAAGTACTTCAGAACAGCCTCACTGCACTGGGGGAGGGTCTTTGCATAAGTTGAGAATGGTGTGAGGAGGCAGCTGTAAAGTCCTGCACCAAGGGAAGGAAATGTCTACCACAATACATCCAGCAGGAACGCAAGGGGTGTTCAGTCTTCAGGCTCTGCGATCTGGGGGTCTCCAACTCTGTGGCCCTATATTAACTCAATAACTCATGGGCCAGTTCCTGTTTCCCCTTCTGGCAGCAGAGACAAAGGGAAAGGGGAAAAAAAATCCCTGCCAGTTCAGATCTTTCTCGCTCACTCCACGACAGATGGGGAGGCAGTTTGCAGCCAGATTCCCCCTCTGGTAGCTCAAGGCGAGAACCACACTTGCTCAGGGCATTGCGAGTTGGAAAGTCACTCCACAATAAATAATGGAATAAGTAATAGAAAAATATTGAGATGGCATAAAAAACCTCCCGCATTCTCTTTCTAGGAGGGTATGGATTATTTAGAGATATGAAGGTAAGAAACTCACTTGAGAGCAGACTCCCTTGCATACCTTCTTTCATGCATACAACAAACATTTCTCTGCTCCTTCACTGGCCAGTCACAGAATAAAAAGGTGCTCCAAGCTCTGACATGATTTATAAAAGCCTTTGAAGATGCCCTATTTTAGGGAACAAATCTGAGTTCTTATAAAGGTCTGGTCCTTTAAAGTCACAGGAATAAAAGCCAATGGGTTTCTTACTCATTATCTCCACTTTTTGAGGTTTGTCTCCTTTCAATCCGTTACATACAGCAAAACAGAACTGCTCATATCTGTATATCTTGTTCTCCTCATAACTGCCTTCAATTTCTTGAGGATTATGTAAAGGACTAACTGCTTCAAAAATTTAGGTGAGAAATTTCTATTGTTCCATGTCCTTTAGCACAAAAATATTGAAACCTTCTGTCAGTTTTAGAGATGAGAACCCCAAAGCTAGCAGAAGAAGAGCTATTTCTTATGTGACTTTGTTACACAGTGGAACTCTTTGCCATTTATTTTTTCCCAGAGTAACATTTTAGTGTGATTTTTAAGAAAGCACTGTGTGTTTTTATGGTATCAGAAACACACTAATTATTTAAGAATGGCTGTACTGATTCAGAGTAATCATCCAGCTGACATAATACCCATTTTTTAATATGACAGCATAAAAAAGTTGTCTAAATGTGTCAGAAGAGAGTAAGGAAAATAAATATTTTTTTAATTAATAAAAGTGCTGGAAAATCAACTAAACAATTTTGTTGAAGACAGGGATGTACCTGAATTGGAAAAAGGTCTAGGAGGCATAACAGTGTACTGTAATGTTAGCCCCCTTTCCTCTGCAACACTGGACTCACCTCGGTAGGATACGCTGGGTAGTAATAGGCTGTACCTCTGAACCCCATGCCAAGGAAAACCTAATCCAGAGTACAGTTTAAAACCAGTGGCCCAAGCCCCAGTCCTACAAGTCCCAGTGAGACCACAAAGAAAGAGAGAGGCGTACCCACTGCTTTGCCAAACCTCAGTGAAGATTTCAAGCCTCTTCCAAATTACAGTAGGGATACACTTGTTTTAGAACACATCCTGACTATGCTCCCCTTGGGGACTGTCTGCATTTTTTCATTTCATAGCTATCTATACAAAGATTTTTGAGATTGCACAAGCACAAACATGATGGGAATTTTTTTCTGTACTATCAATTCCCTCTCCCAGTTTTACCCCTACTTTATTCTTCTTTCTCTGCCTTGCCTATAGGGCTCTCAAATGGCAGCAATTAAGTGAAATGCCATCAGTAAAGATGAATGAAATCCCAGTGTAATACACAGCAGAATCTTTCCTTGCAAAAGCAAAACTAAAAAGTCTTTGAATGTTTTTGTTTATCAGATTGTGACTCTATCTTACCTGTGATTATATTTTATGGTCACAGGTCAGGTTTAATCCCGGTACCAAAATCCTGCAGCCTTTGATGTACGAGTAGCAGATACAGTGCTGCTTCAGGCTGAATTGTCAGGAAAGCAGCTTCCTGTACAAAATTTTAGCAATTTTCGAATTAAGAAGAAACAAACAAAAAAACCAATCCTCAGTAATCTGGCTGTGGGTCTGACCCAGAGCTGAACCATAGCAGCAGGTTTTGATTTTGCTCTGGAGAGACACAGATCAGTGTGGTGAACAGCTGGCACCGTGCCACTGCAGAATCTCAAGGGCAGACCTGTCGTATCTCACTGATACAAATCTAACTACCATACACAGGGCTGCCATGCAGAATCACACTCCCAAGCTTTCTCCACCACACAATTAGACCAGAGCAAGTCATCTCACAAAGTTCTTGTATGCTATGCCAAAAGGATGGCATATTTTCCTGTAGCACTTTCTCCCTCATTTCAGAGGATGTGCAAGAATGAGCTAGGAAAAGACAAATTTGCAAGCAAAAGAGCTCTGAGGGGAAAAGTTTCATTTATTTTCTTTTTTCTTTTTTTTGTAATGCCTACAATGTGGAGTCCCTATGACTCACAACTGGCTTTGAATTGGCAACAGCCGCAAAGGTTGTTACAGAGTGGTAAAGAGATTTCTTCCCCCTACTTCCCCAAAACACCATTTTCTTTTGACTGTTTCCTTGTCACTTCCTCCTTACACATTTATGCCTGTAACTGCATTACTTGCATTATTTAATTCTATTCTCACAAGATTTAATTCTACGCCATGTATTTAGAGTATATCTGGTTCTAGATGAAAATCTGCACTACTTCAGGAGATTTAAAAAAATTGCTGGAAAAAAGTTATGCTTATGATTGTTCATTTTATACAATATTCAGTATATTTTCATCCTCACGCCAGTCTTGTGAACATTGTACTTTCTGATACTCTAGGGATTTTTTGCATTGCTGTAGAATATTGCCAAGCATGTCTGAGGGTTTCCCCCCTCTTAGTATTTTTTTTTTTAATTGAAATTGATTACTACGTGACATAGTATTTTTCAAACTGATGACATTTCCTGACCTATAAGTATGCCCACATGTAAAATGTTATTAATTCTGAAGTGCTTGGACATACTGTTTGCAAATGCAAATTCTAATAATCAGCTGAATTGGAAGTTCTTGTACAGATAGAGAATTCAGGCTAAACCACAGATTATATAATACATTTTGTACTCTTGAAAGCAGGAATATCAGGACTTGGGTCCACTCTTGTTCTATTGGAATTCAGCAAATACCAGATTGGAGTCTAAATCACATGGGAAGATAAGCATAGCCTTATCCACAATGTTATTTATTTACAGACACATGAGCAGATGCATAATGCTTAGATGGAACTGAAATGACATTTCTGTTGGGCAGACAGCTTGCAAACAAAGAGACTCTGACTGGATCTTCCTTAGAATCCGGGGAGAGGCCCTCATGAATGCTAGTCGATATTTGCCCTGCACAGAGAGAAGCGCCTGTAGGAAAGAAAAGCATTGTCTAGACATTGAGAACACTAGAAGCAAGACTCCTGTTAATTTCAATAATTAAGCAATTGAGATTGAATTCCCAAATTCTAAAGGAGAATTCATATCAGCCACAATGAAAAGCCCTTTCCTTCTGGATTTACGAGTGTAAATCCAGTAGTGTTCTTGCACTAGACATCTTTGTCTTGGTAATAGGCATTACTTTAGAAAAGTACATATTTTCCCCACAATAGGTGTAATAACCATTTTAGTTCACACCCACTAGTTTACATACGGAGGCACACCTACACCCATTGGGACAGATTTTGCAGGTTTCCATCAAAAAGTGGGGAAAATCATTTGAATGCCTGTAGTTATAGTTATTTTAATGCCAAAACACCTGAAAATTTATGAATGTGGTAAGACAGTGAGTGAATAGACACTCAATATGCATGGCCACAAGTTCACAGGTGTTTGTATACACAAATTTTCAGCCCATAGATTCAAGTTAGCCATGACCATCATGTTCCCACAACTCCTAAATTTCATATATTCTTATTTTTACTACACTCTTAGTTTTTCCCTTATTCAGTTAAATAATAGAAGCTTAGCTGAAAGGATAAACCTGTCCCTGAGCCTCATCTCACACTCTCACTATAGGAGAATCCTAAGATAAGTAAGCCCAGAAATCAGAATGACAAATATTGCAGCCAGAGAAACACAGCCCTAACATAACGAGGATGTTACGAGGAGTGGTGCAGGATGTGAATAGACACCACCAGAAGTATGCCAACACTTTTCTAGGGGATAGAGCAATTCAGTGCAAGATGCACTGCAGCACCCAGCAGAAACTCAGGTGAGGAAGTACGTGACTTTTTCAAGGAAAAAGCAACTTTGTGGTCACAACAAATTCAGCTAATTACCTCCTCAGAGACAGGCACATTATATGTGAGCTGGGGTGCCAGTCTACTTTGCCTGGACAATAAGTATGTCCCAAATACAACTCTGTCTTCCCCCATTTTGAGTGGGTTGGTTGCTTCACACAGCAGGTCGTCTACCCTGTAACAGTTACATCAGCCTTCATGCTGGATTAACAGCCACTTCAAACAGCTGAGCCTGCAAAAGATGCCCTAGAGGAGATTATGAAGCTGTACCATACATCCACATCTTACTTAATCATGGGTTCCCTGTACCCTCAGGTACTCGCACAAATGTCAGCACGTTCTGTAAAATGGTGACTCTGCCATGAGTAATGGTCCCTACCACAGGCGCAGCCTTATGGAAAAGCTCTTCAGTGGTTCATTTAAGATATGCCTAGTGGCCTCATGAGAGATTAACAGTACATACTGCTTGAGTGCAGTATCTCACTGATAGTGTGGTCATATTCCCTTAATTCTTTTTGCTATCTGTACGTTGGGATGTGTCCTCCCTTCAAATTTAGCATTCTTCAGGGCAAAAATGACACTACAGAATTAGTTTTAATATATTAAATATGTTATTAATGAACCAAGGCATAAGAGAAGATATTTTATATGGGACCACACACATTTCTAGCAGTCCCAGACTACAAGCATACACTCATTAACATCCTCTGCTGTCTTAAAGTCTCCAATAAGTTGACTGGGAAAAAACCTCTCCTCCAAAAAGGATAAGGTAGTAGTAGACAAAACAAAGTCTTTGCTTGCTTTGTCCATTTCATCTATGATTTACCCCAGTTCCTTCATCATGTAGAGGTAGTCTGGTCTCCAGTTCACACCATTGCTCTGTGACAATTTACTTTTGAATATCTAAAGAATTAAAAAGTAAACTCAGTCTCAAATTATAATCTAGCATCTATTTTTTTTTAAGAAAAAAATCTTCCGACTTTTTCTTAAATGTATTTAAATCTTACCAGTGAACATGATGCTGCTTATTAAAAAGTAATTCTGGATAGATTAGCTTGCAGCTACAAAATTAATGTAATTCATTTATTACTTGCAGCCACAAATCAAAACGTTGTTAACACTGCTGCATGTAATTTAATATGCACAGTAAGTTTCCATATGGCTTCAATTTTAGGTTTCCTGGTCACTACAGAGGCTCATTTGCAGAATGATCTGTAGCCATACAAAATCAGCTTGTGCTTACTTGGAGAAAAGCTGTTCAAGATGGTTCCTACACAGGCACAACAGTCCAAAAAGGTCCCAAACCAGTAACACCACTTGGGATTATCATATCCTGCATAAGACTAAGGAACATGTACATGTATTCACAGAACTATAGATATAACCAGTGCTTATTATAAAAAGGCATCTGTAGTCAGAACTACTATTACCAATTCATCCTCCTAACCATAAAGGCACATTTTTTAAAAGCACTGAGCATCTGATATCTCTTTTAGAGACAATAGGACCAAAATAAAATAAGATGTTAAAACATCAACTTTACAAAGTTTAAAAAGAAGCCTAGAAAGCTTATAAACAACCAAAGAGCCTAAATTTTGACAAGGATGCATAGATCACCCGTAAGTGAGCTACTGACGAGTTTTTGCATAATGTACCCAGAGTTGTGCATGCACTGTATCTAGTTGATGTGTTCAAGCTAATCAAAGGCAATATGCTGCACATATATTTCATTTTCAGTAATCTTGTTGCAGAACATTGTCATGTCTGAATGAGCAACAGTGCTTGTTTTCAAAGTCATCTCTCTTACCTTCTTCAACCACAACAAATTCCAGGAACACCTAGCTCATTGTTACTTAAGAAAGCTTGCTGAAGAGTGATTACAGTGGATATATGCCCCTAGATTCAAGTCAGATTGATGGATTACCTGACTAAGAGCAAGAGCAATAACCCAAGTCCATTCCAAATAAGAGCAGGCCATGAACACCAGCATCCCATGCCACTGTTCTGTTCACTAGATTGCCAGCTTGCACAGGTCGCAATATTACTTATTTCTTCCCTCTTTCTCCTTCTTGAAAAAAAACATTCAACAAAGTATATCTCATAACCAAAGCAAGATATTTCAAAGCATTTTTGCTTTGCTGGAAGTTTTCTGGTCAACTTTGTTAATAAAATTGTCAGAGATTCCCAGCATGCTTTCTCTTTTTCTTTAAACTGGCACCAGCTGTTGGCATGATGATCAACACCAACAATAAAAAAGGCCAAAATCATAGGCACAGAATTATATTT